>CM044435.1:130183112-130195701 GCA_024363595.1 Xenopus borealis | reverse complement strand
TGAAAATCAATTGAAAATTTGCTAAAAGTTAATTTAAAGGTGAACAACCCCTTTAAACAGTTTAAGTGCTGCATGAGGCAGAGCCACACCAGCAAAGCCCCCATGTAACCCTGTTTAAGGATAATTCAAAATGTTAGGAAAAAAACCCTGCCTCCTCCCCCCAGCCTAAGTGCCTCCCTGGTAAATGCCTCAAACTTTTTACTTACCCCTCGGCGCATATTCTATCCTCCAGTTTCACGGACGCCATCTACTTTCTTCGTCAATCTTCGGAAGGAGCATTTTCAGCGCATGCACAGTTGGAGAAATGTTTTGTTCCTGAATTTTCATTACTTTTGGTGCATGTGCAGTTGTTTAGGACTGAAAAAATTCTCCATCTGCGCATGTGCTGAATCTCCACTCTACTTCCAAACATTGACGAAGAAAGAAGATTGTGCCCATTAACCCCTGAGGAGAGAATATGCGCCGAGGGGTAAGTAAAAATCTTGGGGCATTTCCCCGGGGGCAATTAGGCTGGTGGGAGGAGGAAGGGGATCTACATGCGGTGGGGGGATACAGGTTTTTTTCCTAACAGGTTGAACTTCCCAGAAACTCATTTTGGAAAAAAGAAATCTCACAAAGGTGTAGAGGAAAAAAAAAATTTCTTGCATGGACCCCAATACACAGTGGCATTACTTGGGGAGAGTATCTTTATTTTCAGCAGAGACATGTTGTAGAGCTCTTCCAGCCGATTCTAGAGGTCTACCATTACCCATTACTGTGGCTTAATTAGATAACACTGGGCCCTACAGCAAATTATTTTTCAGGCCCACAAAATGTCTAGAGGTTGACTTGTTTTACCAGTTCTTATTTAAATTGTGTATGAATTAGCGCCACATGGGATCTGCTTCCTCTATAGTAACGCCCCTGCCTATACACCAACAATGTTTATTACCTCCATGATGTCCTTCAGTGCTGGCATCCAGCGGGATAGCTGATAGGTGGGTTCTGGACGCAGTTTCCTCTCTGGTCTGCTGGAATTTGTTGCTGGTTGCTGAAGGGAAGAGATACACAGCATGGAAATGTTGTGCTAAACAGAAACAATAATAATCCAATTCCTTAATAGGACTATATATCATGGAGGGGCTTGCATAAATTACACCTACACTTATGTGCCAAGGTTATTAGGAAAGCCGGTCTGACATTAAAGGGGAACCTTTGCGAAAAGGAACATTTAATATTGGCTTCCGTATACTGAAATAAGAAACTTTCTAAATACAATCAATTAAAAATTCTGTACAGTTTCTGAAATAATAGGATTTATTTACTCACCGCTAAATCCATTTGTCCGAGGTCGACAGGGGGACACAGGAGACCGATGGGAGGCAGGACACTTGATTGACAGATCAAAAGAGGGTGTGCCAGGACTCCAGCTTTACCCCTAGCACTTCCTCAGTTGATACCAAATAACTGGCCACCAGGCAAACACAAACAAGGTAGAACAAAGAAAAACTTTAACTTTCAACTATGTACAATCATGAATCGGGTGGGATGTCCTGTGTCCCCATGTTGACCTCAGAGAAATGGATTTAACGGTGAGTAAATAAATCCTATTTTCCCTGATGTCTCTGGGGGACACATGAGACTGATGGGGACTTACCAAAGCAGCCCCAGAAACAGCAGGGAGGGCAATGTTTTTGTGAATGCTTGCACCACTGTTTGCAGTACTTTGCAGCCAAATGCATCCTCCGCCGAAGTAAATTTATCCAGGCGGTAGAAATTTGTAAAAGTGTTAATTGTGGACCAGGTTGCTGCTCTGCAGATCTGTTCCACTGAAGCAGAATTTCGCCAGGACCAGGAGGCCCTCATTGCTCTCGTTGAGTGAGCTCTGATTTGAAAGGGTGGTGATTTTCCTTTCACTATATATGCTCTTCCGACGGCTTCTCTAATCCATCTAGATATCGTCGTCTTGGATGCTGGTTGACCAGCTTGTGGTCCCGATGGAATGACAAAGAGTGAGTCTGATTTCTCAAGTGCGTTTGATATATATCCTTTTGATATATATCCTCCGTGCCCTAACTATGTCTATCCCATGCAGTCTTTTCTCCTTAGGATTCTTAGAAAGATGGTACCACTATCTCTTGATTGAGATGGAAGGAGGATACTACTTTGGGGAGAAATAAAGACTTGGTTCGAAGCACCGCCATGTCTTTGTGAAAAACCAATAGTTCGGGGTCACAAGAGAGTGCCGCTAATTCTGATACTCTGCGTGCGGATGATACTGCTACTAAGAACACTACCTTCCAAGTAAGCCATTGCAAATCCAATGAAGATATGGGGTCAAACGGAGAGTCCATGGGTGCTGTGACCACCCCCGTTTAGATCCTAGCTGGGTGTTGGACGTTACCGTGGTGGAGTTACATGAGCTACCCATTGAAGAAATTCTTTAACCGTGTTGTCCAAGGCTATCTTATGCTGAAAAAGCAGAGACAGTGCTGAAATTTTATCCGCTTGAGCATTGAGTTGGCCTTGATGAGAAGGTAGTCCAAATGGTTAGTGTTGATTTCGGAATGCAAATCTCAAGTAGCGTTCAAGTGGCGGCCAGATCAGAACAAGCAGGTAAGTATCCTTGATTTCCAGGGACACGAGTAGCTGATTCCATTCCATACCCCTGATGACTGACCTTAGCTTGCGCTTTGTTTGGATTTGTGGGTATTGTGGACATGAAGAATTTTCTGGGGGCACAGCCCAAAAGTCTACATGATATCCCTCCGTAATTATTTCTCTTATCTGGGATTCAAAGGTGTCTTGTACCCACATTTCCTGGAATTGTAGTAGCCTGCCCCCTATTGCCTCTATTGCCCCTAGTGGCTTGCCCTGTCATGTTGAATCGGATTTATCCTGAGTGGGCTTGCTCTGGGATTTATTTGATCTCCAACTTGGTCTGGCTTTGTCTGAGAATCTATTACTAAAATTCTACGTGGAGATGTTGAACGCTTTGTTAGCCTATTGCTATGACCACGACAAAATGTTCCCTTACGGAATGTTTTAGCTGAGCAAGACTTTGACTGGGGAAGGAAAGTTCTCTTTCCCCCTGTGGCCAGAGAAATATTTTTTTCTAGTTCCTCTCCAGAGACGTAGGTCCTTGAATGGAAGAGCAATTTGTGACTTCTTTGAACGAAGGTTTGCTGCCCAGTTCTTAAGCCAAAGTGCACAACAGATGAACGTGCAGTTGATTGGGCTGTGTTGATTGCAGCTTGGCTAAGATATGCACTAGCTTCTGCCATGTCACGTGCTATGTCCATGAGGTTTGCCCTAGAGGTCCCATCCTGCAAACCTGACGAGAGATGTGGACAAAGCTTCCATAGCTCTACTGACCCATGCTGTGGGCAGCGCGGGACGAAGTGCTGAACCCGATGCTGAGAATACCGCTTTTAAGAATCCTTCCATTCTTTTATCAGTTGGATCTTTAAAAGCCACTGCATCTGTAACAGGTAAGGTGGAATTTCCAGACAATCTGGAAAAAGGCGCATCAACCACCGGTGGTACTGCCCACTTGTCCACCGTTTCTTTAGGGAATGGATACAACTTAGGTTAGGTTGAAAGTTTTTGTCTGTAGTATCCCACTCATCTTGGATGACTGCTATTAATTGATCATGCGAAGGAAACTCAATTGCGGTTTTACGCCGTCTTTTAAATAGACCATAGGAATGTGTGTTGCTGATCTGTAGGTGGATCTAGTTTTAACGTAGCAAGCAACAACCACTTTTATGATGGCGTCCACATCATAGTGGATATCTTTGTCAGATGCCCAGTCTTCCTCATCCTATGATTGTGAAGAAAAGGAAAAGATTTCTCCCTCATGCTCAGATTCTGACGCTTGCAGGGTTAGTGTAGTTGGCGACGGAGATTGTATGCATTTAGCTGACCTTTTACGTTTCTCTCCAGCCCCTTCTTGTATCTTAGACATAGACTTCTCAATAGAATGGACAATAGAATTAGCAATAGAGTCTGCACATGAGGGCAGCTTCTGAAGTGAAGCCACTGACTGAGACAATTCTATCGCCCATGGAGGGCTGATACCTCTGGCTGAGCTTTGATACAGAACTTTGGGCATTTACATCCTGAGGAAAAGCTTGTCCCTCTTGATTATGAGAGGATTCTAAGGTTGCTGATGGAGCCTCTGCCCCAGGTAAGCATGACCTACATGGTTCTGTCTGGCCCAAAGAGAATTTTGCTTGACATTTTTTACAAGCCAGGTAATTAACCTGTGCCAGCCCTGCTGCTAATGCAGCTCGTCCTCCTCCACCCAATGTAAATGGCCCCCCTGTCCTACCTTGTGCCATTTCAGCATTCATCGCATGTTAGTACCCCAAAATGGCGCCTTCGGTACAAAGATGGCCGCTGTGGGACTCTGATTCTGCGAGAATTCAAGCTTCCCTCCCCCTACCTCTCTCACCGCAACTGCTCTGCCTGTCTTCCTCACCCATCTACTGAAACATGACTGTTTGTTAGAGGAGACAGGGACTGAGTCATGAGGCTGCGTGGTGAGAGGGGAAGGAATTAGCAGTCGCCAGCAGACACACGCTTACCAGACTGAGACGCCAGCCAGGCTCTTCTGGAGAGAGGCTTTGTCTTTGTCTGGTTTTGTGGCCGAATAAAGCTTTCAACAGGAGTATGCCTCCTCTTACCTTTGCCGCTTGTGTCTTCCGAGCCAGAGTCCCTGATCCCCCATCAGGGGGCAGGCTTTGATCTGGGAGGCCACCTTTTTATTTTAGAGCTTCTGGCCCCGGGACTGTAGTATTTCCATGTTGGGGGTTTACGTTACTGGGTACAGGGTAACCCTGTCCCAAGTCTAGCCCCGGATGTCAGTGCTATCCACTGACCAGAGCTTCTCTTGTTGATTCTCCCAAGAGACTGATGGGTCCATCCTCCTGTAGACAGGAATTAAAAGAAGAAGTGCTAGGGGTAAAGCTGGAGTCCTGGCATGCCCTCTTTTGATCTGTCAATCAAGTGTCCTGCCTCCTGAAGGATGGTGCTTTACCCCATCGGTCACCTGTGTCCCCCGGAGACGTCAGAGAAAATCAAGTTTATTTTCACTATCCCTCTCTCAGCATCTGTTTCTCCTCAATCCGTCCCCATTCAGGAGTTGGGTGTCAGATAATCATTGACAGTTACATCCAATATATCTTATAAGGGGCTTGTTTTTCTTTGAAGATGTATCAGAGCTCACTCTATTAAAATCACCTGGAATCCCGTTTCTCTACATGCAGGATTTGTGCAAAAGCCAGTTATTTTATTAGATGTTGTTTGTACTGGAATCAGTTATTTGAGTGAATACATCTACTAGGAAAGGAGCCCCCCTAGAAGATATATTGGATCAGTCATCTCACACCCAACTGCTGCATGAAGACAGAATGAAGAGAAACAGATGTTGAGAGAGGAATAGTCAAGATAAACGATTATTTCAGAAACAAAGCAGATTTTTTAATTGATTGTATGTATAAAGTTTCTAACTTCAGTATGCGGAAGCTTATATTAAAATTTCCTTTTGGCGACAGTTCCCCTTTAAACTATAAAATGCAGGAGACTAAAGGTCATACACTATAAGATCCATTTGTTTGGCAAGGCCAAATCTAGACACTCTTAGCCACACTAGGGTGATACGAATGGAGACCCACCAGCGAAGGACTAAACCAACCCACTGATATGGTCCTTGTTCACTGGTACTTTCTGATGGATATTTGGTGGATTTTCGTTTAGCACTAACAAATGTCAGTAGCACTAATTGTTAGTCAGCATTTTTTAGCCTAAATAGCCATGTATCCAAAACAGAGTTGTGTAAATTATGAAATGAGGTAGCATACCCCTAGAACCACTTGGGTGCCCAGGTGCTGCATGTTCCGTATGATGTTGCTCTCATTCTGGATATTAGCGTGTTGTATTAGCTTGGTAAGGTTTTCATCTGTGATACCTGCATGCAGATACAAAAGGAATCTGTGATGACGTGCCGTTTTGGTTATAATAACGAAAAATAAGTCAACTGCTTGTCCACGCTAGTTACAGGTGACAGTCTCTAGTGCTGGGGAGTCTGAGGTTACTGGACTTGCCAAGTAATCTTAAAAATGTTTCGCTAGTCATGCTGGTAAGAAGTCGATCTGATGATTAGTAAAATGTTTGCTCTGCAGGTCCAGTAGCTTTGAGAGCAGAGACACACGCTCAGGTTTGGGAAGATTAGTCAACCAGCAACAGATCCCCTCTTCTTTGGGCGACTAATCTCCACAAACTACCTTCCTGCTGGCTAGAATGTAAATCGTCTCCGGGATGGCACTTGGAGCACTTTGTTTTCAGAAGCTGCCTCACAAGGAAACTTCGGGGGAATTCAGAAAACAAAGCATTCCGATTACCATCCCACCTGTGATTTACATTCTAGCTGGCGGGAAGGAAGTTCGGAGAGATTAGTTGCCTGAAGAAGAGGCAATTAGTCGCCATGTGACTAAAGGTGGCCATACACGGAGAGATCCGCTTGTTTGGCCCAACGATTGGATCATAATGGAGGCCATGTGGGCGGTCGGATTGAGGGACCGCATCAATGAACAGATGTGGCCTCGATCCAATGGGATTTTTAGTCCCAGCCGAACAACATCTGGCCGACTTTTGGCCAGATATCGATCGGTAAAGCCCGTCGGAAGGCCCCATACACGTGCCAATAAGCTGCCAGCTGGCAGCTTTTATCGGACCATGTATGGCCACCTTAAGACTTACCACCATTAGATACTCTTGAGCTGGATGAATGAAACCCTTCAGATGTACAAGATTCAGGGCAATTGCGTTCACCAGCATCAAGCTGATCCGACCAACAGAATCTCAAATTGATGAACGCATTGTTTATTTACGTGCTTTAATAGGGTCATATGTCAGGCACCTTTAATCTAAGGCACTCCATCAGTTGACATATAGGTCTGTGATATCTTTTAATGTAGATTATATAAAGTGGCTTGAAGAGAAAAACAGCCCTGCTTATCAGCTGGATTAAAAACACTCAGTAGGATCAGTAGTGCAAAGTGCACAGCTTTATGCGCATTTATACATACAGCTGGCAAGGGCTAATCGCATTTTAGAATTCGAGGAATTCTATATTATATATATATATATATATATATACACACACTGAAGGAGCAAAGCACTACATGTAATGCTCCATTTGTTGTTACAGCAAGACTGAAAATACATCTTATTATACTTACTGTCCTTAAAAGGGGAAATATCACAAACATAAAAATATATATTAATATAATATTAGCTTCAGCATACTAAAATAAGAAGTTTTCTAAATACAATCAATTACTGTACTGTTTCAGAAATAATCAAGTTTATCGTCACTATTCCTCTCTCAGCATCTGTTTCTCTTCATTCTGTCTTCATGCAGCAGTTGGGTTTCAGATATTCATTGACAGTTAGATCAAATATATCTTATAGGGGGGCTCCTTTTGCCTAGAAGATGTATTAGAGCTCACTCTATTAAACTCACCAGACATCATGTCTCTCTACATGCAGGATTTGTGCAAAAGGCAGTTATTTTGTTATATTTTGTTTTTACTGGAATCGGTTTTTTGAGTGAGCTCTAATTCATCTGCTAGGAAAGGGACCTCCCCCCATAAGATATATTGGATCTAACTGTCAATGATTTTCTGATTTCAGAAATGATGCCGAATATTTAATTGATTGTTTTTAGAAAGTTTCTTATTTCAGTATGATGAAGCCTACATTAAATTTTCATTTTCACGACAGTTCCCCTTTAAGTCAGCAAACTGAATGTTCAAACCTGCCTGACAGTCGAACCAACTCATGTGGCAGAAATTTATCGGTCGGGATTGGCCCCCTAACATACAAGTATAAAATGATTTTTATCGGTAGGTGTATGGACAGCGTTATACATTTAAGCAGGAGACACGGCAGCTGCAACCAACAGGTAAGGGACTGTGGAGTAAAAGCTGAAAAGCACTCACCGTTCCTCAGGTAGATATACAAGAGGATGATGCGGATTTTATCATAGGGTTTGATATTGGGATCAAGCAGGTGAGGCACTATAATCTTCATTGGGTCCTTCAGTTTCTCCCCCTCAACATCTGAGCCCATAGCGAGGTCCTGAGGAACAGCATAAAACAATATATCAACCCTTTGTGTCTGTACGTTACTTCTATCAGCTAAACACAGACCATTTGCACAGATTAGAGATGTACAGGTCAGGATACTCCCGCACCCACCTGAACCCAACTTCCTTTTATAGACTCGGGCCGACCCACCCTGCCATGACGTCACAAGAGGGGCGGGGTGCACATCTATAAGAGTTCAACCTGGAAGTCGAAACCTGCCTGACCCGTGGTATGGGGCCGGCCCGCACATCACTAACACAGATTTACAAATTATGTGGGGGAAAAAAGTCACTTGATCAGTCCCGACGCCATCACTTGCTTTAGCTCACTAGCCAACGAATGGAGCTTGACTACCAATCTAGAAATATTCTGTTACAGAAATTAAGGAAGATCCAATATAGGTTGGAAATTAATACAATTTACTGTACTTTTGGGTTCTGTTTTTGTGTTGAGAATAATTCAGGGGATGTGAAACTTTTATATTTGCCAGTCAGCCCCTCACAATATCCCTCAGGTATTCTCCTTGACATACGCACGCTCATTATCTTATTTCTCTTCTACAAAGAAAACTACAAAGGGACCCTGATTTTTGCTGCCTCACATATGCTCTCTTTTTTTCCTCCTCTACCTGCTCAACTTTATGTTATTGCACATTTATGGCATTAACATTCTAACATTTCCAGCAAGCTGCTTATCATATACAGGTATGGGACCTGTAATCCAGAATGCTCGGGACCTGGGGTGGTCTGGATAAAGGATCTTTCTGTTATTTGGATCTTCATACCTTAAGTCTACTAGAAAATCGTTTAAAGGGGTGGTTCACCTTCAAGTTAACTTTTAGTATAGTGTAGAAGGGCCAATTCTAAGAAACTTTTCAATCGGACTTCATTATTTATTTTTCATAGTTTTTTAATGATTTGCAATTTTCTTCTATTTCTGTGCAGAAATAGGGGGGGTCGCTGACACCATCTAAAAACAAATGCTCTGTAAGGCTACAAATGTATTGTTATTGCCACTTTTTATTACTTATCATTCTATTCAGTCCCTCTCCTATTCATATTCCAGTCTCTTATTCACATCAACGCAGGGTTGCTAGGGTAATTTGTACCCTAGAAACCAAATTGCTGACATTGCAAACTAGAGAGCTGCTGAATAAAAAGCTAAATAACTATAAAACCAAAAACAATAAAAACCAATTGCAAATTGTCTTAGAATATCACTCTCTACATTATAGTAAAAGTCAACTCAAAGGTGAACAATCCCTTTAAAATAAACCCAATAGGCTGGTTATGCTTCCAATAAGGATTCATTATATCTTAGTTTGCATTAAGTACATGGTACTGTTTTATTATTACAGAGAAAAAGGAAATTATTTTTAATAATTTGGATGGTTTAGATAAAATGGAGTCTATAGGAGACTCTCGTAATTCTGAGCTGTCTGGATAACAGCTTTCTGGATAATGGATCCCGTATCTGTACTACAAATGATGATGGTACCTTCAACCTTATGAACCTTCAAAGAACACAGTGTATCAATTGAAACCCAGGTTAGCAGCATGTCTTCAAACATCAGTTGCCGTATTGTTAGCAACACCTTTAATGATATAAAATTTCCAGAAACATATTTACATCCTTATTATCAGGTAAGGGACAAGAGAGGAGCCATGCAATGTATTCATATAAATAATGACTTACCTGCTCCACTGCACACAGTTTCTCTATTGTCCCCTTAAAGTGCCTCATGCAGTCCTCTGCCAGGTTGAGGTGTGTGGCATACTGACAAGTAGAGAGAGCATCAGCATCACTTTAACTAGTGATTATTTAATTAAGCCTACACAAGTGTTGCCTGTGCATCTATAAAGGGGAACTATCGTGAAAATCAAAATTTAATATAAGCTTCATCATACTGAAATAAGAAACTTTCTAAATACAATCAATTAAATATTCTGCATCGTTTCTGAAATAATCAGCACTAACCCTTTCTCAGCATTTGTTCCTCTTCATTGTGTCTTCTTGTAGGAGTTGGGTGTCAGATACTAATTTACAGTTAGATCCAATATATCTAATAGGGGGGCTTATTTTCCCAGCAGATGCATCAAGCTCATTCAAATAACTGAATCCAGTACAAAATCTAACAAAATAACTGCCTTTTGCACAAATCCTGCATGTAGAGAGACATGGGGGGAGATTCATCAAAGAGTGAAGTTAAGAGTAAAGTTCCGCCACTAGAGGGAAATTGCACAGTTCTCCATTCATGTCTATGGGATTTTAAAAGGCGTATTCATCAAAAGGTGAACTTTCACTTCACCCATTGATGAATACGCCTTTCAAAATCCCATAGAAATGAATGGAGAGCTGTGCAATTTCCCTCTAGTGGCGGAACTTCACTCTTTGATGAATCTCCCCCTAGATGTCTGGTGATTTTAATAGAGTGAGCTCCAATACATCTTCTAGGCAAAAGGAGCCCCCCTATAAGATATATTGGATCTAACTGTCAAGGAATATCTGACACCCAACTGCTGCATGAAGACAGAATGAAGAGAAACAGATGCTGAGAGAGGGATTGTGACAATAAACTTGATTATTTAAGAAACGTTACAGAATTTGTAATTGATTATATTCATCCACCCACAAACACTGCTAGTACATTCCCTTCCCCTGTATCCCATTTGGATCACACACACACACAACTTACCTTATTTATCTCCTTCTGGTACTGAG
This sequence comes from Xenopus borealis, assembly GCA_024363595.1. Lineage (NCBI taxonomy): Eukaryota > Metazoa > Chordata > Amphibia > Anura > Pipidae > Xenopus > Xenopus borealis. Next base: position 130,184,848 of record CM044435.1, on the reverse strand, counting down.
GCATCTTTTTCAGTATCTGGGACAAATCTTTAATGTTGGCCTTTAAAGAAAGAATCAATAATTGCTCTATTATATAGCCATTTAAAAATAAAAACAATCTTCTGTTTGTGTGTCCTTTAATGTAAATATATGAGTGCAGCGGTTGCCTCATTTGCACTCCCCATTTAGTAGAGAACAGAGCGACCTCTTTTGCAATTAACTTTATGGAATTCACACATTGTGGGACTTTCTAAAAAGCTTGGAAATGGCTAAGCAAGGCCTTTGAAAGCATGTGCTTGGTACAAAACAAACTTTACATTATGTTTTCATATCAAACAACTTGTGAGATGAGCTGGGGGGGGGTCGGGGGGCTCTAACCTTGCTGGGAAATCTGGCAGAAGAGAAATGTCTGATTATGTCACTAACAAGCATCCACAATGAAGCAGAAATGAGTGATTTGCTGTGCAAAAAGTAAGAAAAATCAAATGGTGGAATGTCTGATTTGAGACGTAAGCCTTACCAGGATCCACGTAATCCACTGTATGAATTGTGGAATATACACGGCAGCAGAGCTAAGGGATTATACATCTGCCTATTGCATTTGCAGAATTATGCATGCATACCTTGTCTGTAGTCATTCTTTTGCTTTCACAGAATGATTTAAGCAGCTCGGTAACCTTCCTGCGAGAGAAAAAGGAGATTATGAAGCAATGATACTGGCAGACAATTTGCTTCAGCAGGATACCGGCTACAAACAAGCAGCTTACTTGGAAACATCAGCAATGTGCATATGGCGAAGCTCCACCCACAGGTCATCGTCCTCGTCCAAAAGGACCTGCTTTTCCATCGATTCTCCAATGCCTGTGGTCTTATAGCTATAAAGTGACAAAAGCAGCGGTTAGAGATATGGGCAGAAGATAATTACGGAGAAAGGACAAACAGAGGACGAAAAAATGATGAATGAAAGAAAGAGGTTGTGATACCTAGCATCATATATACGCAGACGACGGTGCATAGACACAGACGGACATGTGAGTAGGATAAATACAGAACTATACAATAACAGACGACATCCAAAACAAAGACACAGGCCAAATACACCTGTAGAAGGAAACAATAGCTAGAAAAAAAGGTAGTAAACTATTTACAAATAGTGATGGGCGAATTTATTCACCAGACGCAAGTTTGCAGCGAATTCCCGTGATTTGCCAGCGAAAATTCGGCTGACGAAAATTTGCTGGCATAAAAAAAAAAAAAATGAGGCGCGACGTGCGCTGAAAATGGTGCGACGCATCAAAAAACGAGATGCAATTCGGATCTCTAATTTTTCGGCGAAACGGGATAGATTCGCCCATCGCTATTAAGGAATTATGGTAAATGAGAGGAACAGAGAGAGTCATAGAAGAGTGCATAAAAAAGAAGGAAAGTTGAGACTTACTCGGGGTACCAAATGTTAGGCATCCCCAAGTTATTGTAATGACTTGCCTGAAACCCCAGGCCGCTGCTTCTATCAGCAGAAAACTGCACCGGCCTTGGGTTTTACCAGTGAGCACCACGGAGTGATAGACTTCCGTCTTCTTCTATCTTCGCATTTCCCAGGGAGTTTGCACGCGTAGTAGAATGAAAAAGCCGACTTTTAAGTTAAAGTTCAGGTTTTCAATCTAACGTGCATGCGCAGCCGCTTGAAGACAGCGTAAGAAGGAAATCTATTGCTCAGTTGTGTTTACTGGTAAGGGCTAGTCCAGACGGGGAGATTC
>CM044435.1:129861520-129874310 GCA_024363595.1 Xenopus borealis | reverse complement strand
AGCTTGCGCCGCCGTTTCTTCGGATCTTAGTGAATGTCCCACAATGAATCCTTATTTGAGGCAAACATTCTTATTGGGTTTAATTAATTTTCAAATTATGGAAATACTCCTTATCTGGAGAACTCAGGTCCTAAACATTCTGGATAACAGATCCCATAACTGTACCATAAAGTAGCTTGCAGTCCCGCACCATCTAGATCTCATGTATTAGTTCACTGTGCCACAGTCTATTATCTATACCCATATATAATACTTTTTGTATACAAATCTGTAGATATTTACACTGCATTACTTTATCATTTATTACATTATAGTAATTTATTAAGATTACACCACCTTGATAATTTTTGGATTCAGCTAAATACTCAATTCTGAAAAGATTTGGGAGAAAACCAAACCAAATGAAAACCCTAATTCATATTCACATTTTAGAAAAATGAACTACATTCACTATAAAAAGAATATATTCTTTCATTCAGAATGATTTCCAAGGCATATGCTATTATCATTCAGTTTTGCTTAGATGATCACAACTATCTCAAACGTCTTAGATTCATCTGAATCCTATGTTTTTAAATAATTGCTTTATCTATTTTAAATATATAATGAGTTTATCGGGGACCTATTTATAAAGCCAAAACATTTCTGGTTCAGTTTTTAAGGGGAAAAATCCAAATTATTAGAGGGGGGAAAAACTCAAATGTTTATACAAATGGCCTGCAGGTGGCACTGTGCATATACAGGACTTTCTGTACAGCTTGAAAGTGAAAGTAAGACTTACTGCTGTTATGTAATTTAACTTCTGCACTGAAATCCATTTATCAAAAGAGCAAACAGATTTTTTATATTCAGTTTTGAAATCTGACATGGGGCTAGACATATTGTCAGTTTTCCAGCTGCCCCCAGTCATGTGAGTTGTGCCAGCACTTAAGGGTGGAACTACTTTCTGGCAGGCTGTTATTTCTCCAACTCAATGTAAATGAATCAGTCTCAGTGCGACTTGGCTTTTACTATTGAGTGCTGTTCTTAGATCTACCAGGGAACTGTTATCTTGTGTTAGGGAGCTGCTATCTGATTACATTTTCATTGTTCTTTTGTTAGGCTGCTGGGTGGGGGAAAGGGAGTACAGCAGTAAAGAGTGACTGAAGTTTATCAAGGCACAAGTCACATGACTGTGGGCAGCTGGGAAACTGACAATATGTCCAAACCCATGTCAGATTTTAAAACTGAATAAAAAAAAATCTGTTCTTTTTCTTTTGAAAAATGGATTGCAGTGCAAAATTCTACTGAAGCAGCACTATTAACTGATGCATTTGGAAAAAAACTGTTTTCCCATGACAGGATCCCTTTAACCTTCCTTGAGTTATTATTTACTGGTTCCAGAACCCGGGTAAGAGGTCCAACTCCCAGTAACTCCCGGGTTGGCACAATACAATCAGACACTAAAGAGTGAACTGTCGGCAGCGAACACTTCACCAGGTGCAAATTTGTTACCACTACTCTAATTCACTAAAAAGGGGATTTTCCACTAGTGATACTTCTTCAGCATTAACATTTCATAGCAAAGATTCACTAGCGTTTTTGTTTCTGCCTTGTGAAAATTTGCTAGACATCATAGCATAGGTCTATTTGAATAGGGGAGGTGCATACAAGTCATAAACGTCTTTTTTAGAGATGCTGTAAATGCTTGAAGTGGCCACTTATTACAAATGTCCAAGGAAGCAAAACAAAGACATAAAAGCTCCTCTAATACCCTAGACATGAGCCCACCCTAAAATATATGTGGCAGGCCCATAAAATGTTCACCCAAAAACAGTTTGGACTTTTGAAGGCAGTCCTGCTTTAAAAATAGACGCTGCCTTTTAAAAAAATGTATGACTTTCTGGGGTACAGGATATAATGTCACTGACATCAGACTGAGGAAGATGTAGCTTTGTTTCAGCAGTTCGCCTGGTCTAAGGTGAAGGAAACTCTAGAGAAAGAGGTAAAGTTCGGTAAAATCTGCAATTTAGTGAATTTGTGGAGCAACCACCATTTGCCATAGCGAAAACTCACCTGACAGTGTGAAAACGAAGGCCAGCGAGAGTTTCTTTCGCTAGTGAATTGTTGTCTGTGCCTTTTAGTGCATTTTCCCTAGCGATGGACACTTTGCCCTTTAGTGAATCTGCCCCTATATCTACAGATGGCCCTTGCTTATGGGATGGAGGAAGGGACACCACTCTGATATAAACACATGAAAATAACTCTTTATGAAATAATTTTGGGTGCCAGTCGTTCTTTATAATAAAACAAATGAACAGGTGGTACACTTTCAACGGTCCTTTACTTCTAATATTCAAGGTGAATGCCCTGATGGTAGACTCCACAAACAAGTAGTGGCAGCTGGTCATTTATACAAATACAGTACTCACAGATCCTTCCTGAGCCTTGTTAGTCGGCTTTCTCACTGGGTTGCATTGTCTGCCTTGTGGCCACCAACTTCCCATCCCTAGGGGAAGCCCACAGACGTGAATTACTCTAGGATCTACCTAATCCTGAGCCTAACTTCTCGGGTCCCTATAATGGCAGCAGAGGTCCCGCAGGGTATTAACCCTTCACTAAGCTCCTACCAGAGCCTTAGCTCACTTACTTTCCTGATCCTATCTGTCACTCCTATAGTGACCTATTACAGTTTCTGACCTGACACTTGCTTGCTCCTATATTGAGGCCTACCTCCACCTCAGGCCCTAACAGCAACACACCACCTCCTCAAGTGAGTGGATGTACCAGAAAGAGGCAGAACACATGGGGATACAGGACTGGACTGAGAATTAAAATAGGCCCTGGCATTTCAGGTACACAAGAGGCCCATCAGCCCACATAGAGGCCCAAACAGCCCCCACCAGCCCACTAAACACTGACTTTATATGGGACCTTATAGCAGCCCCTCTGGCATTTGCCCTAACCCACAAATGGCCAGTCCGGGCCTGTGGGGATATCCCTTTTTATACAGTAACTTCTGGCTAACTGGCTAACGAAATACCCGGGGCATAGAAAAACTTTTACCCTCCCACACATGCTGTACATATTTATGTGAAAAGCCAATAGAATGGGCCCTCCAATGGCTTTATCTGTTGGAAGATGACCCCCATAATAAAGGAGATTCATAACAGGGGGAAGACCATTATAAATGAGCCTATAAAATGTTGAGGTTAGATGTTTAGTCAGCCCAGGTTTTCCACTGCATTTGTTGTATGTGAGAATAGAGAAAAGAGAATCTTAAATGAACATTTTTTATTCAGATCTATCACAATATTCCATGTTAGAATTAATATCTACAATTGTAAATCAGAGTTGCCTTTTTTCATAAAAAAATATAAAACATAGCTTTCACCTGAATACAGAGCCAATCTCATGTGCACAATAAAAAGTGGGGCAAGAAGTGCTGCTCTGTATAATGCGGGTCCCTGGCTCGGCACCACGGATCAAAAATCAAAATTAAAAAACAAAATATAAATATGCGTTTCAAACAAAACATGGCATAAATAAATAATGAATCCAATAAAAATGTAGCTGGCTGGATGCAGTAAGAAAAGTTTAGGAGACAATCATTGTTACATGTCCTTGAATCCACATTCTTCTACAATCATCTCTTCATGGTGCCTCAGGATAAAATCTTCATTCTCATAGTACAACATTGACATGGACCCCATCTTCACGGGGACACAGGAGGGACACTCTCTTCTCTCCATGTCACTCAGAGGGAGCAAACTCTGCAATCAAACAGAAATATTTATATTAATACACTGCATTGACATACATTGCAAGAAAATACCATCCAGCTAATTATCACAGGTTAAAAAAAGTACCAATAATTTGTCTGAAAAATTAATTAATTAGTTATTATTAGATAAAAGATATTATAAGGCATGCAAAAAATAAAACTATACACATACCTTAATGTAGGAATGGTTTGTTGCATTCTCTGTCTCATTCAGTGGAACAGCACAGGTGGATTCACATCTATATGCATTATATGCCTTGGGGTAAACAATCCAGCTGCCCCATCCGATCTTCTGAAAGTCCACAAACATGTCCACCTTCTTGCACTTGGGTTTGATCTCTTCAATTGGTGTGGGGGGAACGGTGCTCACATGGCTTTGTGTTTTCTCTTTCTTGTTCCTTCTAAGTCTCCGAAATCCATTCACCTTGTTGGCATTATCACCAACTCCATACTTTGAAGGGAACAGCTTCTTTCCAAGACTGGGCGGATCAGGTTTAGCATGAGACTGTTCTTTAGCAAAAACAACCAGTATTACTCTCTCTGAAGCAAAATCGGATACATGATATTGATCTTGCTTCAATGTATCTACATCTTCTGCTTCTTTTTCTGTGGCACTCTTCTCTAGATCTTTCAGATGGAGACCTTTTGCCTGTATGTATTCATCCTTTAGTAACTTCTTTCCCCTGGTCAGAAAGCTCTGCAGCAAAATGGTGAGGTTGAAGACCTTACAGTCAGCATCTAGTGCAGAAGAAAGCTTGGTCTTAAATGATCCCATGAATAATTTCTCCTTGTTGTTATTGGTATGGTAGATGTCTACTGTCACACTGTGGGACTTTCTAAAAGAAGGGAGGCAAATACGTAGCTCAGCCAACTTCACTTCATTGCTTCTAGAGATGGAGGACATATCAAAGAACAAGGTCCAGCGATTCCCCACTGTAGCATAACCTGCGGGCAAAGCAATTGAAATAAAATTAATATTTTCCAGTCTACTTAACACAACCTACAATTTTATACTATAACTTTAAACACAATATTAATACAATGCTGATGATGACAGCTTGTGATATTTTAATTACAGTAAAACCAAAACTGCCTTATTAGAGTATGTATATTGCAGCCTGTACATAGCATCAAAGTGATGATTCCCAATACACATCATATCAGGAGACAATTTATATATCCAGTTTTATCAGGCAGCAGCCGAATAACCAAAGCTTTACTTATAGCAATATGTAAAAAGAATATATATATTGAATATATGGGCAGACAGATGATTTTTTACTGTCAAATGTAATTGCTGCTAATTCATGAAGTGCAATTGGGTGTACTTGGCATTTTGAATTTAATCAAATAGGTGTAGTAAATTTAGGAAAATGATGCCAGTGAGTATAAGACTAAATTAAAAAAATTGTATTGGGCTAAGGTACTTACTTTTAGCAATGAAGCTTTGGATGGTATCAGATTCCTGAAGAGTTGGATGTTCTAAGTTGGTCAGATCTTTATCTCTGCCTCTGATGATATTCTGGTACAGTTGCATCATAAAATTAGGGAACTTCCTTCCTTGGAATTCTCTGGCTCCAATATCTGTGGATGTATCCTTTAGGATGGAAGCTGGACTGATGGACTTTCTCCCCTGTAGAACTGGAGGCATTGCCATCAGTGTGGAGCTAAACACAAGGCAGAAGAAGAGGTTCAGAAAGGCCATCTTAGGGTAGATCTGTGCTGACTCCTGATATCTTCCAGCTGAGGAGATGCTTCTTGTTCAGAGCTCCTCATGGACTGATGCAGAGTCTGGCAGTTCCCTGGCTTTATACTGGGATGGAAAGAGGCCAATCAAGATTCTTCACACCTATGTTGCTTTGATCTGTGTGATCTAAGCAAAAAATGTAATTTACTCTTTCTCTTATGCTAATGACCCAAGTAGAAACCATTTGCTTTCTGTAGAGTTGAAAGTAAATAGGTAAGGATTTAAATACAGTAATAATTTTTGTATTTTTAATTCTGGTCATATCATTATAAAAAATAAAAATGCAGATTTATGTGCATGCATGAAAAACATTTTAACCACAGGGGGGAAAAATAGCAGTAATCTTTCATTCATCAGTAAATATTTCAAGCTTACAGTGGACACTCTAGAACAGGAATCCCCAACCTTTCGAAGCCATGAGCAACATTCTGAAGTAAAAGGAGTTTTAGGAGCAACACAAGCATTAAAAATGTTCTTGGGGTTCCATATCAGGGCTGTGATTGACCATTTAGTAGCCCCTATGTGGATTGTCAACCTACATTGAGGCTCTGTTTGGCAGTGCACCTGGTTTTTATACAACCAAAACTTGCCTCCAAGCCTGGAATTCAAAAATAAGCACCTGCTTTGAGGCCACTGGGAGCAACATCCAAGGGTTTGAAGAGCAACATGTTGCTCGCGAGCTACTGGTTGGGGATCACTGGTCTAGAAAAATAGACTGCACATTTATATCTGCTATTTTTATTTAAAATATATTTATGATGATGCTATATTACATTTATTGTTATATTTTGAAATATTCTTTTTGTAGATCCCTCTGTTTTTTTAACTTTATTGTCAACTCACTACAAGGGCATAAACTTTTTATTGTTATTAATAAATTCACTATATAGTTTAGGCATTCCTCATTGTACATCAGCTTTCCATGGGAGAGAAGATATCAGAATTACATGGCAAGGTAGGTTCTTTCTTGGAACAGGTTAAGCAAGATATTGAGCTGGCTATTATAGTTTAATGCTTTTTATGATATTTGCATTAGGCGCTATTTAATTCTGACTACAACATTGATATAAACATTTATATTTTCTAAAATGTAATAAATGGTACATTATTCTCTACATATGTGTTAGTGTTCTCCATCAGGCTTACTCTTTATGGTAAATAGGCTAAATATATCTTCTGTTGTGCAAAAAGCCAAAACCAGACAATTTATGCATATTTTTGGAATATACATTGAAAAAAAATAGTGTTTGAAATGGAATTGATTGATCATGTGCCACAATGTTCCTTCATCTCTGAGATGAGATTGATCTTTTTGTTTCATTAATGGCAATGCATGATGCTTCTTTGAAGTTGGAATGAACCAGAAACCAATACCTGTTTGAAACAATGTGTAAATGTCTAGGATTTTTAGAAAAGAGAGATTTGTCAATGCCATAAATCAGTATGTAGCCCATTCAAATCTTTTTACTAGTTTTGTAAGACTATCCACTGATAAGTCAAAATCAGTAGTACAATTGTATATAGTTTCTATTTTATTGCATGATGGTCATTTATCCATGCCAACATATAATACTATAATATATTCATTTATTGGAAATAACCTAAATACAGAATTCTTAAAATCAGGTGAACACTGAATCTACCAGAAATTTTTGGGAGTAAACTAAACTGAAAGCAAATCCTAATTCATATTAAAAGTTAGGCAATGTGGGCTAACCATAGTCATCTGTAAAGAGAGATGGAGCTCCTCTCCACTTAGGCACTGCTTTCAAGATGGTGGTGCCCATATTCCACGCGGGTCACAGTGATGGGCTGAATCTGATCTGTTTCACATGAACATAAGCGAAATGTATTGAAGTCTATGGGCGACTAATTGTGCTACAAATTATTGACATGCAACAAAGTTTGTCACCTATTAGAATCTATGGGCATAATTTTCGCAGCGAAACTTGACAATTTCCTCAATAAAAGAACACCAAAGATGTGGGTTCAATGCCCTGAATATACAGTAGATCTTTATTGGTAAATTTCCTGGGTGCCCCTTAATTGATATTTTGACTTGATTCTTCTGTTCCTGACTTCCCACCTTGATGCTGACTTGGCGTTTTCTCTACCTGGTCTGATATTTTGCCTGGATACTACTACAAGGTGTCTTAACCCCTTGGGCACCTCAAATTGGGTTTTCTGTGTACAGCTTCCTCCTTGGTCATAGGTCCTGACTCCAACCTTACCATCTGAAACACTATTTAGGACTGATTCTCAGTACTGGTGATGAAAATGCTTCAAGTGCCATAGGCCTAAAACAGTGTTGTCCAACATTTTCACAGTGGGCCAGTTATCTACCATATCCAATGTTTGAGGAATCTATTGTTTATTTCATATTTAGTAATTTATGGGCTGACACAGGACCATAAGCAATTGATTGGAGGGTCGTGTATATAGACCATATGATTCCAGTAGGACAGCCTTGGCTTAAGAGATTCATCAAGCAACTACAAGAGGGTATATTTTGCTCCAGTCCTAGGAACCAAATAGCTACCAATTGACACACATTGTCTGTCTGGAGGTAGCAAGTCTACAGAATGACTTATATGTCATTAAGAACAGGGGGTGCAAGGTACAGAAGAGCTCATGGCAGACATTAAGCTTCTTGCTGCTTTGCAGTACTTGCTCCAGCACTTGCCCTGTTGCATTTATAAGTGAGTTAATGTTTTAACTAAATAACTTGACTAAAGCAGCAGACATGTAATAAGCACTAACTGGAGTTATTATCACAGGGCTGCCCAAGGAACCCATTGCTACACCAGTCCTATGGAACTAAGGATCAGCCACCACTGCTCTTGTGCCTTTGTGTTTTAGGGATGAAGCAGAATTATGTGGATTGGGCCACTGCTTTCTTACTAAGGTCTACTGAACCTTGTGCTGTATAGCATTGTCATGCACCCTTCTGACTATAATCCTACTGGTGTCTCTTTTGGGCAGCAACCTGAATACTTATCCAGACTAACTGCAGACAGGAATTCGTCTTCTCTAGGATCCAAGCCTGACTGATCCACTAGTAGTGACTACTACTAGTAGTGACTACTTTTGCCACCCAAAGATGGACAACATTACTTAGCACTAAAACTGTTGCATGAAGGAAAAGTGTACAAAATATAAAAATAAAACTAACATCCCTTTTTGATATAGCTTAGTCAGTTTGCACAGGGTAGTCCTAACATACCAGGGATATACCAAGGAGTCTGCGCATGACTGGACTAGGATTCAAAATAGGCCCTGCCATTTCTACTATACAGAGGCCCAAAGTGCTACCACGAGCCCACTTAATAGTCACTTTCTATGACAACTTACAGCAGCCCCTCTGGCATTTGCCAGAACCCAAAGATTGCCAGTCCGAGCCTGAATCTCAGTGTTATAAAGTAGAAAACCAGTTATAGAGCCTGAATTCCAGCTGTCCTTGTGGGGAACCCAACAAGATCCACTTAGAAGGGCCTGTAACATTATACCTCCCAATCATTTTCATTGAGTTCCCATCCAAATTTTCCTAAAATTTTATGAAGACTTTTCCTGCACTAACTATTTCCAGCTAATTATTTGATTAGATAATTAGTTAAATTCATGGATGGGAGTTATTATTATTAACATGTATTTTTAGAGCGCCAACATATTTGACATATAGGTTGATTTTGTTTAGGTTGACTTTTTTATTTTAGAAAAGAAAATATGAGTTAAATTTTGAGTTTTATAAATACCCCCCTTAATGGGAGCCATCAGTAAAGAATCGCTGCTTCTACAGCTCAATGACTTTGTAAGTGGCATAAAAGTTCTGGCCATTGAGTTGCTGGGAACTGCAACTACTATGTTTGGCTTTTTGTGGGTGCCTTGGGGCATGTAGTTCCATACATCTCTGGTTGGCCACGTTCAACGTTCTGGCTATACTGTATATCTCTTCTCATTCATTTCAGACAGTGATTGTCTCTTTCTTGTGGAGTTGTCCATGCTTGGTCACAGTTCTCTTGGAAAGATTTCCCACATTTCCAATAAATGTGTATTGTCATCCCAGCATTGGACATCCATCACCTGTGCTGGGAAACTAGTAGGCCCCTTAAGAGTTTCATTCTAATCTCTGCAGACAAATGGGTTGTCCCCAGTGTTAGTTCCCTGATGAATATAAGTTTGACCCTCTAGTGAAACTCTTCCACCAGTCAGGACAGACATATGGGTTTTCCTTTGTGTTTGTTGTTTGGTGCCTAGCCATATAGAACTAATAGTTGAGGCATTTCCCTCTATGGGTTGTCTCTCTAACAATATGCACAACCTGGGCAAAATGCTTTCCATACTTCCTGCACATTTTCATTTGTGTGGATCCACTGATGGACCTCTAGTGTGGAGCAATGTAGTAATCTCCTCTTCTTCAGGCCACTAATCTCTCCAAACTGCCTTCACCTGCCTTCCCGTAATCTAGAATATAAATCGCCAGCAGGATGGAACTCGGAGTGCTTCATTTTCTGACATTTCCTCATAAAGGCAACTTTGGGGGACTTCAGAAAACGAAGTGTCATTCCCCTGGGCAATTTACATTCTAACCGGGCAGGGGTCTGCTCTTTTGAGAAATGGATTTCCCATGGCAGTATCCCATTAAAAGAGATATAGCAAATGACTCATTTATTTGGTGTCCTCCTAGAAATGTCTAATAGCACATTTCACTTTAAATGATACTGTTATTAGATTGAAAACAGCCATCTCACTGCCTTCTCCAAGTATCCCTCTATTCCGTGCTTTGCCCCAGGTGGGTGCATGCATCTGGCTTTATTTGGTGCTTGGGACAATGGGAGCAAAAAGTAAGATGGTGGTGGCAGTGTTCACAAAGAATCCCTGGCTGGTGTGTTTTTTTTTAAGAAAAAGAATTGCAGGCTCCAGGTAGGTGACTAGCGTTTAGAGCCACTGGGTGGGGGGTGAGAAGTAATTGCCACCCAATAGTGAATTTAGATTTAGTTGTTGTTTAAGTTCAGTAAGAAATATGCAGAAATCTATCTTTATCACAGCCATCTGTACTGGCCGCTCTGCCTCTGTTGTTTATATCACATCCAGAAATAGCTTGATACAACAACTTTTCCCTTATCTTCATTTATGTAACATTTTAAAAAGCTGAAGGTCCTTGAAGATCAGTACAAAGAGCGGCCCTGCCATCTAACAAATTGCAGCCTTGATGGGGTTATCAACAAGGGAGAAAAGAACAAAGATTGCCTTTATCCTAAAATAAGCCCCAATGAACTATGTCTGTGTAGCAGGAGCTAAATTATGGGTAGAAGTCCCATACTGCTGCATCCTTATCTATTCTATCTAGTCTCTGTGATCATCAGGTCAATAAACTACCTTGTAAATAATGAACTGTGTAGAACTTGTAGTTGTCCAGGAGCTAGAGAAAACTTCAGCGAAATAGCACCCAGAGCAGGTTAGGAGACTTGGAGGGAGAAATGGGAATGGAATGGGAGAGGGCCATTATTGAAGAGATGGTGTTCAACTTTGTGATACTGGGAATGATTTATCTATCATGGACACATGGAAGAGTGTGAAGGTCTCAAGCTGTGAGGTTGTATTGAGATCAGTGAACAAACAGAGCATGATGTTGTTTTGACATTGTCAGACACTTCTGTGGGTCAACATGAAAACCCAGTAGAAATCATTATGAGCAACCCCTGCCGACTCCCCAGATACTAGGATTCTAACCAGACCAGGGTGGGAGACCAAGGCAATAGAATCACATTGATATGGCAGACAGATGGTATCCTTCTCCTGCATTAAATGGAGGGTCTTGCCCATATTTTTGTGGAACAATTGATACAGGCGTAACCTGTACCTTATTTTAATTGTATGAATAAAGTGATGACTCTTGCCTTTTTTATCAGTATTGCAATGGTTTTTCAGGGTACAATCCAAACAACAACAATTATGGATTGTACAAGAAATTATGATACTGGTTAACCAGCCAGGTTAGAGCTGTGTCCTTATATACAGTAAGGTAAAAACAGATTTATCTGAACACCTTTCATATAATCTGACAATGTTATTATATTAGTGGAAATAGAGCGCAAATGCTCGTGGACTAACCGCCATACTTGCCAGATGTCTCTATTTTCTTTTCTTTTTCTGTTCAAACCCCAAGTTGTGAGCCAATGACGGTATTGGATATAACATTGATTTGTATAAAAAGATGTTGGCATAAATTCAATTGGGGGGCCCACATATGAGTTATGAGTGATATATTTATCCAAAGGGGCAACACAAGACAATTGATAGATGCCACCATGGAATGGGCGATGAAGTTGGATCAGGAAGTGATGTTGCAGGAGAATGTTAAAGTTATGGAACACAGGGGCCCACTAAAAGATGAGGTTTACTATGCAAGTCAGTATAACCCCAAGAGCACTAAGGTTAAACAAATAATACTTAAATATTGGGACGTTATATAAACAGATGAACGTCTAAAAGGACAAGTGAGTTATTTACGCTCAACTAATCTGAAAGAGCAATTGAGTCCCTCTGATCCGAGGGGTAAATCTGATATGAGACGCAGTAGGAGCTTCATTATACACCCAGGTGGTTACAAATGCAGGGGTTGTGTTATGTGCGGTACCTTCATTTTTGGGTCGTACTTTACATACCCATACACTGGCAAGAAGTATGAGGTCAGGCAACGTATGAACTGCGAGACAACTATTGCCGTGGTTGTTAAAGTATATAAAATAGTTTATAAATGATAAACACAAACTGGTTACGTTTATTTCTTTTTTGTTTTCTTTTTAGGTTTTGTATCAAATGGATTTTATATGGACACCGTAATATGAGCGTTTGAGGTACACTGGTGACATCTTGTGGACTTGAATATATTTTACATGTACACTCATTTAAATGCACTAAATTATGAGACATTTACTAGTGAGGTTTGATATAATTTATTGAACGTAACATGCAACTATTAGAGATATGAGAAGATATTCATTGTATTTTAAATGTTTCACAGAAAATGATGCACTGGCTTAAAGATGATGTGGTCAGTTAATCAATTCATGGAAAGTTGGACACTGGGGTCTGTTTAAATGAACCCTGTTATTTATTCCCCTTTAAACAAAACAGGGATTGTTAGTCCATATATTGCAATATACAGTATTTAATCTGGAGGGACAACTATGTCAAAGTCAACCCTGGTGTGGCCAGTCCTACTGGCGATAGAAGTTGAAGCAGGGCATTCTGAAGTCACTCAAGGATCAGACGATTTA
>CM044435.1:129765745-129777201 GCA_024363595.1 Xenopus borealis | reverse complement strand
GATTGTTCACCATTGCGTTAACGTTTAGTATGATGTAGAGAGTGATATTCTGAGACAATTTGCAATGGGTTTTCTTTTTTCTATTATTTGTGCTTTCTGAGTTATTTAGCTTTTTATTCAGCAGCTCTCCAGTTTGCAATTTCAGTAATCCGGCTGCTAGGTTGAAAATTGCCCCAGCAACCATGCATTGACTTGAATTTGAAGAGACTGGAATATGAAAAGGAGAGGACTCAATAGAAAGATGAGTAATAAAAAGCAGCACTAACAATAAATGTGTAGCTCTATGGTTGGGGCAGATTCTGGGAGATTTAGTCGCCTGACGAATAATCGCCTCTTCTGCGGGCGACAATCTCCCCTAAACTGCCTTCCGTCTGCTCGAATGAATAATCGCCTGCGCTAATGCACTTGCGGCTCTTCGATTTCCAAAGTCACCCAAAATTTCCTTGAGAGATAACTTCAATTGCTTTCGGAAATTGTAGAGCCGCGAGTGCATTAGCGCAGGCGATTCTTAATTCGAGCAGACGGAAGGCAGTTCGGGGAGATTGTCGCCCCGCAGAAGAGGCGATTAGTCATCAGGCGACTAAATTTCCCCGAATCTGCCCGTGTGCCCCAACCCTTACAGAGCAGTTATTTTTAGATGGGGGTCGGTGACCCCCATGTGAATGCTGGAAAGTCAGAAGAAGAAGGCAAATAATTTTTAAAAAAAGCAACTCTCTTACCAAATACTATAAGCATCCCTTCCCTGGATGTAGCATGCTAGAACCATGCAATTGTGACTGAATGACGTTTATGAGATCAGACGTAGGTCAGGACGGAAGATTAATGTAGTGAGCCAATTATAAGCCTTTATTGTATAATTAAAGGTTTAGAGTGTTACAGGCATTTTATTGGACTGACATGAAAGCACAAGCAATTACAGTATAATGGTGTTCTTGTATGGCTTCCCTGTAGCAGTTAGAAGCAAAATGAAACTGCATTTAAGGCAGCCAGTAATACAGCCGAGGACCTGGGATGCACTGTTATTATTGGAAAAAAAATCACAAAATTGCAGTCCTTAAAGGAGCAGGATAAGTCCACCAACCTAGTGGGACAAATTACCTGCCAATTGATATGTGATTGAGTTTTAGTCCCAATATCAATGAGGCAGGACCTAGTGAGGGTCCCATAGGCCAGGGCCAGACAAGTAAGAGATTGTGGTCCTCTGCTGCTCCCTTTTGCCTGATGTGCCAGGTCCTTGAAACGTTACCTCCACATGGGTGCAGGCACATGCTGCAGATTTCAGCACTGAAACACAATATATATGATGACACCTTTAAACCTGAGTGTCATTATCCCTTTAAAGAGGTTGTTCACCTTTGAGTTAACATTTAGTATGATGTAGAGAGTCATATTTTGAGACTTTTTGCTACTGGTTTTTCATTTTTTATGATTTGTGGTTTTTGAGTTATTTTGCTTTTTATTCAGCAACTCGTCCAGTTAGCAATTTGGTTGATAAGGTGCAAATTACCCTAGCAACCATGCATTGAAATGGAACAGAGACTGGAATATGAATGAGAGGCCTGATTAGAAAGACAAGTAGTAAACAGTAACAATAAATGTGTAGCCTTACAGAGCATTTGGTTTCAATGGAGTCAGTGACCCCCATCTGAAAGTTGGAAAAAGTCAGAAGAAGAAGAAGGCTAATAATTTAAAAACTATAGAAAATAAATAATGAAGAGCAATTGAAAAGTTGCTTAGAACTGGCCATTCTGCAACATACTAAAAGTTAATTTAAAGGTGAACCAACCCCTAAAGGTTTTGAAGCCTCGAGCTGGATTAGGGGAGGCTGCCTCATCTCTATTGCTCATCCCAGGGCAGTGATATAACATTCTGAGGAAGAAGGGCACCCTATGCAGTAAAGCTTCTGATAGGAGGATCCGGCAGCATAGGGAAATTAACCTTGGGACACTTAATAAACTTCTAAAGCCTCCCAATAAATTATATTGCATAAGTGCCCTGGTGAGTACTTTATGCATGTGTGATGGCGGGGCCAATACACGTGGGACCTGCAGGTTTTTTGTCGGGTCGGGTGGGTTCCCCACACCTCCATTTGCGGGTGGTGGCCGGATTAATTTTTAAAAGATGCACGCCTACTGCCCCGCCCCTTTTGTGACGGAGGGATGGGTCGGCGTGGCCTTAGAAAGGAAGCCAGAAGTTTGGCTTGGGTGGGGGCAGTTTGGTGAAGGGTTGGGCTAAGGTCGGGTGCAGGGCGGGTTTTACCCGACCCACACATCACTAATCGATAGGTCATGTGATGGTAAATATAGATCTAATTTAAGTTGACTGTGTTGGTCTCCAGGATCTCCACCCATGCTCTAGAACAGGGGTCCGCAACCCTTTTTACCTGTGAGAAACATTCAAATGTAAAAAGAGCTGAGGAGCAACACAAGCATGAACAAAAGTCCTAATAAGGACTATGACTGACTATTTGGTAGCCTCTATTTGAACTAGTAGATACAGGAGGTTCTGTTTGGCAGTACACATGGTTTTATACAACCAAAACTTGCCTCAAAGCCTGGAATTCAAAAATAAACTCCTGCTTTGAGGCCACTGAGAGCAACATCCAAAGGGTTGGTGACCAATATGTTGCTCATGAGCCACTGGTTGAGGAACACTGCTCTAGAATAATACTGTAGGTGTGATGATGCTCTGAGTAACTTTTCTTTTGTCTGTCCTTAGATTTGAAAGATGATATCACTCGCCTCGTATCTGAATTATCGGTGAAGGACAATAACAACACCTGCGACGATGGCCATGATACAAAGCCGGTGCCAGGGCAAAGGAGTCGTGTTGATACACAAGCCGTAAATTGCCACTTGGATTTTGACAGCTTTTCTGATGGACCAGAAATTAATGGCAATGATGGCCCTACAGAGGTCAACAGTGTCCCAGAAAACTCTGTAAATAAGATAATTGATCGGGAAGCTGAAGAATCGTCAGTGGATGCACTGGATTTGACGGACAATGAACATAAATTGAAGGATGGCCAGCCTCAATCTCACATTGACACAAACAATTTGCTCTTGGAAGACATCAAGAACTCCAACTGCTACACTGAAGACTTGAACAGTAATGCTCTACAGGGCAGGGCCATTGTATCGGATGAAGTTTCTGGTACAGAAGGGACTGAAGAGGACAACAAAGAACCTTTTCAAGAAAGGACAGAATTGGAAGGATCTAAAAATGATGCGAAAAAAGATCTACCACGGAAAAACAGAAAACCAGGCAGCAAACTGCCATCCAGGATACAAAAAGAAAGTGCCAACAGAACAGAAACCAACTCAGAGTCCCTTTGTTCATCCACCGATCCAGATAATGTCCCTCTGCCCAAATCCTCCTATATCTTTGACCCAAGTCAATTTGATGACCCTAATTTCAACCCATTTGGAGGAAAGTCTACTTTGCCTCCTTCCCCTACTCTCCCGCAGAAATCTTGCAGTTTCGAAGAGGATTCCGGCAATGAACTGAATCCATCTAAAGACTTGCCAGGTCTTGGTGAATCTGACTCAAGGAAGGAATCGGGAAGTGCCAAATCATCACCAAAGGCTTCAAGATCGCGTCTCATTACGTAAGTTCCTCTCTTCATCTCTATTTTGTATTACTGTAGAGAAGTGATTGTGGTGAATAGAATGGTTACCATTTAAACTTTTATCATTGCATTTGTAATAAAGGGAAAACAGCCATGTATTTTATAAAATGCAATATTTTTTTTTTTTTTTTTTTAAAGATAAAAAGTTCATATATTTTCCTGAAAAATGCCATAAGGATCTGCGTTTCTGCTGCTGCACATAAACTAATTTCCCTTGCGTTTTTGTGGCAATGTTTTGCTCCTCCTAAAAAAACACTCCTACCCAAAATGATGTGCCCAGTGTAGAGAAGGGCAGGATTTGTCCATAAAAGCCCCATTATTTATACAGTTGGCAAAACACAGAGGGTTTAAAAGGGCAAGTTGCACCTGGAGAAGAAGACTTTCAGATAAAAGCCTATAACAAAGTACCTCCCTGGGTCCCTTGGGGCAGCGCTTAACAACTGGTTCCATAAAGTGGACCATATATTTATTATATTAAATGTTGGGGGGGGCAGAATTCAATAAAGTAATGATATCATACAAAGCAGACAGTTTGAGGGCTATAAAATCCCTTTGGAGGACCACATCAGGTTACACTCTTGGACATTCAGACTACTAGACACAATGTTTGGCTCGGCCCTATGAAGCCCATGTATGCTATGCAATGTAGCCCTAATAACAAAAGACTTCTAATGGGAGGCTCATGTACCTTACTCTCTGTCTACCTTGTAGTGCCCACCTGCTTTGCATATTGCTTCTTTTATCCATGCAATCATTATAAACTCATCTAACACTCTCGTGTGTGTATCTTTATGCATTCAGTTTCTTTATATCGCTTCTCCATGGAAGCTTTTTTACATTGTGCATTCTGTTGTTTTGACTCCTTGGCATGCCTTCCAACTGCACCACTTATTGACGAGAGGAGGGTGGGTGTCATAGATTGGGGTGGGATTAGTGCAGATCTGATAGGACAGAGTATTTGGTCAAAATGTCGTGATTTTGTTATATGGTGATGTTGGCAGGTATTCTTCTGGAGTAAAAGTCACAGTCATTTTCTCTCCTTTCTTCTGCCTGTTACTCCTATATCTGTCCTTTCTTCTCTTTCTTTGCTTCAGGACATCTGAGCAAGTGAAATTTCTGTGTTTTATGTTGTAAGTATTTTCTATTATTAATTTCATAAACCTCTCTGCATGGCTTCATCCCTTATAGTCAGTTCCCTGGACAATAAGGGAAACTGTTGACATATTTTAGTGATGAGCGGGTTTATATGGAGCAATAGGAGGAGTTATAGAAGGGATTATATGGTGCAACAGAAGGAATTATAGGGAAGGGTTATATGGAGAAATTATAGGAATTGGTTCATATGGAGCAATAGGAGGAGTTATAGTGACGGTTATATGAAGCAATAGGAGGAGTTATAGGGAGGGTTAAATGCAACTATAAGAGCAGTTATAACAAGGGGTTAAATGAATAAGGAGGGATTTATAGGGAGGAATTATAAGGGGAAATAGCAGAGGTTATAGAGAGGTTATATGAAGTAATAGGAAGAATTATAGGGAAGGGTTATGGGGATATAGTGGGATTATATTGAACAATAGGAAAAGTTATAGGGAGGGTTATATGGAGCAATAGGAAGAGCTATATGAAGGGGTTATATGGGGAAATTAGAGGAGTTTTAGAAGGGGTTATTTATGGCAATTTGAGGAGTTACAGGGAGGGTTATTTAGGGAAATGTGAGTTGTTATAGGGAGAGTTATAAGGAGCAATAGGAGGAGTTATAGGTGGGGTTATATGGAACAATAGGAGGAGTTATAAGGTGGTATAATATAAAGCAATAGGAGGTGTTATTGGGAGCCATAGGACAAATTATAAGGAGAGGCTATAAGGAACAATAGGAGCAGGGAGAGGCAGCACCCTAATACAGTCATGCATGAAAGTTTGTGAACCCTTTAAAATATTTTATATGAATGTGACCTAAAAAAAAAAGGTCCTGAAAGTGTCCCAAATACATTGCTCACATATCGGTGCTGACTAAGCGTAGCAATGTTCATGGGCAGATCTTCTTCGGAGCCTCTTATTATGCACCAATACGGCGCTCACTTACAGATGAAGACCTGGAAGATGGTGCCCATGAGCTCCTCTGCGCTTACTCTGCACCTACTCTGCACCAATACGTGAGCAATGTATTCGGGACACTTTTCAGGGGTAATGAACTATGCAGGAATGAAGCAGGGAGGGGGACTATCTAGGGTAGTATGTTGTCGCTTTTCTTATTGGGGGGGTTAGTTCTCCTTTAAATAAAAAAAGTTTCACTCTGATTTCACCTTAGAATTATATGAGAATCCTGAGGATTCACTTACTTTTGGCACACGCAGATACTGTATGTTATTGGATCATTTTTTTTTTTCAATACATACACGGCCAAATATAGTCATTTGTGTTTAATTTGTTTAAATCAGTTTTCCTCGACTACTACTGACAATCGGACAATGATTTAGGTCACATTCATATAAAAATATAGAAAATGTTAAAGGGTTCACAAGCTTTCACTCACAACTGTAAACCATTTATTTCTCAAAAACGATAAGAACTTTAAAAAGAATAATTAAGGTATTACTACAGATTGGGTGCAAGTTTATATCAATGACAGCTCCTCTTTAATACTAACGAGAGGTTTTTGTGGGGGTCACTGGCTGATCGGGGGCAGTAGGGTACTGCTCTTACAATTCCCCTTACCTGCAAGCTTTAAAGGGATACTGTCATGGGAAAACATGTAACATCAGTTAATAGTGCTGCTCAGTAGACTTCTGCACTAAAATCCATTTCTCAAAAGAGCAAACAGATGTTTTTATATTCAATTTTGAAATCTGACATGGGGCTAGACATATTGTCAATTTTCCAGCTGCCCCTGGTCATGTGACTTGCGCCAGCACTTTAGGAGGGAACTGCTTTCTGGCAGGCTGTTGCTTTTCCTTCTCAATGTAATTGAATAGAACGCAGTGAGACATGGGTTTTACTATTGAGTGTTGTTCATAGATCTACCAGGCAGCTGTTATCTTGTGTTAGGGAGCTGTTATCTGATTGCCTTC
Organism: Xenopus borealis; assembly: GCA_024363595.1. Taxonomy (NCBI): domain Eukaryota; kingdom Metazoa; phylum Chordata; class Amphibia; order Anura; family Pipidae; genus Xenopus; species Xenopus borealis. The sequence goes on along the minus strand of CM044435.1, from coordinate 129,770,505 downwards.
CCATTGTTCTGTTGTTAGGCTCTTGGGGGGGGGGTAAGGGAGGAGGGTGATATCACTCCAACTTGCGGTACAGCAGTAAATAGTGACTGAAGTTCATCAGAGCACATGTCACATGACTTGGGGCAGCTGGGAAATTGACAATATGTCTAGCCCCATGTCAGATTTCAAAATAAAATATAAAACAATCTGTTTGATCTTTTGAGAAATGGATTTCAGTGCAGAATTCTGCTGGAGCAGCACTATTAACTGATGCATTTCGGAAAAAACAAAAAACAATGAAGCCTAATTGTCGGCAGTTGCAAGAAGCACCTAGAAATCTGCCCGCAGGGCTTAAGGCCAAGGGAATGATTGGGCAGTGACAGCTATTCTAGCAATGTCAGGTATTTTAATATGACTGAATGCTTTCTCTTTATACAAATGTGCTAAAGCATGCTGTTTTATAATGTCTCATGGGATGGCATGTGGCAAGATCTCAAATCATCGTATCATTCCTGGAGCTGCTGATAGAATATAGGCACTTACTATCTGCCTGTGCTTTATTTTTAAAAAGCAATATAATATTGTTCTCTTAAAAGGCAACGCTACCCAAAACTTTTTTTTTGTTGTTTGCATAATGAATACAAATGTAATTCCAAGCAACTTTCCAATGTACAATATGGGTATGGGATCTGTTATCTGGAAACCCTTTATCCGGAAAGCTCCGAATTATGGAAAGGCCGTGTCCCATAGACTTCATTAGAATTAAATAATCCAATTTTTTTAAATGATTTCTTTTTTCTGTGTAATAATAAAAAAGTAGCTTGTACTTTATCCCCACTAAGATATAATGAATCCTTATTGGAAGCAAAACCAGCCTATTGGGTTTATTTTAATGTAAACATGAAATAAACCCAATAGGCTGGTTTTTACATTATATCTTAGTTTGGATCAAGTACAAGCTACTAGTAGACTTAAAAAAGAAGATCCAAATTACGGAAAAATCCGTTATCCAGAAAACCCCAAGTCCCGAGCATTCTGCATAACAGGTCCCATACCTGGCACATTAATTACATATATTTAATTGCACTTGCTTTTGAAAGCTGTTTATTCTGTGCTACTGGTTGTGACTCTTGAATCAATATAGCAGAAGCCAGACCTAGAGGAGTGCTAAGGACTGCAGCATTTCAAGAGTCAGACCCAGAGAAGAGTAATTGATAAACAAATATTGCTTTTAGGCAGAAATTACATTCGCAAACAGCATTATAGTATTTAAATAATTTACAATGGAGAATTGCTTGGAATGACATTTATTTTCATTTTGCAAAAAAGTTTTTGGTTGGCGTCCCCCCCCCCCCTTAATTTTGATAAGTGGAGTTTCTTAATCAGGATGAGAGAGGCTGTTAAGATTCTATTTATTATTTACAGGGTTGGTTTTCCCTTTAAAGGGATACTGTCATGGGTAAAAAAAAATGTTTTCAAAATGCATCAGTCATTAGTGCTGTTCCAGAAGAATTCTGCACTGAAATCCATTTCTCAAAAGAACAAACAGATTTTTTTTATATTTCATTTTGAAATTTGACATGGGGCTAGACATATTGTCAATTTCCCAATTGCCGCAAGTTATGTGACTTGTGCTCTGATAAACTTAAATCACTCTTTACTGCTGTACTGCAAGTTGGAGTGATATCAACCCCTCCCTTCCTCCACCCCCCAGCAGCCTAACAACAGAACAATGGGAAGGTAACCAGATAACAGTTCCCTAACACAAGATAACAGCTGCCTGGTAGGTCTAAGAACAGCACTCAATAGTAAAACCCATGTCCCACTGTGTACTATTCAGTTACATTGAGAAGGAAAAACAACAGCCTGACAGAAAGCAGTTCTCTCCTAAAGTGCTGGCACAAGTCACATGACTGGGGCAGCTGGCAAATTGACAATATGTCTAGTCCTATGTCAGATTTCAAAACTGAATATAAAAAAATATGTTGCTCTTTTGAGAAATGGATTTCAATGCAGAAGTCTACTGGAGCAGCACTATTAACTGATGCGGTTTGAAAAAAACATGTTTTCCCATGACAGTATCCCTTTAAGCTATGAAATTATCACACATTTAACAACTACATGTAGAAATTTTGCATATTTAAAAATAGGGATGCACCGAATCTACTATTTAGGATTCGGCCGAACCCCCACAATTTCTGAGAAAGATTCGGCCGAATATCAAACCGAATGCAACCCTTAATTTGCAGATGCAAATTAGAGGTGGGAAGGGGAAAACGTTTTTAACTTCCTAATTTTTTGACAAAAAGTCATGCAATTTCCTTCCCTGCCCCTAATTTGCATATGCAAAATAGGGTTCAGATTTGATTCGGTTGGGCAGAAGGATTTGGCCATATCCGAATCCTGCTGAATCCTGGATTCGGTGCATCCCTGTTTAAAAATACAACCTATAATACACAAAATATTACAGAGCCCAATGGTTTAATGGGGGTTTTCTCCTTTTATTTAAATTTTAGTATGACGTAGAGAGTGATATTCTGAGACAATTTGAAATCCGTTTTCATTTTTTATCACTTGTGGTTTTTGAGTTATTTAGCTTTTTATTCAGCAGCTCGACAGTTTGCAGTTTCAGCCATTTGGTTGCTAGGGCTCAAATTTCCCTAGCAACCATTTATTGATTTGAATAAGAGGCCAGAATATGGATAGGAAAGTCCTGGATAGAAAGATGAGTAATAAAAAGTAACAATAACCAGACATGTGTAGCCTTGCAGAGCTTTTTTTTTTTAACAATTGTTTCTATTGAATTTTCTAGGTGTATCCATTTATACATTTCCATTAGGGATGCACCGAATCCAGGATTTGGTTCGGTATTCGGCCAGGATTCGAATTCGGGCGAATCCTTGTGCCTGGCCGAACCGAATCCGAATCCAAAAAATCATGTGACTTTTTATCACAAAACAAGGAAGTAAAAAATTTTTTTGCCACGCACTTCTTGCGCAGCACGCTTTTACCCTCACCCTCGCTAATTTGCATATGCAAATTAGGCTTCAGATTCGGTTCAGTATTCGGCCAAATCTTTCACAATGGATTCGGGGATTCGGCTGAATCCAAAATAGTGTATCCGGTGCATCTCTAATTTCCATATTGTATTAAAGTATTAAAACAGTTATGTCCTTTATATTACAGTACACAGAGACATTTTTGTGATCAAACATACATATATATAGATCAGGATCGACAGTCCCAGTGTTAGTTGTGGTCCTTAGTGTTAGAGAGCTGTGTATCATAATATACTCATTGGCCCTTTCTCCATATTATACTAGGGATGCACCGAATCCAGGATTCGCTTCGGTATTTGGCCAGGATTCGGCCATTTTCAGCAGGATTCGGATTCGGACGAATCCTTGTGCCTGGCCGAACCGAATCCAATTGGGGCAGATTTGGGGAGATTTAGTCGCCTGGTGACTAATCGCCTCTTCTGTCGGGTGTCCTTCTCCCCAAACTGCCTTCAGTCTGCTTGAATGAAGAATCGCATGCGCTAATGCACTTGTGGCACTTCGATTTCCGAAATTACCTCACGAGGAAACTTCAGGTGTCTTTGGAAATCGAATCGCCGCGAGTGCATTAGTGCAGGCGATTGTTCATTCAAGCAGACAAAAGGCAGTTCGGGGAGATGGACGCCTGGCAGAAGAGGTGATTAGACGACTAAATCTCCCTCCCGAATCTGCCCGTCTGCCCCTACCCTAAAAGTTAACTTAAAGGTGAACCACGCCTTTAAAACATTAGGCTCTATAGTATTCCGTATATTTTATGTTCTATCTTTAAATGTTCAAATGCAAAGGACTATATTCTACATGTACTTTCTAAATGTGTGTGATTTTCACAGCAACCCTGTAAATAATAAGCAGGGGCTATAAAAAAAAAAAATAACCACATGCCCTGCAGCTCAGCACATGCGTGTTTTAGTCAACAATGAAGAATATTAATATGGGATATATATTGTGGATGAAAGGTGATAACTAAAGGTGGCCATGCATGGAGAGATCCGCTCGTTTGGCGATGTCGACAAATGAGCCGATCCCTCCCCAATATGCCCATATGAGGTGGGTGATATCGGGTTGGGCCCTAGGGATCATAACATAGGGGAACGGGCGGTCGGATCGCAGGACCACATCATTGAATAGATGCGGCCACAATCAGACAGTATTGTTTGTCCCGTCCAATGGAAATCTGTCCGACTTCCGATATCGATCAGGGAAGCCCGTCGGAAGTCCCCATACATAGGCCAATAAGCTGCTGACTCTATCGGCCCGTGTATGGCCACCTTTAGTATGTTGCTTCGTGGAATTGCTTTTCAGCTACAGTGCGGTGCCTACGCCTTTCTATAAAACCTAATCCTAGGTGATATTATACTTGACTTTCTTCTAATTAAACTTCTTGGCATTGCATTGGTCTGGGAGAGCTTTTAGGTGAAAATGATCAGTTAAACCACATAAGTGGGCTCAAGATAGACGGCAGTCCCTTTGGTTACTGTGGTAAGGAGAATAATTGGTTGTGTTGGCACTGATTGTGTTTTAAAGGAACAGTAACACCGAAAAACTAAAGTGTTTTAAAGTAAAGAAAATATCATGTAGTGTTGCCCTGCGCTGTGTTTGCATCAGAAACACTACTATAGTTCATATAAACAAGCTGCTAAGTAGCAATGGACGAAATTGAGAAATGGCTATATGGCACAGGATAAGTAATGGATAACAGATCACATTATGTTCTACAGAGCTTAT
>CM044435.1:129718538-129729464 GCA_024363595.1 Xenopus borealis | reverse complement strand
AGAATATAAATCCATAAGTATAATGTAAAAAATATCTATTGTAGGAAATAATGCAGCGTGTTTCCCATGCAATATGATTGTGTGTACCTTGTCTGTATATCATGGGGCTGCTTCCCTGTTATTTTCTGCCCCCGCACTGAACATTCAGCATTCATGTTGCTACTGAGTAAAGCTAATAGCATGAGAAATCCTCTTTTTTCAGTCTCTAACGTTCATGAATGAATCATTTGTACCCACGCATGGTTTAACCATGAAGAAGATCTAGATGTTGGACTGGAAGTGCAACCATGGAAGAAAATAAACTGGAAGTGTTATGAGTTTGTTGAATCCATTATTTTGCCATCACAGCAAATGCCACCCAGTGGCTAATAAATGTCACTATCATTGAGCCAGTTCTTCACTGCACCATCAGAGCCTTATTATAATTCAATGATGGGGGCTAGACACACATATTTGTAGCCATTAGTCTTCAAAATACTCACTCATATGGTGTTGTGTTTATGATGAAGTTAAGCTGTGCACATTGGAAATACTTAATTCTACCATGTTATAATTGAACCAATAAGTGTATATAATATTCAGTAATATTAGCTGTAATATTGTTGTTTAGGCAGCCATCTCAGTTCATTTGGTTTGATCCTGAGCTTTCAGAAAGAATCTGCTCTTCACAATGGAACTGCTTTCAGAAAAAGCAATTATTTCTCCTAGTCAATGGAACTGGAGGAGTCGTGCTCAGAATTGGGTGTTTTAGGGCCCTTACACACTAGCGTTTCTTATCTGCGATCCCCTGCGTTCCAGGAGAGCAGGTCTAGACACACTCCAATGGCGTTGTACCCACGAGACCCGTGTAAGCGCTGCGTCTGAACCTGCGTTCGGCGCTTACACACGTCTCATGGGTACAATGCCATTGAAACTAATGGAATGCGTCTAGACCTGCGTTGCCAAACGGAGCGCAGGGGAGCGCAGGTAAGAAACGCTAGTGTGTAAGGGCCCTTACTATTGAATGCTACAACTAGATGGGGGAGCATTTTAGCAATGAAGGTGTATTCTTGTTACCCTCCCATTCTTCAGCTGATAGGCTGCTGGGCGGGAGAAAAGAAGAGGAGTGACATCATTCCAACTTGCAGTGCGGCAGTAAAGAGGGACTGAAGTTTATCAGAGTTTATCAAAGCATAAGTCCCATGGTTAGGGGCCCATAGGAAACTAAGAACATATCTAGCCAATCATCAAATTTCAAATTGAAATATAAAACGAAATCCAATAGCTCTTTTGAAAAATGGATTTTAATGCAGGTTTCTGAAAGAAATATACATATACAAAAACAGACTATAAAAAAATGTTTTCCCATGACAGAATCCCTTTCAATGCATTAGCTGGTTTTTACAGCGCTGCCTTCCAGGATTAGTTCTGAGATCAAAAAAGGGGTCACTGATGAAAACTATGGATGCACCAAATCCAGGAATTCTGCCATTTTCAGAAGGATTCGGATTCGGACAAATCCTTGTGCCTTGCCCGAACTGAATCCGAATCCTGAAAATCATGTGATCATTTTTGTCACACGGAAGTAAAGAGAAAAAACATAAGGCACCAATAAGAGTAAAAATCCACATCTCGCAATGTAATATTGTTCCTTAAACGGTTATTGCACTGCGAAGCGTTACTGCACACTGCGGATTATAATTGTGAACTCTTAAGAAGTGCTTGAAGTTGTCGTAATGCTTTGGAGCAAACATTATGACTTTTTCAGTAAGAAGTTTTATTACATTGACAGGGCATTCGCGCAAAGTATAAAATTCGCAAATGGCGGAAGTGGTCGATAAACAGTTTCCAGATTCGCAAAAAGTATATTGCATTCGCGCAAAGCAAAATTTGTTCGCGCAAAGGCTTAACTCTTCTCATTGCGAATAGTTTTTGCATTACCAACGTATATCACATTCCCCTATTTCTCTTTTACCCTCCCCCTCACGAATTTGGGTTTGGATTCAGTTCAGTATTCTTTGGTAAACGATTAGGGGGTTCGGCCAAATCCAAAATTGTGGATTCAGTGCATCCCTACTGAAAACCTCAAGTCTAAAAAACTAAAAAGACAACGTGCTGGTTTAATGTGCGTCTAAAGCCACTAGAAACATATGCCATCATTCTTCTTGCAAACATAGTGCTGTGCTTCATCCTACTACAAGAACCCTACTCCCATATAATATAGCCGGCCGGACTGGCAAACTGTGGGTTCGAACAAGTGCCAGATGGGCTGATGTAGGATGCCATAGACACTATCTAGTGGGCTGGGTCTGTCTGGACTTCTGTGTACTCCCAATGCCAGGGCCTATTTTCAATCCCAGTCCAGACCTGAATGTAGGCCCCTATCTGCCCCAACATACCTTCAAGGATCCACCAGCCTGGCCCTCCTGCTTCAGATTTAAGGGACACAGCACAAGAGCCATGAGCTGGTGATACTTATACTCTATGTGCACCAAGAACTTGGAGGAGGAGGAGAATTGCATCAGTCTTCATACATATATAGGTGCTCAGAGTGCAACATTTTTAATTAACTGTACAGTATGTAACTTAGCAAGGACTGAGCAAAGTTAGTAAAAAGGACAGGGAAATAAACTAGAAATGTTGTAGCAGTAAAGATCTGTGTCTCCCCAGTAGATGCCCCAGTAGCTCCCCATCTTCTTTTCTACTGATTCACTGATTCACATGCTCTGTGCTGCTGTCACTTACTGAGCTTAGGGACCCACTCACAATATACACCTGATAGTGTCATAGAAATATAGTCACAATATAAGGCTGATTAGTCATTAATACAGATAATTAGAAACCAGTGCAATTAACTGCATCAGAATTTAATAATCAGCCCTGTAGCATCAGCTTATATTACAGTGGAACCTAATTTTTTGCTGCTGGATAATTAGTGACGACCCCTAAGCTTAGCTTCTCAACAGCTGCTCAGAGCCCACTGAGCATGTGAGTGTCACAGACACTTTCCAAGATGGTGACCCCCTGTGACAAGTTTGAAGTCCTGGATCATTGCTGCTATTGACAAGCTGAAACTTTAGGCTGCTGCAATAATTTCACTATATAAAACATGGCATAGGGTATAGTTCTCCTTTAAATGTGCCTATAGATAATGTGGACAAACAAAACAATCTGTCACTATGTGCACCTTCTCCTCTTTGGTAAATGAACCCTACTGTGTTTAATCATTATAATCCAGTATTATAATCTTTAAATACAATTCTATTGTTCTGCTGTGAGTCTATCTGAGTCACTCTTAGTTATGTTGTCTTTTTCCTCTTTCTGTGCAGCTCTTGTGCCATTTTCATGCCGTTTATTTCGGACCCAACTTCCTCCTGATCACCAAGCGCCAGTTAGTAACTCCTTGCAATGCGTATATGGAATTCATCCGGACAGTTCTTTGTTTGCTGGCGTCTACAGCTTTACCCTTGTCTCAAACATTCCAAATAACAGATTCCATACCTGTAATTTAAAACTCATGCAAAACAAATAATGACCAACACCACTAAACACATCCTAATACTTTGTTCTGATATCTGTGGAAAGCAATTACTAGTATTTTTGTCTGGTCATGGCCAAAACATATGAAAGAATACCCTATGGGTTTCCAGGCAATACCTCTTTGCAGTTCCATTTATCTATATCAGAAGGCACCAAATTGTAGGTCTGTTCCCCCTGAGGGTTAGAATTGGGGAAAATTGGCAATTGCTTCCTACATACTGTACACCTGAAAGCCCAGCTTGAAGGCCAGTTAAGGTAAGATTTGGTGTGAATAGATAGTATAATTGCAGTAACGTAACTAGGTGGCGGCGGGCCCGGGTGCGGGACGCACAGCCGGGCCCCCCCACCGTGCCATTTTTTTTTTGAGGCTTCAGCCGTCTTAAGGCTTATTTTTAAATTTAAATGTGGCTCACGAGCAAAAAAGGTTGGGGACTCCTGGTCCAGATTTTCCTAGATAGTCTTGAAACTATAACTGAAGCATTAATAACTTCCTATATCTGTACTCATTTTATGAGCTTGGGTGTGCCTTGACCAAAGTTGGATCTTCAACGAGGCCCCTGGCCAACGTTGTACCTTTAAGAGGGAGTTCAACTAAAAACATTTGACAACCACTAGATCAGTGGCCCCAACCAGTGGCTCATGGGCAACATGTTGCTCTCCAATCCCTTGGCTGTTGCTCCCAGTGGTCTCAAAGCAGGGGCTTATTTTTGAATTTCTTGCTTGGAGACAAGTTTTGGTTGTATAAAAACCAGGTGTACTGCCAAACAGAGTTTCCTGTAGGCTGACAGTCCATATAAGGGCTACCAAATGGCCAATTTTTTTACCACACCCAGGAACATTATTCATTCATTCTTATTCATTCTTCTGTTGCTCCTGAACTCCTTCTACATCTGCATGTTATTCACGGGTAAAAAAATGTTGAGGACCCCTGCACTAGAGGGAACTATAGCAGTGAATAGAGGGAAGGCAGCGCGGGTGATTTGGTATGAATGCTTATTGGCAATACAGTCTAGGTCACCCTGGATAACCAGAACACTTATTTGCTGTCCAGCTTGTCCTGGACACAGTAGAACTATAGAGGGATGATTGCTAGTGAATATTTGTTATATATCTGTAATCTTTTTGAAGAGGTATAGTGTGTCCTTCCACATATATTAGGCATAAAAGAGGGGATAAATCCAAAAGCTTTGAAAACCACTAGTCTAAATGTATATGTTGTTGGTGGTATCACTTTCTCTAGGAGCAGGATACTGTATTAGGGAACTCCTTCTACTATTAGAGCCGAATGTCTCTGCATAATGACAGCTCAGCAGGACAATTACAGTCAGCAGTTTCACTTCCATGTTCTGTGTTCTACAACGTGCTGTAGCCAAACAAGGTTTTATGTAGCAAGTCTTATTATCAAGTTCCTACTGAGAGACCCAATATCAAAGCATGAAATTAGGCCCACCACCCTCAGGCAAGCTAAAAGGAATTCTGGGTCTATGTTCCATAATATCCATGGACAAAACACTGCTGTGGAGATGGGGGAGGAACCATCAAAACTTTGCCCACCAGAGCCTATCCCAGTGACAGAACAGTGGGGGACAAAGAACACCCTGTATAGGGAGGCTTCTGATTAGGCAAGCCCTCCTGTATAGAACATTAGCCCTGTAGTAAGGGTACAATATGTATAAAAACCAAGTAGAGTCCATTAGAAATATATTTGGTTTATATTAGTAAAAAAGGAGGAAATAGGATTACAATATAGGACTGAGCTAGATGATTTTAAGCATAATTCCCTCTAAGTCCTGCAATGGCTAAAGGCCCCCATACGCGCGCCGATAAAAGCTGCTGACAGACTGAGTCGGCAGCTAATTGGTCTCTGTGTGGGTCTATCCGACGGGCTTCCCAGATCTTGATCGGGCAGGTTAAAAAATCCCGTCGGATCGTAGCCGCATCTGTCTGTGTATTCAGTTCTGTGATCCGACCAGCAATTCCGGATGCATTATGATCCCTAGGGCCCATGATTGGATCAGACAAATATCGTCGACTTCAATGTGGGCAGTGGCATAACTACTTGGGGCCCACCGGAGAGACGATAATGGTTATGGCAGGCGGTTATCTAGGGGGAGATTTTCAGCACACATGCCATCAACACTCCAGCATGTGATTTATAGAGGTAGGGGCCTGACAGGGGTGCCTGTACTGGGGCTCACCAGGGCATAGTTACGCCACTTGAATGTGGGCATATCGGGGAGAGATCCACTCATTTGGCGACATTGCCAAACAAGCAGATCGCTGCGCAGAGATACCACCTTGCAGGTCTGAGGTAGATCCTGGGGCTCAGATGGAGTAATCAGATGCAGCACATTTCATTTGCCTGCGGAACAGCTTCATCAGGGGTAAAAGAAAAATATAAAATCAAAAAGACAGACCACCCCGAAAATTAGTGGAAATTTGTGGAAAGGCCACCAAGGCCCGGGCCTAGGGTGGCAGGAATTAAGGGGGCGGCATGCTGCACAGCCACACCCACATTCAGAAACATTGGGGATACACAGGAGATACAATAGTTTTTTAAATTTCCCATGCACCAATCCCCATTGCTCTGGTCCTGATGATGAAAATTTGCGAATAAAGGGCTTTGGGGGCGACGTACGCCAGTGGGCCTAGGGGCGCCCGCTATGTAAATCCGGCCCTGAAAATGTTTTAAGTAAACTACAACAGCGCTTAATAGACCATTGCAGACCACATATTTTGACAGGGTATAACCTGTGTGATAATAATCAGGATAATGGGGATTGGGGTCTAGAAATGGCAGGTCAAATGTAGTTCAAAAAAAGAAGAAAACAAAGAAGCAGGAGACAGTTCCCCAATAGTATTTGCAGAGAGACACAGCCCATGTCTAGCTTGTTAATTCCCCTATATCAGGAACACGTGAGTGAAGAATAGTTCTGCAGTCTGTGTTCCTTTAAGTCACTAATGGGATCTACAGAGAGACATTGTTAGCACAGCAACAGTTCCTCAAACAGCAAAGCAAAGACTTCCTGAAAGTTAGACTCATCCCTGATCATGTCCTGTTCAGCACAAACTGGTTATTTAAACTGCCAGCAGAACTGATTATAAGCTGGTGTAGCATTGCACTGAACCATTATGCCTCAATTCTAGGGATGCAACAATTCAGCCTTTTTTTTTTTATTTTTTGCAGGATTCAGATTCGGATGAATCTTTGCAAATTACGAGCGGGGAGGGAAATCACGTGACTTTTCATAAAACTTATTTCTACTATTTCCTTTGCAGCCCCTAATATGCATATGTAAATTAGAATTCAGATTTATTTCGGTATGCGACTGAATCTTTCACGAAAGATTCAGGGATTCAGCCAAATCCCAAATAGTGGATTTGGTGCATCCCTACACTATTCCCTCTTTCTTTATGAGAACATTCGTGCCTCTTCTGTGCACAAGCTTCCCCATGCATCAAGCTTAAGGGTTGGGGCAGACGGGCAGATTCGGGGAGATTTAGTCGCCTGGCAACTAATCGCCTATTCTGCATGGCGACAATCTCCCTGAACTGCCTTCCGTCTGCTTGAATGAAGAATCACCGACGCTAATGCACTCACGGCACTTTGATTTCCGAAGTTGTCGCAAGTGCATTAGCGCAGACGATTCTTCATTCAAGCAGACGGAAGGCAGAAAAAAGTCAATTTTGGGAGATTGTCGCCGGGCAGAAGAGATTAGTCGCCAGGCGACTAAATCTCCCCGAAATTGCCTGTCTGCCCCAACCCTTATAGATGCTGCAAGCAATAATACCCACAAACTTTTTGTGCTCTATCTTTTAGATTTAATGCATTCTGTATGAACAGGATATAAATAGTGATGGGCGAATTTATCCCCGCGATTCGCCGCCGGCGAATACATTTGCGAAAAAAACGAGAAGTGAGCCGAAAATGACGTAATGCACTCCGAAAATGACGCGATGCTTCGAAAACGACACGACGCTCGTCGAAAACGCCACAACGCACGTAAAAAACGTGGCGCGACTCATTTCGCGAATTTTTCGCCGAAACAGGATGGATTCGCCCATTACTAGATATAAACACTGATACAAAAGTGGGACTTATAGCCATGCATTTATACTACTGAGCATAATTACATAAAATACACAAAAGCCATGAATATCTTATAAATTATAATCTTATAAACGTAAACTAGTGATGGCATCAGTTATAAATGGAGAGTAATGATGTCATTTTTGTCACATGACTCACTTAAACCTGTGTATAACAGTAAATAAAGAACCCCTTGTTGGAAAATATGGGGGTATGAGAAGTAACCCCTGGACTGAGAATTAAAATAGGCCCTGGCATTTCAGGTACACAAGAGGCCCAATCAGCCCACATAGAGGCCCAAACAGTCCCCACCAGCCCACTAAATACTGACTTTCTATGGCACCTTATAGCAGCCCATCTGGCATTTGCCCTAACCCACAGATTGCCAGTCCGGGGCTGCCCCGGAGTTCCATGACCTGTATAAAAGCACTTCGGCCTCATGTTTTTATACGGTCATGAAACTCCTCTGTAACTTATAATATACTTATATTTTACAATGGGGGGTACTTTATTTACTATACACACTATTCTAGAAAATGACCCATACAAGCACACACTTACTAATGTTCCTAATGTTCCTAATGTTACTAAGATTAAAGGCAACCACTCATGGTCTACCATGGTCAAACAGGCAGTTTTGATGTTTTTAAAACAGGAAGAAACTCATATATAGGATTCTTCTTGGTTATCAGAGAAGGTGTCCTCTGGCAGCCTATGCCTACATTGAACAAATGCCGGATATTATCTTTTCCCTATGACACATAGCAAAGGAGCAGGACAAGATGATTTTTAACCAGTTACCCATTGGGTCATTAAACATATCCATTAGGCCCTTACATATGACACACATCTGGAGCAGCTGTTCTAGGTCAGGCTTGCCAACACCTTTAGATTGCATCTTCTGCTCTACTTTCCAAAAAACTGCTGAAGAAAGTTTATATCATATATATGCATGCATCTGCACAACAAGCTGACTGTGTAGTACGGCTATCGTGGAGAATCACCAATAAGACGCCCCGGATGGTAATTGAAAAAAAACTATGAAAATTTAGATTTCTGGGTGAAGATGGTGAAGGCTATTTTGCAAAAAGAGTTTAAGGAAATGCTGTGTATACATAATTTATATGCATTTATATTTTAGGCTTTTTAAACCTTGTAGATTAATTTACCCTAACGTGTCCTTCTGGATGGAGATTGTCCATAACACACATGCACGACATGCATCTATCTGCCCCATGAGATAAAAATAGAAAATGTTCAACCTAACATTTCACTCTGACCGCAAGAAAAAAAACAAAAAAAATTAAAGTCAAGATGAATTTTCAGAATTTCTCAGTTTCACTCTCTCGTACCCTGGATGGAAAAAGAGGAACTTGCTACGGTTAATCAGAAACATAAAATCTGTGTTTCACTGCTGCAGAGAAAGCCATTGAGCGTGCTTTTGTCCGTTAACTTGTATTTCCTGTTAAAAGTATGTTAAAGATTTACACCTGGCTTGAACTGTTACGTACACATCTAAATGACTAGTAACGTCCCCAGAAAAAGTACTACAGCCTTGTTGATCTATATTTATATTTAACCCAATCTGAACTCTATAGTCAGTGAAAACTGAAGATTAAATGGTGGTTCATCTTGCAATTAACTTTTAATGTGATGTAGAGATTGATATTGTAATTGGTTTTCTGTCACGGTCGGCACCCAATACCAGAACAAACGCCAAGCACCCTGGTCTCGGCTCGTGCTTCACCAGTAGCGTGACCGCCTTTGGCTTCGGGAGGAGCCCTCAGCTACTCAGATGCCACCTGGACTTAAACGAGAGGTGCAAGGCAAGAGTTCTGGCCAGCAATGGGGCACGACTGTAGTAAAGATGTTTAAGGCCGAAGGTCACGGTACAGACAGGTATAGACAGGTTCGTGGTCAAACAGGCAGGGTCGAGGCGGGCAGATTGCTAGGAGTAGTCAGGCAGGCAAGGGTCAAACCGGGTAATCAATCAAATAAGGATGAGGTAGAATCGGTGGTCAAATAACAGGATCGAGTCAGGATACAGATTTTGGCGTAGTCAAGAGTCAGGCAGGGTCAAACACTGAAATCAGGCACAAGAACAGAAGCTAAGAAGCACAGAAAGGCACCAGGGTTAAACCTATCATGGGCAATGAATTCACTATAAATGCCCCTTTAAATAATTCAAATTTGGCGCCACTGCGCGCTGACGTCAGTTGTCAGCGCACCTGTGCCTATAAAAACAGGAAGTGCGCGCGGCGCGCGCTCTAAGAAGATGCCGGGAGAAGGCGCGGCGAGCGTCCCCGCCGATGGTGGCGCGGCGGGCGTCCTTACATTTTCCTTTTATATTATTTGTGGTTGTGTAGGTATTTAGCTTTTTATTCAGCAGCTCTCCAGTTTGCAGTTTCAGTAATCTGGTCCAAATTACCCTCGCGCAACCATGCATCAAATTGAAAAAGGGACTGGAATTTGCATAGGAGAGGGCCTGAATATAAAAGTCAAAAGTAGCAATGACAGTAGATTACAGAGTATGTGTTTTGTAGACAAAAAGCAAAAGGAAAAAGGCCGCTCTTTCTTCACTCCAGGTGCTCAGTCAGCCAGTGTCCCCTCTGTAAAATGTCAAAAACTCCACAAGAGACGGCACTTCTGGATGTAATTTATTGGGAAGACTGCTGCAACCGCCTAACGCGTTTCTGGAGTATATCCCTTAATCATAAGCTCATATTTGTTTTGTAGATGGGCCATTTGAAAGCTGTAAAAAGTCAGCAATTCAAAAACTTTATAAATGAAGACCAATAGAAAGGTTGCTCAGAGTTGGCCATTCTATGACTCAAAGGCTTCTGCCATGGATGTTGTTCTCACCAGCTATAAGCAGATTGTTCAGTTCCATTCCATCGATTTCTCAAACCCCATTGCGTTTAAACTGCACGTGCAGGTGGTTTTCAGGCAAAAAAACATTCACAAGCTATTTCAGACCGAAAAAACCAACAATACCAATTCGACAGACAGGTTTAAATGAAAGTTATTCTGCTAGTGTACCCACTTTGGAAGATAATTCCTGATAAGAGCCCATGAATGAAAAAAGTAAAGGAATCAAGTTGCAAAAGTGGGAATTTATTGGCTTTTCTGTCTTTGGAAGTTGGAGATGAAGGTTGAATGTTGACCGTTCAACTGTTTAGCTCCATCCATCACTAGGGTTGCCATCTTTTGGCCCGTTGAATACAGTCAGGGGAGTTGGGCTGTGGTGCTATGGGGACGTGGGTTTTGATGTTGCAAGGGGCGTGTTATGACTATGGGTGGGGATATGATGTGGCAAT
>CM044435.1:129692149-129707487 GCA_024363595.1 Xenopus borealis | reverse complement strand
TTTTTTACATAACTCATTCTGTAAGTAACTTTACACATAACTGCATCTGTTACATGGATGTTATAACTTTGTGAGACAGATTGCTTTTTAAAGTGTACAGAATTGAGTTTGTAATATAATAATATCCTATTGTGCACAAACCAGATACTCATTCTTTAATAGACATAAGTCTTTTGTATATATATATATTTTTATCCGTGTGGCTACCTTGTGCCACTGTGATCTGTACTTTGTACACATGGTAGCCAGACCCTGGATACGGGTATTTTCTTAAAGGGAAACGTGTTTTTTTTTTTTAATGCATCAGTTAATAGTGCTGCTCCAGCAGACTTCTGCACTGAAATCCATTTCTCAAAAGAGCAAACAGGTTTTTTTTATATTCAATTTTGAAATCTGACATGGGGCTAGACATTTTCCCAGCTGCCCCAGTCATGTGACTTGTACCACCACTTTAGGAAGGAACTGCTTTCTGGCAGGTTCTTGTTTTTCCTTCTCAATTTAACTGAATAGTACGCAGTGGGACATGGATTTTACTATTGAGTGCTGTTCTTAGATCTACCAGGCAGCTGTTATCTGGTTACCTTCCCATTGTTCTGTTGTTAGGCTGCTGGGTGGGGGAAAGGGAGGGGGTGATATCACTCTAACTTGCAGTACAGCAGTAAAGAGTGATTGAAGTTTATCAGAGTACAAGTCACATGACTTGCTCTTTTGAGAAATGGATTTCAATGCAGAATTCTGCTGGAGCAGCACTATTAACTGATGCATTTTGAAATTTTTTTTTTTCCCATGACAGGATCCCTTCAAATGTGCACTAAGGGTGTAACTTTGTGCCCCTTAGGGCTCATAAGCTTTCCTCCAGGATCAAAGTAAATGAGCCCCTTTAGTCTCATTAGATCTAAGCATAGGTAAGAGTAGCATGTGAACAACAGCATACATATTTTAAATGATTCCTTATTATTGTGCTGGAGCTGCACCCTCAGGGGCTAGCTGCTACAGTTTTGTGAAGAACAGAATGGATGTGTTGATAATGAATGTGTGAATAATTGATCCAGTTGGGGCTCTGTCACATTGCATTGGCCGCTGGGTATGACAGGACAACGTATTTACATGATTACTGGGACATATGTTTTCCGTAATACCAAAAAGGCATCAGTTAAGTTGAATAGAAGCGGGACAGTTACACAACTGCTTGTTCTGAAGAGCAAATAAGAAAAGTCCATTCAATAAAATAAAGCATTTTACCCAAAGACAAATCCCCCCATATCAGCCCAGTACCTGGATCACCCTTCCCTTTTCTCATTTGGTGAAAAGCCCTCGAACACCCTTCCCCCTCCTCTGTTGCGCAGCGATTGAGGAACCTTCCCAACCATGTTAGTAACAGTCTGTTCCCCATTCCTGCTCCTTTGTGACGTCACTTGTGACAGTTGTGGCCGTAAGTCTGTCAGCACAAATGTTCCAATGGCACATTATCACACTTATTTTATTGCCCTGTTGTCTAAACATTATCCATTATCAGTGAAGAAAAGCCAAGTACTTGATACTGGACCAAAAAATGCACACAAGCAATTTCCAAAATCTGTTCCAAATGTGCAGTGATGGGAGGGCACAGAGCAGTGATTGTGTTTTCTCCCAATGGCAGAGAAACTGCTTTGTCTGATATTTGCCTTAGGCTGGGTCTACACGAGGAGATTCGCCCAATCTACAAATTGCCTCTTCTTTTGGCTGACTAATCTCCCTGAACCACTTCCCCCTGTCTTGCGCTGGCTAAAATGAAAATCGACTGTGGAAATTCACACACGGTGCTTGGTTTTCCGAAATCGCCCGAAGTTGCCTCGCGAGGAAACTTCGGGCGATTTCGGAAAATGAAAGTCGCTGGGGTGACTAATCTCCCTGAATCTCCTCACATAGACATAGCTGTAAGCTCATCTTCCCCATTGTAAATCCCAACTTGGCCTTTGTGAGACATTCTAACCCCTTTATAAGCTCAGTCCCTCTTCTCTATTCAATGATATCCCTTCAGTGTATAGAGATACTCAGCATCATTATACAGTGCAGCCTGGTCATTATCAGTGTATAGAGATACTCAGCATCATTATACACAGCAGCCTGGTCATTATCATTGTATAGAGATACTCAGCATCATTATACACAGCAGCCTGGTCATTATCATTGTATAGAGATACTCAGCATCATTATACACAGCAGCCTGGTCATTAGCATTGTATAGAGATACTCAGCATCATTATACACAGCAGCCTGGTCATTATCAGTGTATAGAGATACTCAGCATCATTATACACAGCAGCCTGGTCATTATCAGTGTATAGAGATACTCAGCATCATTATACACAGCAGCCTGGTCATTATCAGTGTATAGAGATACTCAGCATCATTATACACAGCAGCCTGGTCATTATCAGTGTATAGAGATACTCAGCATCATTATACACAGCAGCCTGATCATTACAGGTGTATAGAGATACTCAGCATCATTATACATAACAGCCTGATCATTACAGGTGTATAGAGATACTCCATAGCAGTCTGGTCATTACAGAGTTACTCCATATCATTATACAGTGCAGGCTGGTCATTAATGGTGCATAGAAATAGTAGGCAGCATTCTTTAGCAGTTGAATTTCAAAACAAGTCCCATGAGAAAAATTCCTTGTCATTGAGCAATGACTGTCAAACCTGCCCTCAGCCCCCTCCCAGTCTTCAGTACAGGATTCTTCTGACACATCAGTCACTAGGACAGGTGAATCTGTCAGTAGGACCCACCCGATTTATTGATTCACCTGTCAGCCTGTGAGAATATGCTAAAAGCTGAAACTGTTGCAATGCTCCAGATTGGCACGAGACTGGCACGGAATAATGCAATGTGCTCCCTAAGATATTAATGTATCACCATTCCAGCTCTACTTCCTGATTTACACTGTAGCAACACAATCCTGCCCACATGTGTGTGTGTGTCTCTGTATATTGTGTGTGTTTGTATTTGAATAGGGGTGGGTCTGAGGCGTGTCTGCCTTGGAGATTGTCAGGGGAAGGTTCAGAGAATAGGAAACAAACACAGACGGAGGGGAGAAGCTGAGGGTTTTCTCTCTTAAAGGAGAGAATATAAAGAGTGTAGTGGCACAGTTAGGGCAGAGCAGAGGTTAGACAATGACATCAGCAGATCCACATCCGTGGGCTCTACAGGGAAACTTGAGGACAAGGGAGACATCTAGGTTCTAAAACAGAGGAAGAACTCTCCTAGTGTGCAGAGACAGACAGAGAACTGAGCAAGAACTGTAAGAGTGAGACTTGAGTGACTGAGAGGGTCCAACAGTAGAAGCAACAGCAACATCTTGCGCTGCAGAAAGTCTCTCCAAATCATGCTCCCCAGTCACACTCCACAGGGGACTCAATGTTATCTCAGAGCAGAAAGAATGTAACATCACTTGCAGTCTATATTTAGACCCACATTTCTGGCGAAAGGAGCTGAAGGGAAGTTGCTAAAGCGAAATGGTGAATTTAACGTCAAGAAGAATATTAAGGTAGGACTTTCCTCATGTGTTTCTAGCTGCTACTACAAACATCTGCAGGTTGCAGAGATAGAAGTTCTGTGGGAAAAATCTCTGTAGCTCCGGGCAAAGCATGGGAGGATTTCTAATGAAGGTTTGGGGAACTTGAGCTTTCCAAACCCAACACCAAGGCATTTACTGCAACATATGGGACGGAGATTTTATTCATGGAGATGGCATTAATGCTAACATGTATTCCGGGGTTATTGTATGTAATCATATCAATACTGTCTTTTTACTACTATGTGCTCTGGGGGCATTGTATAAATGCAACCGGCACTTTTTTATCTGCCATGTGTTATTTCTGGGATATATGAAATTGGTGTTCTAGGTATAGTATATTTTTAGCTGAGACTAGATTTATCCTTCCTTGTGTTCTGGGGTATTACACTTTCAACTTGATAGTATGAAGAAATTTGTGTTGAGGAATGTCTTTAACTCTCCAAACATAAAAACCACCCTCCATCTATGGGTCAGAGTCTCTCTAAGACCCAAGAGTGCTGAGTTATTATAAAGTTTTCTGTGACCCCACACAGACACACCTGGGTTACCGCCGAATTAGCAGCAACTCCCTGAGTATTACAAGGACAGGCTCAGACAGTGGTTGATTTTTATTTAGTGTCGAGTGATCTGTATACATAATTGGGACAAGCTCAGGCAACATTGGGTATTTTTTATAAGGACAGGCTTAAACTATGATGGGATTTCATATCAGGTGTAAGGTCATTCCTTGCAGACTAGCAGGACAGGCAACATTGGGTTGATAATAATGTGTGAGACATCCACTGCAGATTATAAAGATGGGGATATACAGTATTGGGGGGTGGGGTAAAATCAGGTATGGGGTCATTCTATGGCCCTTACAGTAAAGACAATTGACTATTGAGACTATGAATAATGTGAGAGGCATCATTGTCTGATTATCAAGATGGGGGTTGACAATATTGGGGGTTAAATAAGGTGAAGAGACATTCTTTGCATATTATCAGTAAAGTGAAGAACATATTGGGTCTATAAATAACGTTTGAGGCTGATTATCAAGACTTCAAGGTTCAGTAGTTTGGAGGTGGGTTCAAATAAATTGTTTGGATCTTCAGGTCAGGTTTAGACAATGTTGAAGCTTTATATATGATCTAGGGTCAGCCTATATTCCGCAGAGGTATAGACAACAGCAGGCCTTTAATGAATGCATATGGCCATCTTCTAAGGCGGGATCCACAAAGTTTTGAACCCATGAGCAACATTCAGAAGTAAAAGTAGTTGGGGAGCAACACAAGCATGAAAAATAGTTCTTGGGCTGCCAAATAAGTGCTGTAATTGGCCATTTGGTTGACTATTTGTGGACTGTCAACCTACATTGAGGCTCTGTTTGGCAGTGAACTTGATTTTTATACAATCAAAACTTGCCTCCAAGCCTGGAATTCAAAAATAAGCACCTGCTTTGAGTCCAGTAGGAGTAACATCCAAGGGGTTGGAGAGCAATATCTTGATCACAAGTTACTTGTTGGGATCACTGTTCTAAGGTGAGTGGCCATTATCTGTAGATTATCAGGACAGGATTAGATAATCATAAAGAAAGGCTTAGACAATGATTGGTTTAATAATTAGGTATAAGGTATTCGGAATATAAGAAGAGGCCAGGACAGTGATTGGGTTTAACATAATGGATGGTTCCCCTGCAGATATCTGAATAGGTTCCGGCAGTAGAACCTCTGTACCTGCTGCTTTCTCTCCATTGTAGGGTAATGCTCATTGATAGACTTTCCAGACATGCTTTTACAATTACGGATTAATATCCAGTGTTGAATGATCTCCTAACTATATCAGAGACTGGCTCTACTGGATCACTGTATAATATTGAGGCATGTCTTGACTGCTCTGAGTTTCTGCCGAGACTAGATGACCAATCGTGTGCAGATTAGCAGGACAGACTGAACATGTCTACACAATGACATATCTAAAGATATCCCTGTTTTCAAAAGCTTTTATTCAGGTTCAGTTCTGGACTTGTAATGTTGGCTGGACCAGACAAAAAATGCCAGAATTTATTTTGGATTGTTCAGGACGCATTTCTGTGGGTTATTTCATTATAACCCTGTAAGATTGAGCAGTGGAAGGGTTGAAAACTTAAACTATTGTATGTGTATATTTCCAGTTAGAGTCAATGGGAAGAAGGACATATTGGGTGTATTTAGCAATGAAGGACAGTATTTCCTAACTGCATTGTCCTGTAAAAGAGAATCTATAGCCAGTCCTTTGCATTCCCTGAGAAACACCTATACTTTATATAACACAGCTAATAGTCATGTATATGGAACAGTTCCTTTAACGTTGGTTTTGCGGCAGTGGTAGATTCAGTGTCGGACTGGGACACCAGGGGCCCACCCAAAAACCTTAGACCAGGGGCCACTCTCAGTACTAATATTCTTCATCTCCTCAATCAACCTCTATTCTCCTAGTTTGTTTTCTTTACATACTATAATCAATTATTCCATCTATTTAGCCTCTTTGTTCTCATAGAAATAGAGAGTTGCCATGAAATAGGCCAAATGTTTAGCAGCATGAGGGCCCACTGACACCTTGGCCCACCGGGAGTTTTCCTGGTATTCTGGTGGGCCAGTCCAACACTGGGTAGATTTGTCCAATGCAGGAGGACTTCCTGAGACCAGAATGTAAAAACATACAGATCATCAGTCCTGCATTTTTCACTAAATTCCTCGCTTTTAGACATTGATAATAGAAGGCATTTGACCCAATTAGTATGTGGATCATGGTAACTCTCCAAGTCAAATCTAAGGTTAAAGTTGCGCAATTTGCCTAAGAAAAGTCAGTTGGATAAAGCAACAGCAAATCTCCCAGACTGCCTCCCCAGAATGCTAAGGGACATTGCAGTAAGTATAGGGTACAGTGATTTTACCGAAATGCATATGCACATACAATCTGACTTGTATAATATAGGCTTTGGTTGTCCGGTGCAGGTCCAGACTGAGAATTAAAATAGGCCCTGGCATTTCAGGTACACAGAGGCCCAATCAGCCCACACCGAGGCCCAAACAGCCCCCACCAGCCCACTAAATACTGAATTTCTATGGCACCTTATAGCAGCCCCTCTGGCATTTGCCCTAACCCACAGATTGCCAGTCCGGGCCTGGTCCGGTGTATAATGAGAAACCTCTAGTTTATAGCAAGATTTATAAAAGCCAGTAGAGCAGCTCATGATCGGAAACACCCATTCTGAAATGTTCAGCTGTGAAAGTGCAACAGATACTGTTGGTAATAAAGTCCACGAAACACACATTTTATATAGAGAGAACTAAACATTTCAGCAAAGTGGTTACGCAGAGAATTACAGCCCATTAGAAAAAAAAGTTGTTCCTTCTAGAACAGTTCTGATTTGTCATTGTTATGACAGGGCCACGTTAATGTTACTCTTCTGGCTATACTACTATCTGGATGTTCATGCGCATTGTTATTCTATGAACAACTTTGTATTATTTCTGGGGCAGGAACAATAAGTATCTCGTATTCACAGGAAGTGTCAAACATCCCAGAACAACTGCCAGGATAAATACAGCGTCAGTTTCATATATAATGCCGCCAGAACACAAGGTAGTCTAAAACACTGTCAATTTCATTTAAAATGCCAGAGCACATGGTAATATAAACATTGTCTGTTTCATGTATAATACCCAAGAAAACATGTCTAAATAATTCAGTGGCAATTTCATACCTCCAATAACATATGGCGTGATAAATTCAGTGTCAGCATCTTTGTATGATTTCTGGGGCAGGTGCAACAAGTGTCTTGTATGACACCCAAGAACACAGGACAAGTTCAATGCATTACCAGTTCGATGTACAGTATAATACCTACACCGGAGGTTAAATGCAGTTGCTTTTTAATTTAAAAATACCTCCATACAGTTTTTTGTTGGAAATGTGTTGGTGATGGTGTGGGGACTGGGGAGGTTCACCTTCAAGTTAACTTTTAGTGTATTGTAGAATTACCAATTCTAAGAAACTTTTCAATTGGTCTTCATTATTTATTTTTCATAGTTTTTTAAATGATTTGCAATTTTCTTCTGTTTCTTTGCAGCTTTCAAATGGGGGTCACTGACACCATCTAAAAACAAATGCTCTGTAAGGCTACAAATGTATTGTTATTGCTACTTTTTATTACTTATCATTCTATTCAGTCCATCTCCTATTCATATTCCAGTCTCTTATTCAAATCAATGCAGGGTTGCCAGGGTAATTTGTACCCTAGAAACCAAATTGCTGACACTGCAAACTAAATAACTATAAAACCACAAACAATAAAAAATTAAAACCAATTGCAATTTGTCTAAGAATATCACTCTCTACATTATACTAAAAGTTTACTCAAAGGTGAACAACCCCTTTAATCTGATGCCCCCTTCAATGCAGGTTATCAGGGAAGGCTGAGATAATGTTGACTTTATCTGGAACATTTTCTTCTTGTGCCTTAACAACTGCCAATCTGAAAACTTCCCAGGTTTTGCCAGCTCTACAAAAGAACCTAAGTGTTCCCATCACCAGAAACCAGAAACCAATTCTCAATGTCCAATTCCAATCTCAAACATAAAATGAATGAAATTATATAACCTTACTGGGTTATGTTTGCAGGGCATTCAGGCCCGGATTTGTGGAGAGGCCACCTAGTCCCAGGCCTAGGGCGGCAAGATTTTAGGGGGCGGCATGCTGCCCAACCACACCCACTTTTGTTCAGAAACACTGGGGATGTGCAGAAGATATGATTAGGGGGCTCTGCCAATGAGGCGAGTTGAGGCACTCACCTTAGGCAGCAGCGCCCCCTTGGTTTCCAGGGGTGGCAAAAATGCCGCTCCTGGTAACTATGAGCCGAATTTCTGGTTTTTAACTCGGAAGCCGTGGACCGCCCCTACCCCTGGTCCGGCGCTCACTTTTGAGCGCCGTGGGGAAGGGGGGGAGGCGGCAAGTTCAAGGCCGCCTCAGGCGGCACAGTACGTAGGATCGCCCCTGGATATGATAGTTTTTTTAATTTGCAGTGCACCAATCCACATTGCTGCAGTCCTGATGACGTAAATTTGCCCAAATATAGGGGATCGGATGGGGTGATGAACAGCAGTGGGCCACTATATAAATCCGGCTTTTACCTAAGGGTAAGGCCAGATGGGAAGTTTAGCTGCCTTCCAGCTAATTAATGAACAGTCGTCTGCGCCTATTCACATGCAGCGCTGCGCTTTCCCGAAAATGCTTGAAATTGAATAAGGAGCACTTCGAGCTTTGTTTCCCCACAGTATAAATTGACTGCAGAAGACTTCTTCCATATTCATTTGGGATATGCTGATAGTCGGATGTTTTTAAAGAAAGGTGCTAACCAACAGTTAAAGTGCATTTCCTCAAATAACTTCCCACAGGATGATCCCACACACCATTATTGATGATTTAGCCTGACCTGAGAAGTCTATTGATGCCTTTGGTAGTAGGAGGTATGCCTTATGTGGATCGGCAGAACCGGACCTGCGGGTTTCTGGATATTGAAGATGAAGGCAGCGAGCGGTTTCTACGTAGATATTTTATCCTGGACACTCAAGCGAATTACCTTCTGTGGTACATGGATAATCCTCAGGTACATTTGGTGGCTCCCCAATACTTTGTAGTTGTATTCCCTGCTGCTATTCTGAAATACTGTAGTTTAATACCAGGCAATACACACACTAGTGGTTATATATGGTGTTTAGTGTAACAACGTGTCAGCCTGGGCTTCTTTATTGGTCCTAGTGCTCTTCCTACTCATATTAGTCATTGTTTTTGACCAAACAATCCTTTTGTTTTTTTTTAGTAGGACAATACTATTCCAGATTATAGAGCCCTATCTGTAAATCTACATTTATACTCATTTCATTACATTTTCGATTGTTCTTGTTTGGGTTATGGTCACTTCCCTCACTTTTCCAAAGGTTTCATTTTGTCTATCTATCCATCTATGCTTGCCACTCAAATCCAACCCTTCACCCTTGAAATGGAATAGATATTCCTCAGGGACTTTCCTTAGCAAAAAGGGTGGCCAATTCAGGATAACTTGCACTATAGTAGGATCCAGTTGCAGATCGCTGTACTATATATTATATATATATATATGGCCAGCTTTAGTTTTAGTCCATATCTTATACAAAAACAATGCATTCTGCCTCGTTCTATAGTGTTAGCCACTCCCTCCTGATGCGTTTTGCGCTATTGGGCGATTCATCAGAGGACCTCCTCTGATGAAGCGCCCAATAGCGTGAAACGCATCAGGAGGGAGTGGCTAACACAGGTAGGCAGACAGAGGGGTAACACTGCACTGTGGATGTTGTAGAAAAGATGTGTTTGTAATTTTATTTTTCGCTGTGATTGCACAAATAAATGTTTTTCAGTATGAAGCTGTGTATTCTTGAAAGTGATTTATAGTCATAATATGCGGACCTAGGTACAGCTTCTACTGTTGGAAGACAGCAGTTTGCCCGACCAAATATTTAATTATATTTAATACTATATTCTGCCTCGTTCTTACTGATGGTTCTTTTAGTTTTTATGTTTCCCTCTGACTTGGTTGATGTGCTGCTGCCTGTTACCCTTGCATCTTGAGTGAGTGAGTCATCTGCAAAAAAGAAAAGAAGAAATGCAGTCATAGGTTTCAGAGTTTTTATCTTGCACACAAGTTGCATTTACTTGAGGAAAACAGATAGGAAATGTTGTAAAATGAGTCACTTGGGGATGATGTGAAGCATTTAAAGGCTGTGAGAAGTTGCGGTGTGGTTGACCAACAGCTGCACATCTAATAAAAATGACAATATAATTGTATTTATTTCTACCTACCTAAAAAGATTTAAAAAAAAACCCACAACAAATTAAACCTCCTTCTGCTGCCCTAGATGTGTTCCTAAAATCTACCCAATATAAGCCTCTGCTGGCTTTCTCCAGGCTCCATAACAGAGGTTCCGAAACTAGGAGCTGACCCTCTGGGGGGTACTTGAAGCAGTGTCAGGAAGGCAGCTCTACCTGGATGACAGTTAGGGTGAGAATTTTGGAGACTGGGCATTGCTGGAGAATTTTGGAGACTGGGCTCAATTTGAAGGTCAACTAGACCATCAAGGTCTGATGAAGATTTGGGGTCCTATATTAACTTAAAACTGTAACTGGCTGGTACTCCAATATTGCCTTGTCTCATTTTATGAGCTAATGTTGGCCATGGCCAAATGCCATAGATGACTCTCCTTACCCTTCCTGTGTCAGCTGGTCTATGTCCACCTCTGTTGAGGAGGAAGCAGAAGCTGCCCTTTGCCTTTCAATGTTGCTATCCCTTTAAACGGCTTTGCACAGTTCTCCAGTGAATTGGTTAGCTTATCAGAATGAATTATGTTTGCCTGTAATTGTTTTCCAATCACTACTGTGATACTGGCATGAGATAATACACACAAAATGGGAAGAATACATATCACTTGGCTGAACTCAATCATAAATCTATTTATAGGTAAACACAAACAAAAGCGCAGCAAATACGTCTTTCTTGGAAATGGTTTAAAGAAAATTGGGGAGGGTTATGGGGTTTTAATAACCAGACTATAAAAACACACTAGGTTTAAATGTTTACAGCTTCTATGTTTCAATATCAAGTTAGCCCAGTAAACTGTGTCCTAGTTTAATTAAAGGGACACTGTGTCATGATATTAGAAACTTTTTAAAGGGATACTGTCATGGGAAAAAATTTTTTTTTCAAAACGCATCAGTTAATAGTGCTGCTCCAGCAGAATTCTGCACTGAAATCCATTTCTCAAAAGAGCAAACAGATTTTTTTATATTTCATTTTGAAATCTTACATGGGGCTAGACATATTGTCAGTTTCCCAGCTGCCTCCAGTCATGTGACTTGTGCCCTGATAAACTTCAGTCACTCTTTACTGCTGTACTGCACGTTGGAGTGATATCACCCCCTCCCCCCAGCAGCCTAACAACAGAACAATGGGAAGGTAACCAGATAACAGCTGCCTAACACAAGATAACAGCTGCCTGGTAGATCTAAGAACAGCACTCAGTAGTAAAATCCAGGTCCCACTGCGACACATTCAGTTACATTGAGAAGGAAAAACAACAGCCTGCCAGAAAGCAGTTCCATCCTAAAGTGCTGGCACAAGTCACATGACCAGTAGCAGCTGGGGAATTGTTAAAATGTCTATCCCCATGTCAGATTCAAAAATTGAAAATAAAAAAATCTGTTTGCTCTTATGAGAAATGGATTTCAGTGCAGAAGTCTGCTGGAGTAGCACTATTAACTGATGTCCCATGACAGTATCCCTTTAAGTATTGCTTAGTGCAATCATCACCAATCAGTGGCTAATGAGCAACATGCTGCTCACCAACCCTTTGGATGTTGTTAAAGCAGGTGCTTATTTTTGGATTTGTGGCTTGGAAGCAACATTTGGTTGCAAAACCACCAGGTGTACTGCCAAACAGAGCCTCCTGTAGGCTGTCGATCCACATAGGGGCTACCAATCACAGCCCTTATTTGGCAACCCAGGGACTTTTTGATACTTGTGTTGCCCCCCCAACTCTTTTTACATTTGAGTGTGGCTCATGGCTAAAAACTAAAGTTGGGGACCATTGTTTTAGTGGGTTGTTTATTTTAAGGTAAAATGGGATGCTACTGTTTGACCCTTTTATGACATCCTCCCCATCTTCTTTTCAGTAAGTGTCTAGCTTTAAAGGGGTGAGGTGGCAAAACTATGTGTTCAGTATGTTGTCAAGTAACCAATGGGAATCAGTGGCTTGTAGAACTTTTTGAAATAGTCTTTATTTTACAGAACCTTCCCAATGGAACAGGAACAGTTGGATCTCTGAAGCTGACATTCATATCTAAGGTAGGAAACAACCTCAACTACTCCAGTGAGTAACACTTTAATACAGGCACAATATGGAAGATGAGCTGATATTGTATAGGTACAATATAGAGTAAAGAGCTCTAGACACTATAATATAGGGAGAAGAGCTAATTCAGGCACAATTGAGGGAGTATATTGTAGTTAATTATACAGAAGTAGAAGCCAAAGGGAGTGAAGACACCAATCCACTCCTTATTGCATAGTCAGGGACTACATCAACGCATGGGGCATTTGGGCTCAAAAATTCACACTTGAGGCTTTTTTAGGCCAAAATGTGACCCACAGTAAGGAGCAGATTTGTGTGTACCTTTGCCATATTTGTTGGGTGTACCATTAGCCTATTTGTTATTCACTTTGAAGCAAAAGTGAAAATAAGGATTATGACTCATAAGTGACTGGTAAGGGGAGAATATTTGTTGGAGAATTCCTCAACGTGAAAATTCGGGAAAAAAACTAGTCGCGCATCGTTGTTGACGCGATGCCACGAAAACGACGCAACGAAGTTCACGCGACGCACGTCAAAAACGTGCCGCGACTCGTTTCACAAATTTTTTCGCCGATTCGCGAATTTCGCTGGAAACTCCTGAATTTTTCGGCGAAGCGAAATGGGGTATATTCGCCCATCCCTAATAATCATTGTTATGCATGCTCTTTCTTTCTAAAAATGTAACAAAACCATCTGATATATAACTAAATCCCCATCACACTTCAAAACAATTGATTCCAAAATTGGATGGTCTTTACATTAACACAAGAAACCCTTTTTTTTTTTACTTATGGTCCAATCACTTTTCCTTTTCTCTAGCAGTGTTATATTAAAAGTTATACATACATACATGCTCCATTGACTTCGTGGCATTCTCATTCCATTGTGTGCATTGGCGTCTACGGAATGCACTAGTTGGGCCTGCTGATTGACTTGCACTCGAGCAACATGTAAATGCACTAATAACAGTACCTTGCATGACATCTATAGCTGCATTAGAATGCCAGTAATATTATCTTTCACTATTCTTTCAGCTGAAATGAATCAGTTTTACTGCAACCAATCAGAATTTCCCCTTTATTAGTCTTACAGCAGCTGGCCAAGTGCTACTTGGTTGCCATGAGTTCCACCAAGAAACTTTTTTTTTTCCCTAAAGGAACTACCAACTAGTATGACCTGCTACAATTTATATTCAGCTTCATGAACCAAGACCAATATAGATTTAACTTTTGGCTTCAAGTCTTCCCTTTGAAGCAAAAGTGAAATGAAGGATTATGACTCATAAGCGACTGGTAAGGGGGCTTTTTTAAAGCTTTGGAATCTTTCTATACACAGTAAATGTCCTGGGGAAAACCTTAATGCTTAATGCTCTTAAATATGGGTTTCATCTGAATTATGGAGAAAAAGTAGAAGTTTACTTGAGGAAGTGAGACTGTATGGGCAAGCGTGATGTGCTGATACATAGTTTACTTTAAATATGGTCATCCCTCCTATGTCTACTAGCTCAGTAGGAATTTCTTAATGTTCTTCTGTGCTGTGCATTGAAGCATATATTGCCATGAGTAAACACGGGTGAGTCTCAGTAAAATGTTGTATCTTTTGTTACTTGACAAGATTGTTGAAATTTTGTCGTTGGTGCATCAAATTGACAGTGTTTGTTATTCACCGCCGAGTAAGATTTGTGTTGCCTTGGCTTTATACAGTTAAATAGTTCATAGTTTAATTGTTCCATCTCACTGAACAGTTTAGTTGCATGTCTCTACACTCTTTCTACCTTATTAATATGTTTCTTATGGACTGGAGCACAAAACTGCCCTTGCATACTCAAGGTATGGCCTTGACAGGGATGTAATTATATTTGAATCCCTTGAGTTTATGCTCTTTTTTATGCAAGACTGTACTTTATTTTATTTTATTATTAGCCACTCACTGTCTGACACTGCCTAGAGCTGCACAGTCCATTATCCACAAAAACCTCCCAAATCTTTCTCAATTAATAACCTTCATAAACAAGCCACAATTTCCCTCTGTGTGTTCTTAGCGCCAAACTTTGCCAGCACCCCCCTCCATGATAGCCTGCACTCCTGTACAGGAGCACTTGGGAGCTGCATGTCCGCTGTGCTCCTTAGGATGCAGCTGTCATGATGCCCCTAGAATTTTACCACCCTGGGCCCAAGTATTTGTGGTCTCATCAGAAAACCTTGCCTGCTCCTACAGTTGTAGAGACAGTGACACAAGGTCCAGATATCCTTAGCTCTATGGCAGTGATTCCCAACCAGTAGCTTGTGAGCAACATGTTGCTCTCCAACCCCTTGGATGTTGCTCCCAGTGGCCTCATAACAGGAGCTTATTTTTGAATTCCAGGCTTGGAGGAAAGTTTTAGTTGTATAAAAACCAAGTGTACTGCCAAACAGAGCCTCAATGTAGAATGACAATCCACATGGGGCAACCAAATGGCCAAACACAGCACTTATTTGGCTCCCCAAGAACATTTTTCATGCTAGTGTTGCTCCCCAACTCTTTTACTTCTGAATGTTGCTCACAGGTTCAAAAGGTTGGGGATCACTGCTCTATGGGATTTCCCAAGTACAAATTAGGATAGGACGGTAATACTGAAAAGACATGGAGCACCAGGCAGATGGTGGTAATTAGAGGAAAGGAGTTCATGGTAGTACAAAGAGGTCTACTTGAGAAAGACAAATGGTAAATGAAGGCTATTGGGATATCAAGCATGGGATCCTTCATCTATGTTCCCCTGAATAACTATATCTGACTTGACTGTGGATATATATATAATGTACAGTTTTATATAGTATGAGACCTGTTGTCCAGAATTCTCAGGACCTGGGGGTTTCCAGATAAGGGA
>CM044435.1:129641081-129665087 GCA_024363595.1 Xenopus borealis | reverse complement strand
GCCGAGTATCTCTATACACTGATAATGACCAGGCTGCTGTGTATAATGATGCTGAGTATAAAAATTAGCATCACCTCTAAACCTGAAATACACTTTAAGTAAGAAAGGACTGAATATACTGTATGTGAATGTAGAAAACATCTATTTCATATACAATCTTAACAATAATTTTGAGTCTGAAATGTTTTTCTCCATGTGGCACCAACCAATAGTAACACATATTTTTCTTTTCTTTAGGGATTTGTTGCTAAGAGATAATTTGTTTGAAATAATTACTGGGCCGAGGACATTCTACATTCAGGTAACAAAGCAGTTGGATTCCTTACTAACGATCGGCTGTTCCATTGGGGTCACTGTTGCACTCTAATACCAGTTTTATTTTGAGAATGAAATAAAGCAGGAATACATGAGTAAAGTACTATTAACAAAAGTAAAGTGCATGCAATACTACTCAATACTTTATACATGTGTTTTGAGCAAATATGGCACTTTATTGCGTTTTGCTAAGTAGATTTGCCTAACAGATGTCATGCCAAATGTACAGATCCCTAACTGCCAGCTTAAAGCTTAAAGCTACTTTCCTCTCTGAGCCATTGGCACCATACCAGACACAGGGAAGTCTGAGAAGATTAGACATGTTGACCTGGCTAATAAGTTCCCTAGAGGGAAGATTCCATCTTGAGACTTCTTTATTTGCTTCTGTGCTGGCCAAGGAACATCTCTGAAGTGATGAGGCACTGGCAGGGTCTCCACCTCAATGCCAGTTAGGGTCAGGCCCGGATTTGTGGAGAGGCCACCTAGGCCCGGGCCTAGGGCGGCAGGATTCTAGGGGGCGGCATGCTGCCCAACCACACCCACATTGGTTAAGAAATTTCCTGTGTGTCAATTGAGCAATTGGGGCGCCCGTTAGGTAAATCTGGCCCTGGTAAGGGTAGAATTTGGGAAGAATATACTGTATATTCTCTCCTAGAGCACTTGAGAGCACCACTCAAAGGAAAATTAGGGTGAAATTTTGGGTGAACATATATTTGCTGCCGTAGATATTTTTGGAACAATGGAAGAATGGCTGATCCACCATTCGTTTCCTTTTTCTGAGCTAAGGGACCTCTTAGAGGGGGTTGAACTGGAAAATATCTGACACTCACTGCTGTATTCTCTCCTTATTCCATTCATCTCTCCTTCTGTCTTTCAAAAGAAATAAAATGCAATTCACAAAATGCAATTCACTCCAGCGTTTACCCTTCTTAGTTAACTCCCCTGCTCGTCTCCCTTCATCCCCTCTTTCTCTACTCTCCTCCTGTGTCATTCTCTGCACTCTGTCTCTACTCCTGCCCCCTACTGTTAGACTCTATTCTCGCTTCTCAATTTTTCTCATTTATATTCTCCCATGTCACAAGAGTTTTTTTTATACATCCTTGGTAAAATAATCGTTGAAAAATAAAAAATCCTCCTGTAGTTCCCCATTCCCTATTTCATGAGCTGATGTGCAGTGATGTAAATTTTCTACACTCTCTCTTCTCTCCTTCACTCACTTCTTCTCACTTTTTCTTACTTATATTCTCCCATGTCACAAGGAATTTTTAATACATCCGTGGTAACACAATTGTTTAAAAATAAAGCAACCTCCTATATTTCCCCATTCCCTATTTCATGAGCTGGTGTGCAGTGATCTAACAATTAAAGTGACGTAACAATTAACTAACTGATTATGTGTCCCACCAGGCTGACAGCCCCCAGGAGATGCACAGCTGGATAAAGGCAATTAATGCAGCAGTACAGACGTTGCGGATGCGTTATAGAGTAGGTATCATTAAAACCATGGTTTTGTTTTAATTCTATGAACCCATAAGATCTGGGAAAATTTGGCCTCCCAAACACAGGGCCAAATCAGACTGATCCAAGCTTTCTCTTTATCCCAATAACATTACATATAAAATAATAAGAGAATGGGTTCTCTCTTATAGGAGTCTTGTTTTGGGAAGACCATGTCGCTGAACCGCTCATGTATTCCTGGTTCCTCCTCTGAATCTGCTTTTGCGCAACCCAGTGGTGAGGATAAGCGCTCCCTAGGAAAGTCTTCTTCTGTGAAGTCAACATGGCAGCCCTGGACACCAGTCCCCAAATGTGACACAGAGTCACCTGATCAGTTGACTTTGGGGAGTAAGGATGAAATTGGTGAAAGTGGGGGAAGAACACGGCACTCCTCTGAACCCCAGTGGTCAAGGGAGAAACAGTTACTCTACAGTCTTGATAATATGAGCCTCCGAACGTCTGACGTGTGACCAGCCTGTCTCTCTTGTGCAGTTCAACATGGGTGGAAACATCTGATCATATTCTCAGAACTATAATCTGGTTTTTGGGTCAACTTGGGTCCTACTCATAATGAAGCTCTGAACACCTCTGAACATTATCAAGCCTCATTTTCTATTAGCCAGCCTAAAACTTACATATTCTAGAGAAAAGGCTGCATTGTGGGAAAAACATGGAGGATATTACCAATTTTTGCACTTTGCTCTTTGCTTGCTCCTCTTAATTGATTTGTCCAAACGCAACCCTTCAGGTGTTGTTAAAGTGCTGGGAGAACTGGGGGAGGCTAAAGGTTAGGCCAGAATATAAGTACGGGGCCCTCCTGTTCTGCCCCAGGTTAGGCCACTACTAAAGATGGTTCTTGTTGATCCCTGTGAAATATTAATGTGAAACAATAACCTGGAGACCGTTATAAGGAAAGACTGTGTGTGACATTATATGGCCTTAATTAATTGTGTATCTCTGATACATTGCAAATGTAAATAAACTTCATGCTATGTTAAGATTTGGGATACAGACTAAAAGTCTGTTTAATATAAATGAAGCAGATATTAAATGTCGGCTTTTATTATAATACGGAATGGCTTTTCATTTAATTTTTTAAAAAAGTGCCTGCCCCAAATCATTGGGGCACAAGGCTGATCAAGAACTGGAAT
Organism: Xenopus borealis; assembly: GCA_024363595.1. Lineage (NCBI taxonomy): Eukaryota > Metazoa > Chordata > Amphibia > Anura > Pipidae > Xenopus > Xenopus borealis. The sequence continues at coordinate 129,662,124 of CM044435.1, read as the reverse complement.
ATACATCAGTTACATATACCAGGAAAGATGGTTACATTTATGCCCTTTAATTCCCTTTAATTCTCCTACAGATCTGTGATACTCAAAGGATAACTAAAGCTTAACTAAAGAAGCAGCTAGAAATATTGTACATCCTGTTTTGTACTTCTTTACCAGCCCAAGGCAACCACAGCCCTTTAGCAGTAAAAATTATTATTAAATTATGGTGCTGATTTATGTGCTGTCATGTAGTAATTATCTGTATTAATGACTAATCAGCCTTATATTGTGACTATATTTCTATTCTATGTGTACTGTATATTGTGAGTGGGTCCCTAAGCTCAGTAAGTGACAGCAGCACAGAGCATGTGAATCAGTGAATCAGAAAAGAAGATAGGGAGCTACTGGGGCATCTACTGGGGAGACACAGATCTTTACTGCTAAAGGGCTGTGGTTGCCTTGGGCTGGTACACAAGCACTAAACATCATGTACAACAAAGTAATGTGGTATACACAGTCCAATGTAGCAATGAGAGCACTGATCTATATATTGGGGAGACAAAACAACTGCTCCATAAACGAATGAATCAGCATAGGAGGGCATACCCTACAGGACAAGACTCGGCTGTTTTTCTACACCTAAAAGACAAGGGACACTCTTTTGAAGATAGCAATGTCCAAATCTTGGATAAAGAAGACTGCTGGTTTGAAAGAGGCGTGAAAGAGACTATTCATGTTAAGGTGGAGAAACCATCCCTAAACAGAGGCGAGGCCTTCGACACCACCTGTCTGCTACATACAATGCTGTTCTCACATCTGTTCCCCGGCGGTTTCAGAACCAATCACACATCCATTCATGAAACTCTCACAAGTAACACCTGTTTTCTAGGAGTTGCATGACACATTGGTAATCCTATCAGTTGCAGTGTGCCATTGTGATTGGATTGTTGGAAGAGTCTATATGCCGAGAACTCCCCTACACCAGTCAGTTGAACTGAAGAAGCTGTTCAGATGAGCAGTGAAACGTCTTCATTAAAATATCTCAGCAAGTCCAGTTGCTTTGAGTTACTTTTGATATATACTGTATATACCATGACCTGGATGAATGAGAATCTTCATAGTCATCATGTACAACATTGCTACCTACTTCTTTAGTTAGGCTTACGTTCTCATTTAAATAGCCTAACTACAGTATCTATCACTCCTAGAGTGATCTATGAAAGTGAGTTAGCGTAAGGGTCAGACTGGAGTCTTGGGGTCCCAATGGGGCTGCAAAACGGAGGTCCCTCCTGGCAGTCCCAGACAGCGTCGGACTGGGGGGTCTCTGAGTCTCTTCCCCCGCCCCATGTGACCGTGACGTCATCAAGGTGCGCAACTGCACAGGAGAAACTTGTGCACGGCCACAGCAAACAGGCAGGCACAGCAGTAGCCAGACAGAATCAGGGCGCGGGACCCCAGGTGGAGTAGCAACAGCGCTGCAGGGCCCATTTCCATTAGTTTGGAAGCGCAAATATAGGGAGCAAAACCAGAGCCCTGACACAAAAAAATAAATATAGTGTGGACTCATGGGGCCCAAAAGGACTGGGGGGCCCACAAGGACCGGGGCCCACCGGGGAAAACCCCCGGTGTCCCGGTGCGCCAGTCCGACCCTGGTCCCAGAGGGTTCTCCTTAATTTAAATGGGAAAACAAACCAAGAGCTTGGATCCCACTATAGAGAGGCCCATTAAAGACCCTGTTTGTCTGGCAACACCCCGAAGGTGCATTGGCCCTTGGAAGGAAAAATGGATGGAGCTATGTTCAGTGCAACCACTGTACTGGTAACAGGGCCTGGCAGACTGTTGGTTTGCTGGTGCCTGAGTCATGTAATTTTGGTGAAGTTCAGACTTTGAGCTAAATTTGGGGACAAAGAATGTGTTAGACATTGCTAGACACTTGAGCCAATGTAAGTCTCTACTAGGGACACTGAAGGTAATGTAAGAAGGAACTGCAAGACACTGGCGGCAATACCAGAAACTGCTGGAGATACAGATGGTAATTTAAGGCACTGCTAGGGATACTGGAGGCAATGTAAGACACTGCTGGAGACAGTGTAGGCAATATGATGTACTGCTAGAGACACTGCAGGCAACATAAGGCATTGCTGGATATCAGAGGCACTGTTGGAGATACTGCAGGCAATGTGAGGTACTGCTATTGGTGTTGCCACCTGGCCGGTATTTTACTGGCCTGGCCGGTATTTTTGATGGTTGATACCAATGTTATTAATAAGAAAAAAATACAAATATATAAGAAGGCCGGTATTTTTTTCAAGAAAAGGTGGCAACCCATACTGATATAGATACTGGAGGCAATATGAATTGTTCCTGGAGATATTGGAGGCATGTAAAGTACTGCTGTAGACAATGGAGGCAATGATAGGTGTTGCTGGAGTCACTGCAGGGGGTACTATAACTGTCCAATAATTGCACAGAGAGGCATATTTAGGTGCTGAAACATCTTCCTCTCCAGTGCACTTTTAAACATTTGTATGATGGCAAATAGATGCTTGCATAAACCACATAAACACCATTCAATCCACTTCCGTGAAGACCCTACAGTCTCGATGCAAAGCATTTCAGATAAATTCTTTCTTGTGGTTCCATTTTTTAAGGTTGTGCTACCACAATCTTGTATTCTTGGCAGCAACGTAAGAGTAATTGCATGTGTTCCTGTCACGCCAAATTAATTGCATTAGAGGATATTACATCACCTCCTTCATCTTAAAGTCTGTTACAAAGACTCCAAGTGAATACGTTCTATGTGTAAATCTTCCTACAAGGTCTCTCTTGCCTAACAAAGTGTGGCAGACTCTGTGAATAAATTATAATATAATCCTACGGATGTCTCTGCATCTCCTACACTGAGATCATACCTTGTAAATAATATATATATATATATATCATTCTCCTCTGATGATGTAACAGGCTCTAAATGACATCACGAATAATAACACAGAGGGTGTACTCTTGCTTGTAAGATTTACTACTTTGAAAACATTACATTTGGTTAAATCAAGATTTAGTGTCATGTTTGATAAACATTATGGGAATTACGGCTTGGGAAAGACTGGTAGATCACCCTGTTAGAGCTTGGCTTCAGTGTGGCCAGTAGACCCAACCCAAGGGATGTTTATTTTTGCCTTTATGTAGAGTAACTTTAACTTGTCCTACTTGCACAAAGTGTAACTAAAGCTGAAAAATGTGGGCTTTGATAGTACTCATTATAATAAGCACATTGCACTGGTGCCTAGAACTTGGCATTTGCCCAGCTGGAGAATTCCATTCTTGGTACTGCAGTATCAAGAGATGAACCCCTCCCAGATAAACCTGAAAAGTGGTGATAGCCATGTAGGCTCCCTTGTACAAACTGCAGAAGAATACTTTAATCCTATAGCTATAACTCAATTATTTTCTTTGGCGCAGCGAATCCTGTGCCCAGAACCCACTCTGGATAAGTATGACATCATATGCAGTGTCAGGAGAGCAATATGATGTCAAAGATCATGTTAAGCTCAGTTAAACTTCTGTCCCGGACAGGTTAGATCGTGAAACAAATTAGGGCTCTGTTTTAAAGGTTACTCTCTGATTTAGTGTCCTCATTCCCTGCAACAAGGCTCTGCCAGAGTGTGTTTTTCTTAAATATTTCAGCAATGGAGCCAAATTTCAGTTTCATAAATAATGACACAACTTTATGATTTTCATCATTTCCTCTGGCAAGGGAGGAAAATATAAATAAACAAGTGAGAACAGGATTGGTTTTGTCACTGGTTGTACATATGTGCCTTTGTTTTTATACCCAGTCCCCCAAATATTCTGCATCTATCTGCCTCCAGCCCTTATTTATGCCAATAATGGAAAATGAAAGGTTTTGTTAACACTTGATCCCCAGAATGCCCCTTAGAGCTACTAGATACATACAATTTAGGTGAAGGAGATGTACAGTTGTTTAAATTCTCTAATTGCTCTCTGGCTCACTCCAGGATCTTTAATGGGATATACCTCTACCGCAAAACCTGGATCTCTTCTAGAGTTGCCACCTGCCCGGTATTTTACCGGCCTGGCCGGTATTTTTGCTGGTTGATTCCAATGTTATTAATAGGAAAAAAAGAGAAATATATAAGAAGGCCTGTATTTTTTTCAAGAAAAGGTGACAACCCTAATATCTTCACAGGATCCAATAGTACTTCTTGGTGGAGATTTCAGATTTTGACTCACTATTCCCATCAGTCTTACATTACTCTAGAACCTCAACTTATTATCTAGTCATGCCCTAGCTAAAAACCTCACTTCTGCAGGGCTATTCATATGGATACCAATCAGTTTGATCAGTTTGAGGCAATCGTATGATGGCATCAGTGTAAGACAATGGTATGACATCATCAGTGTTGATATTCTGTCCAATTTCGTTTATAGGGGAATAGCTGAATACAGGTATGGGACCTGTTATCCAGGATGTTTGGTACCTGGGGTTTTCCAGATAATGGATCTTTCTGTAATTGTCATACCTTAAGCCTACTAGAACATCAGGTAAACATTCAATAAACCCAATAGGCTTCTATGAGGACTTATTATATCTTAGTTTAGATAAAGTACAAAGTACTGTTTTATTACTCCAGAGAAATAAGGGAACCATTTCTATAAATTTGGATTATTTGGATAAAATGGAGTCTATGGGAGATGACCTTTCTGTATTTTGAGTTTTCTGTATAAAGTGTTTTTGAATAATGGATCCCATACCTGTATTGGCTTCCTTGTTGTACACCATTGTACGTCCGTTCATTTGGATAGTATGCATAGAGTATAGGGTTGCCACCTTTTCAGATCTAATTTACCAGCCAGCAGGGGGCGGTGACAAAGGGGGTGGTCTGTGATGTCAAATGGGCAGGAAGATGCTGAAAGTGACTGGGGCCATGATGTCACAGATGCATCGGGCAAGAGAAAGGAAGTGAAAGGTTAAGATTCTGGGCAGATCAAGGGTGACAATTATAATACTGACCCTGCGCTTGACAGGTAAAACACTGGCCAGGTGGCAACCCAATATGCTTACAAAACTGAACAATTAATTTGACTTCCCCTTTAAAAAGTATCATATCTTCCATATTGGTAGAAGACGAGAGTGTGAGTAACAAACAGCAGATCCCAGTGTGCTTGCACGAGCATGCCTGAGTGAGAAGTCACCAGCAGCTGGGGATATTCCTTCAGGGGGTTCATACTATATGGCGGGAATAACTGGTGCTGAATTGAATAAATTAATATGAATTCAGGAACTGGGTCACTGGGTTACAGCTTTCATGAAAAGCTGCAGTGTAAGACTTGGAGCTGAAAGAAAAATGGCAACTTCCGAGCAAACAATAAAACGGAAGCCGTGCCCATCTGGGTTTGGGTAGAATAGAGGAATGATTAATTGAAACATGGAAACCCCTATTATAATTGTAAAATTCAAATGCCACTCCAATTTCCTCTTTAACAAAAAGCATTGTTTCAGAAGAAGTAACCCTAACTTTATTAACTGTAAAAAAAAAAGTAATAGCCAGCAAAAAAGGAATAGCCAGCTGCAGAACTACATATTACAGTTTTATGTGGATCAGAAAATACTCTGTTCTCTGGTTGAAGTATTGTGTAAAAATACATAAAGGGATTCAACGTCACACACTGCCATGGGCCACATGTGATATACAGTATTTTTTATTGCCACCAGTCAACCAGTCAGTCAACCAGTCAACAACTTGGTAAAGATGGTAATTATGGGAGAAATAAAATTAAGAATGGAAATAATGTCTCTGAAAGAGACTATTTCACCCTTTAAGTGTTAAAGATGTATACAGGTATGGCAGTGTTTTAATCAAAAGCAGTGCTAATAGCTGGAATTGGGCCATGCAGTGAATGGCAGAGAGCAAAGTGTAAAAAACATGGCATATTGCACTTTTTTTGTCCTTTGTATCATTAGCTGCATTTAGTATATGACTTCCACTGCCTGAGATTGCCTAGAGCTGCACAAACTGTTTTCCAAGAAAATCTACAAATCCTACCAATTTAAGGATGCCGCAAACACACTACCATTTAATGTATAACTCACATTTATATTATTTTTACCATTATTTTACTAAAGGATAAGTAAACCTTATAAACAAGTGAATGCAAAATTGATGAGAGTGCTATTGTAACCCTTCCCGCCAGGCATGCGCCTTGTGTGCATCAGAATTGTCGCCGGTGTCAAAATGGACACGTGCCGTGAATTGGGCGCACGCGTCGAAATGGACGCTCGTGCGAAAACGCTTAGGCGCAATGACCTCTATTTTGGGGCGCCCATCTTCCTATTGGTTTCTGATGTATGCGTCCTTGCTCAGCCTGCTCCTGATTGGTTCCTGGTCCTTTAAATACCTTCCTCTTCCTCCTCACGTTGCCCAAGCTGGCTTCTGTTTCTACAGTTCCTGCTAATGCCCTGGTTGTTCAAGTTTCTGGTTTTGACCTCTTCTGCCTGCTTTCCTGACCTCCGAACCTTTGCTGCCTGAAACCGATCACTGCCTTATTTGACAACGCCTTTGCCTGATCCCTTGGTACTTCGCTTTCGGTAACACGCTTGGTTCCTTTACCACCTCCGCCGCAGAAAGCCCGGCGCCCCAATAGGGGGTCTGTGAACACCAGAGCTGTTACCACCAGTCTTCGTTGGACCAGCCATACTCCTCTGGGATCCAAGGTAACTGATTGTTACAGCTATTTTAAGAACTTTTGCAATGTACATCTTTTGCACATTTATTTTCATTCCAAGATATTAAAGAATATATGTACTGTTACTATGCATTCATTTTGTTACAAGAGCTCCACCTATGCACATTTTGACCACCAAGTTCCTCTGGTTAGGAAATATTTGAGAAAGGTTTCTAATTTTTTTCTTAAGCAGAAGAACATCAGAGCAGCCTCATTCTAGTAGATTGTTGAACCTGCCTATTGAAAACATTGTCCATCTACCTGTTCAGACCTCATCCTGGTCACCAACTTTATCTATTTCACACCAGCCACTCCATCATCATTTGTCTGCCATTCTATTAGATGATCATCTGCTTTAGCAGGTGTAAAAGGGCCTATCCCCAGCAAAATATTCTCCAGTTGTAAAACTGGTGAGAGTCACTGGCAAAACCTTTGATTCTTTGAAAATAAACAATCAATAACGAGCAACGTGTACCTTCTGATGGCACTTGTATTCCAAAGCTTTCATTGGCTTGTAAGTGGGCTTTCTCTTTGCAGATATGTTCACGTGTCAAGTTTGTCTTTTTATCTCAGGATATTTGCTTGGACACAATTTACGCCAGATTTAATTCAGTGAGAAAAAGTTATCTCATGGTTTATCATATGAAAACTCATGGATGACATTCAATTCAATGAGAAAAAAGCTTTTCTCCAAATTCAGCTGAATTGCATCTCAAATTGAACCCCGTACATGGGTTTTCAGGTAATAAAGCTTTTTCTCACTGAATTAAATCTGGGCCTTTGTGCAGTAAGCCACCAAAAAAGTATTTTATCAGGGATTACTTTGAATATAACAGAACGCGGAGTGAAAATGGCGGAGCTCACCTGACAGCACATCTCTACATGATTGCTGCTCTCGCGAGACACCCGTTACTTCGCTCAGGCTTCAGCAAGACCTCACATTGCTTGCTCCCATTGAACCATTGAACATGAGTAGTGCTATTTTCTAATCCAGGTTTATTTAATATCAGAAATACATCAGTGGGTAATAACTAATGCGTTCCGTGCCTGTTCACTGATGCACTTTTTCAGAGTCTTCTAACAGGGATTACTTATCTATATATTGCAATGTATTCAAGCTGGCACCAATGATACTAACCCCCAAGTTGAAGTAGAACCAGGTACTTCCTACTCACAAAGTTATGCCTTATTTGCTATACAACTAGGGTTTCCACCGTCATAGCCAGTGAAAAACACAGTGTACTTCACCAATACCTGTGTCATTATTGGAAAGAACAATGGGTAAAAACATGGTGAAGGGGTGAGATTATTGCACTTAGCACTTTGCAATGGGTTTGCAAGTCAGCCCTTGTATTTTGGAGGAGATCAGGTCATCAGATATCAGGTTGGAAGTAGCTTGACTTGTGTGGGGAATGTAAGAAAAGCTGCAATATTTGCACAATGACAAGTAGCACACAGAAGCCAATCAAAATTTTAATTTTAATCAGATGGCCAGTATAGTGATTTTTTTTTGCCATGGAATATTAAATCTGGCATTTATTACATGAACCTTATGTCAACTGTATGAAGTAGATGCTAAACCGCTACCTCACACTGAAGCAGAGGGGTCCGATACTAAGACAAGACGTGTCATGCTAAGCATGGAGAGAATCTTGCCTCATTGCGACAGCTCTCATCATCAACCTTAAGATTTATGTGCACTTAAAAGAGCTTGCCATGCATAATTCATATTGAATGTATCAAAACAAGCTGCCCTTCCGGGCAATGGGGTCCCATCTAGACCCACTAGACTCCTGCTTCTGTTCTTTGTCAAGTGTACTTGTTACAAAATAATGTTCAATATAAATTTATATGCACTACTGTAATCCTGTTTTTAGAAAGCATAAATATTACTTTAGCCTAAAAACTGCATTGACCCTTTCCAACCCATCGCCAAGGTCATAGAAATTACAAAAACTAACGTGCCACAAAATAATGTACAGAATAATATTTTAATATACATAACATTTTGCCCAAACACACTTGTGGCCAGTTGGGTAAGTATACAGGTAACATGGGGAAATAGGGAACCTGTGACACACAGTGAGGTACAGACAGAATGGGTTTGCTGGAATGAGAGTGGAAGAACTTGGCCTGCACAGAGCGCTGATCTCAACCCATCTGACCAGGAATGATGACTGTGAACCAGGCCTGATACCTAACATCAGTGTCCAACCTCACTAATGTTCTGGTGGCTGAATGGAAGCAAATCCCCCCCAACAATGTTCCAACATCTAGTGGAAACCCTCCCAGAATTAGAGGCTATTATGGCAGCAAAAGGGTGAAACAAATTCATAGTAATCTCCTTGGTTTAGGAATGAGATGTTGGACAGGCAGGTTCCCGGATACGTTTGTCCAAGTAGTATATCTATTTAAAGCAACTCTGACAAGAGTTCCTTTATTAAAGTAAAGCATGCTAAATTTGCAGCTAATTAGCATTTGCCTCATTTTGGGGGAAAATCACTAAAGCGCAAAGCGTCTAACGCTAGCGCTAATTCGCCATTGTGACGTCAGTCCGTAACTTCGCAAATTTACTAACACCGACTAGTAGATAGACTAGCGCAACTTCGCACCCTTACTCCAGGCGAAGTTGCGCACTGATGAAGCATTGTAATTACGCAAATTCACTAAGATGGCCATTTTCCTGAACGTTATCACTTACGCTAGACTTTACTTCGCTAGGTCAGACCTGGCGAAGTTCAATACAATAGATAGGAGTTTGAAAAAAAAATTCCAATTTTTTTCTAAGTCCCAAAAAAGCGCTGGCGTGTTTTACCATTCTAGGGTGATAGTCTGAAAAACATCAAATTTGTTTTTGGGGGTTTACCCTCCTTCCCCCCTATATTTCCTAACATATGGCAACACAACTATACAGGGGGCACATGTAGGGCAATAGGACAACTTTATTTTATTTATTAAAGGTTTCCTGGGCTTGTGTAGTGGAATGTAGTGGCTGTAACATATACTTCTATTAGACTTTGAAATTTGTGCCGTATTCAAATTAGGCATCGCTAGCGTAAATGCGCTTTGTCTGGCGAAGTAACACTAGTGCAACTATGCTACCATTCGCCGACCTTAGCGTAACTTCACACTTTAGTGAATTTGCGCAGCCCGGTCGAAAATTCGCCTGGCGAAGTGCAGTGAACGTTAGCGAAGGCAACGCTAGCGAATTTTCTCTGCCTAGTGAATTTCCCCCTTTATCTCTTTCCTATTCATTCAAGATTTCTTTATTTAAATATCTGGTGATTTTAGTGTTACAAACTCCACCCCCTGCCTTCAGTGCAACTAGAGATATATCATATAGTCACTTTGCCCTATCATCAATGTTTAGAAGCACTACCAGTCCTTTTTTTAAGTCAAAGACATAAATATACAAAGAACGTCCATGGAAATCACAAACTAATTCCTAGTAACCACCAAGCTTTAGAATCTTATCCCAGTCTTGGGGGGGCCAAATGTAACCCCAGGCTGGTGCTCCTATCAGCAGAAAACTGCACCGGGCCAGGGTTATACCAGTGAGCACCATGGTGCCACCACGGGTAAATCACATGCGCAGTAGAAGGAAATAGTTGACATTGAAGTTGATGTTTGGCTTTTCGCTGTACTGCACATGTGCGAAGGAGGAAGACGGAAGTAGAACGCTCTGTGGGGCTCACTGGTATAACCCCGGGTCGGTGCAATTTTCTGTTGATAGAAGCACCGGCCGGGTTACAGGTAAGTTGATACAAATACTTGAAGGTGCCTAACATTTGGCACCACCAAGTTCTCCTTTAATTTATGATTATTTATTTGAGTGCAGAGGACCTCTTGTCTTTGCATGAATTTTTGTGGTCACAGCCTAAAAGAGCACAACTTTCCACTTTTTTGCTTTTCTTGAGTAATTTGCCAACCACTGTGTTGTAGTGGTGGTAATTTATAACCTTAACATCCCAATATATCCTATGTGAATGTAAGGGTACATCAGTTATATCGTTTCCTGGGAACCTGTGTCTATTCCACCTACTGGTCACACCCATTATCACAGCCATGCTTAGTGCTTCAAATTCTTATTGTATTTTTATATGGAATCAATCCTACTGTTTGATCTACCCAACTTCTGAGTAAATCATTTTCTTATGAGTCTGTAGTGAGTGTACAAAATTAAGTAATGCACAAATATCTCTCAGTGTGCCCGAGGCATGGATTTTCTATCACCTGTCCTGCAACTACGCAGCACTCTCATGTGTGCATGTCAACTCATTCGCTAAAGAATGCGCTATGCTATTAATCTGAACGCTTTGCTTGCTCCAGGCATCTCCACATAAGGAATCAATATGGGTTGACCTTGAAAAATAGCTTTAATTCCACAATTCTTTGATGACATTAGTCTATCTATTCTCTGCTTACGTTTCTGATATATTAATATAAGATAATCCCCTCCTGATAATTTGAGGAGGTAGTAGGGGTAACCTCAAACCAAATTTGGTGGTTCGCCTGGAACTATCAATAATAGGTCCCATCATGTTTTCATATAGAAGGTAGAGATGAAGTCCAAATACCTGTTAGATGATCATAGGAGGCTGGGGCAGCTGCTGTTGAGGTCTTTTTGGTAGTACACCTTGTTTTTAGATAAAATTTGTTTCCAAACCAGGAATCAGGAAAGATAAACACCTGTTTTGAGGCCACTAGGAGCAACATAAAAGGAGGAGACTCCTGGGCAAAAAGAGGAGGAACAGTGCAGAGTGACTCAGGCTGAGGGACCCATCAAGACAAAGTACGCAGATGGAGAAACAACTAAGGTGGGAGGCCCAGCTAGTGTATTGTTAAAGGTGTTGACAATTCTGTGGGGAGGCATTCCAATTCAAGGCATTATTACAGTTAATATGAATCTAATACTAGAAAACGTATTGTGATATAGCCTACACATCACTACTGAAGCTCCTGGACTAAGTTGCAGACTGTGAGAAGTGATAAGAAGTGTCGTGTTAGAGCAAACGTGTGAGAAAGATATTCCCCCTTGGCCACTGTGTTTAAAGTCATCTCTGTATTAGAGGCCCTTCAGCTTCAGCTGTTGTTGATTCCAATTTTCAACATCTCATGTCAGACTTTATTTTTCATGGAATAAGTGTTGAAGTGGCAGCACTGAGAATGATTTTAATTTATAATTTGTTTTGTGTCCTATTAGTAGTTCACTACCACCCCCTCTGTGGGGTAATCATATTTCATAGGCTCGTCCCAGGGTGCCGTAACTCACCTGGTATTACAGAACAAGGAACATCAATAACACGCCAATATATTTGTGTTCTGTATTGGACTATTTGTTACCAGTTTATCTGGGAATGAGACAGTCCATGTGCCGCAACCGATAATAACAGGCACCGGCCCTATGATTAAAGGGGTTGTTCACCTTTGAGATAACTTTTAGTATAATGTAGAAAGTGATATTCTGAGATAATTTGCAATTGGTTTTCATTTTTTATTGTTTGTGGTTTTATAGTTATTCAGCTTTTTATTCAGCAGCTCTCTAGTTTGCAGTGTCAGCAATTTGGTTTCTAGGGTACAAATTACCATAGCAACCCTGCATTGATTTGAATAAGAGACTGGAATATGAATAGGAGAGGGTCTGAATAGAATGATAAGTAATAAAAAGTGGCAATAACAATACATTTGTAGCCTTATAGAGCATTTGTTTTTAGATGGTGTCAGTGACCCCCATTTGAAAGCTGCAAAGAAACAGAAGAAAATTGCAAATCATTTAAAAACTATGAAAAATAAATAATGAAGACCAATTGAAATGTTTCTTAGAATTGGCCCTTCTACAATATACTAAAAGTTAACTTGAAGGTGAACCACCCCTTTAAGTAGAATCACTGGAAATAAATACAGGAAAGTGATGCTTTGCTCAACTAGTCTACTATATTATATACTATATCAGTATTCATTGTACGTTAATACTATATCATGTGATTTAGAAAATATTTCAGATATACGTTCATTTATATAGCCCCTTTTCACCCTCATTCTCTTTTTAATTTCTATCGTGTTTTTACTGGCACAGTGAGACATTGCTGGGGAGATGGGGGAACTGTGATGGGAGACGGAATTTAGGGGGTGGGTGTAAAGTGAGTGATAGGTGGGGCTGTATGTCTATACACCTCCTTGTCTGGGGCTGTACAGATAATTCTTGGCTGGACAGAGAGAGAGCAAGCAAGCAGAGAGGAGAGCAGAGAGCAGAACTGATGCTGGGGGTGCTAAGCTTCCCTCTATCAGACAGATTACAGAGGCCAACTTTCCTGTTTTTTTCTGCTGCTTTGGTAACTTGCAAGAGGGGAAAGGTGGGGCAGCTAGACAGGTATAGTTACAGCAAAGGGGGAAGATTCATACAGCAAAATAAGCCAGCTTTAGATATATGTATGAAGAGGCTGTTGAGAGTCTAGTGTTATTTTTAAACTTAAACTTTCTGTAATTAGTAAAAAAAACAAAAAGAAAAAAATTGGGGGGGTTCGGAGCAATTTAATAGTTACCCCATAAGCAAATCTTTGGTTGTAATGAGGCTGAATGGAGTTTAGTGTATCAAGAGAAAGCACCAAGGCAGAAAGAGGTTCTCAGGATATTCTTTAATCAATTGGGGAGACGGGTGCAACATCTCAAATCTGGGTTCAAGTTGCTACAGAACTAAGGGAGTTGGGATTTAGAAGAAAGGGCCTCATATCAAGTGATATCAAGGATTTTGCCCAGAGGGTTTAACGGTACTTTTGTTTATTAAATATAGAAGATAAATTCATGAGTTGGAGCCAAATCATTAGGATTAAGGATCAAAGAGTCTGGAGGTGGTCTCATCTACGAATCAGTTGGTTGAGTTAATGTTATAGGGTTAATTTTTCCCTTAATTTAGTTAAGGATATGTCTCCTCCATGGTCTCTTCTCCCTATTTTTTTCCTCTTCCTCTCCACCTCTGCCGCTCCTGGTATATCTCGCCGGCAAACACCAAATTGCCCCCGGGTCTGTGAGCTTTCCCGCTGCCCACGTATCCAGATGCCATGCCAAGCAGGTGATGTGCGGGACTCCTGTGGCTGCTGTCCAGTATGTGGGGCAAGTGAAGGGGAGGCTTGCGGGCATCGTGGGGGTGCCCCTTGTGGAGAGGGCATGGAATGTGTCCTTCCTGCTGTTGGGGGCACAGCTAGAAGAAGAGTTGGAGTGTGTGTGTGCAGTACCAGTGAACCTGTATGTGGGAGCGATGGGAGGACCTACAGGAACCTGTGCCACCTCAAGGCAGAGAACAGACGGGCACGGCTGCAGAATTCTCCTCCTGCCATCCACATACAAAAGGGACCATGTGATACAGGTAAGCTGCTGGCACAGAAATGGGCATTACACAGGGCTGGTGATGAGATTAATTGGCTGCCTTTGTGAAAGAGAACATAATCAATGAATAGAATGAAAAGGGTCTGTTCCAGAGTGCAATAATAGGATCAGGATCCAATAATCAGTATGTTATAAACAAAAGGATCCTGTCCAATTATTAGCCAGCGCTAGGATGCCAACGGTTGTCTATTACTGATCTTCAAGGCCCTCTCTCACAAAGAAAGAATTGCTGCATATATTTTCTAGGAAAATACTGGTTTCATATCTAAAATAATATCAGAATATTGAAATTACATCGGAGAAGCAGATGCATATTTTCTACCTTACTTCACTACAGCGCAGGTGGAAAACTATTTTTTATGGACCAAAATCGCCCTCAAACAGTTAATACTGTACGGTTTCGAATAACATACATTCTGTAAAGGCATGAAAACTGTAAAATAAATATTTGGGAATGTTGCAAAATAGTCTGTCACACAGGAGCCAAATCTGCTTCAGTTATGGCTTTCCTTTTAATCACGTTGTAAATCATTATTACTCATACCCTTGCTCCACAGTCTTCCTCTTGTAATTTGTTTGCCTCTCTTACCCTCCACCGTCATGGCAATGTCTTCCTCGCTTTACCTGGGATATTTATAGATCTATCACTAGATATACCAACTTTCTATATCTAAAGAAAAAGATGCTTTTATGACATAGTAAGGTAGGAGAGGTAGAAGGAGCAAGAGTTGTAATTGAACAGCATCTAAACAACTATACAAATATACTACTTTGTGTAAACCCTTTTGCCCACTGACTAGCCACCTAAGACCCTATATATATATATATATATATATATATATATATATATATATATATAGCCATATATATAGGACCGCACTCTCAGGTCTTATGAAGAGCATAAAATTTATTCACAAAGATTAGCTGACGTTTCGGCTGATACAGCCTTTATAGATTGCTTCCTCTATTTGTTAAAGGGATTCTGTCATGGGAAAGCATGTTTTTTTTTCAAATGCATCAATTTATAGTGCTTCTCCAGCAGACTTCTGCACGGAATCCATTTTTCAAAACAGATTTTTTTTATTTTTACCTTTGAAAGTTGTTGTCAGTTCCCCAGGTGCCCTCAGTCATGTGACGTGTGCTCTGATAAACTTCAGATTTTTTTTTTTTTACTGCTGTACTGCAAGTTGGAGTGATATCACCCCCTGCCCCCCCCACCCCCAGAAACCCATCAGCAGAATAATATGAAGGTAAAAAGATAACAGCTCCCTGACACAAGATAACAGCTCCCTGGTAGATGAGTATAGCACAAAATTGAAAAAAGTCCCGCTGTGAGTCCAATTACATTGAGTAGGAGACACAATAGCTTGTCTGAAAGTAGTTAAATTGTGAAGTGCTGGCTCTTTCTGAAAGCACATGACCAGGCAAAATGACCGGAGATGGCATATGTGCACCAATATTACAGCTAAAAAAATACACTTGTTGATTCAGGAATTAAATTGTATATGGTAGAGTGAATTATTAGCAGTGTAGACAGTGTAATTTAGAATAAAAACTACACCATACAAATCATTACAGAATCCATGTAAAGGGAATCACCATGAGTATGCCACATGCCATTGATTTCTCCTTTGCTCTCCTCTCTTTATAAGTATGTATCACCTACCCTATATCTTCCATGTTACTGCACTGGATTTACAAACAGTATACATCTTCTCCTTCTTCATATTTGGGCACCATTACTAGTATTACTACAGGCATGGGACCTGTTATCCAGAATGCTCGGCACCTGGGGTCTTCTGGAAAATGGAAATTTCCATTATTTGGATCTTTATACATTAAGTATAACAGAAAATTGTGTAAACAAGAATTAAACCAAATAGGGTGGTTTTGCTTCCAATAAGGATTAATTATATCTTAGTTTAGATAGTACAATGTACTGTTGTTACAGAGAAAATCATTTTTAAAAATGTGGATCATTTGGATAAAATTTTATCTATGGGAGAAAGCCTTTCCATAATTCTGAGTTCTCTGGATAATGGGTTTTCCGAATAATGGATTTCAGACCTGTGCCATCAGGCTTCAGTGTGAGAATTGGCTTATTGTTCTTGTTTATATCTCAGTGTACGTTCATTTCTTTTTGGGAGCGCTTGATTGGAGGAGAGGTTAGCCAATCAGTTAGTAACCCAGGACACTTTCATCTTCATGTAAGATTATTATGATAACATATCCCTACTATCTGTGCAGAACAATGTTGATTGAATATTCTAGGCATAAAAAAATTCTTGTCCATGAACATTTATTTGGGGGTTCAAACAACCATTCCATATCCCCATATTTCTATCCTTATTACAAAAATTCTACATATTCTCTTGGTCTGTTGTTCAATGTGGCTTCACTCACTGCATGTTGACATGATATTTTCATCTTTTGCATTTGTGTAGCCCTCATACTCCCATCTTTCCAATTCTCCTTTGAGTAGCATAGTTGCTGCATTTCTCATCCTGAGAAAATCACCAGCACACAGGAACGACTAGCAGGTAAACCTTGCTAATTTATTTGATGCAACGTTTCGGGGCGGTCCCCTTTATCATTCTCTCACATTTCACATGGTTCTCTCTTTAGACAGGGGCCCAATTAATAACATATCCAACCCATGCTGCATCTCTCATGGCATGATCCTTATATCGGACACACAAGACTTTCTGTGGGCCCCTATGGTGTGTCTCCTTTGCACAATCAGTAAATCGTACAGTTTCTTGGCACCGTCATGGAACCTCAGGCTCGCCGTGAAGCAGGGACTTGCTCAGACAGCTGTAGGAGTCAAGAGAAGGGAACCTGTCACTGTTGTAGAATTCCACCAAACTCCAGTGGATGATTAATAGATCTGTTCCTGGAATAATTATTTTTTCTTGTAGTGTTTGAGATATTAATGTACTTTTAATGAGTTCTTTTCCTTTTACAATGAAATTGCTCATACTGTGAAGTCTCAGTCCCAGGACAATCAGGGGTGGAGCAGTCAGGGGCCATGTACAAAGTTTGGACAAGGTCTCCTCTTCACGTTGGTGTTCCAATGGCTATATTATCGTGTAGATTAGTCATGTAGTGATGCCAAAACTGTGGCTCATGTGCAACATGTTGTTCACCAACCCCCCTTGGATGTTGCTCTCAGCTGCCTCAAAGCAGGTGCTTATTTTTGAATTCCAGACTTGGAGGCAAGGTTAGGTTACATAAAAAAGGTGTTGCCAGACAGAGCCTCCTGTAGGCTGCCATGTTTACATAGAGGTTACCAAATAGCCAATAACAACCCTTATCTGCACCACTAATGACATTTTATTATGCCTGCATTGCTCCCCAACTATTTTTACATCTGAATGTGGTTTGTTGGGGACCCCCTGGTCTAAGGACCATGATTATTATTTGGCATACAAACACACCTATTTTTTTTTTTTTATCTCTTTTTTTTCATACATAGTAAGGAAAATGGGAAGGGGGTTGGGGGGAATTAGGAGACATTTCTTTACAGACGTTATGAACATATTAACATTTGTATAGAGAGAAAACTGTATCCACATGTTTATACATGTCCAAATTAAGCAATATGTCAGTATATATGTAAGATATAGCTTAAATACAGCAGTTGGGGTAGACATGTTTAGTCCTCTAAGAGGATAATTGCTTAAAATAGTCTGACTCCTTGAATGTGAGCTACCTATGCCATTTTGCACTGTAGCTAAGGTCTTGCTCATCTGCAAAAAGGGATAATTGTTTGAAATTATGTATTTCTTCTATCTAACCATAGCATTCTTTTAATGATGGGGTTAAACCACACCTTTTGCGTGACTATATATTATGCTGCACTGACCCAGAATGATTGGTTGACTTGAAACCAAAACAAATACTCTTACACTTCCTAACTTAAGGGGAATTCAACATTTAGGCACAAAATGCGTTAGGCTTCTTGCATGTCCTAATAAAGACTTTTACTTAAACCTGAGCTACTGACTTACTACCTAATGGACCTCACCCTACGTTGAATTCTACAGTTTGAAAAATTGCTTGACAACCCTTGGACTGAGGACTGTCCGTTTATTAGAGGCATAAACCACTACTTGCATGTTTAGCACTGATGATGTCCTCTCGCTCCATTCCATGGAGAGCATTAGAGAGAGCTAAGCCATTCATTGACCATGACCAAGTCCTGCAAAAGACAAGTCTTAGTTGAGGTTCTATCCACCTCCCAGCTCCTACTTCTACAGTACTAAGAATCAGAATGGTAGCATAAATCAGTAGTGACAATTATGGAAACAGGGCTCCAAAATAGTACTGGATGCCTTTTGTGACATCATCCTGAACTAGTCCTAACTGGAAGGATTGCTTAAAAAAACACTGGATTGATGGTATTTTTACTGATCTGGCCATACTCCAACTGCCATTCCAAGTCCTGAAGCACTGAGAACAATAAGCTGTATATTGGGCTGATGATGCATAGCGATATTCATCATCTAAATAACTTATTGTAGCAATAGAAATTACTGCTGAACAGCATGACTGAGGCTCAGTTATGAATACTGGCCAAGCTGAGGTTGTTTACTTTGGAGAATAGAAATTATAGTTAAATATAAATAAACAACAGCTTCAGATTAGAAGAAATGAGGTTCCAACTTAATGTGTGCAAAGGGTATTTTTTTACAGTGAGAGCTGTGAAATTGTGTAAATGTTTGTACAGGCTGAAACATTAGATAGCTTTAAGAAGGGGTTGGATGGCTTTTCAGCAAGTGAGAAAAAACAGAGGTTACTGGTATATCGGCTCTTAGTTCAGAGTTAATCCAGGGACTGATCCGATCCTGGAGTAAGGAAGACAATTTCCAGTTTTTAGTTGCATTTTGGCCCACAGTGCATACTCTAACAGCTGCATTGGATTGGATCCCCCAATCCGAGTGGCTAATTGATGCCATGGGCTTGAAGTGAACTATCTTGAACATCTCAATGAGGGTTGCTGCAGGCTGCAACTGCAACCAATGCCAGCTAGTTCAACTTGTCAGTTTGCAATCACACTCCGTTTTCATGTAATCACATTCTGTTGTTTCCCCTTCTCTCACATGCATGGTGTCATGTTCAAGCATGCACAGTTATTAACTGTCATAAGTCTTGTCAATGTCTTTCAAAAAATGATGCTCCATCAATTATGCTGGAATTCTGAAAGCAATGTTCCATTTTGAGTAAAACGTGGTGAATGGCACCCATTTTCTGCACTTTGCACTACAGTGGGAGGGATCAAGCATATTACTGTAATATTTTCAAAAGAGTTGCTTCTTTGTGTTTGCTTTACTGCTGGATACTTAGGGGGTTATTCAGAGCTGGCCCACAAAGGCCAGGCGGCCTAGGCAACCTGGTTGGTCCGGTGCCGGCTGAATGCGAGCATGCACGAGTTGGTGCTCACGCATGCATGAGTAAATTGGCACTGGCACGCATGCGCATCACTCAAGAAATACAAGAAAATAGCGTGCATAGTCGATGAGAGAGGGTATCGGGTTTGGGGTAGGTGACAGAGCAGGTTCGTGCCTGGCGCCCCCCAAGCTTTGCACTCTAGGCATGTGCCTACCCCTTGGCCCAGCCCTGGGTTATTTACCAAACTTTGAATTTATCTTATCGGGTTTTTTGGGCAAAAACTAACATTTTTCATGGAAAAAAAAAAAACTTGAGATCGAGATTTATTATACCCCAATGCAGCAAAAAGCCCTGATCTGAAAATCCGCCTTCTCAGACCTTTCGAGGCCCTGTATAAGTCAGTGGGAGAGGCACCTATCTCAATTTGAAGTTTCCGTGGTCGGTGCTGAGTTGAGCCTGAAAAGTTGTCTTTTTCTGGGGTTTTCGGCATTGCCTCCAGTTTATACTGAATAACAGCTCCTGGTTTGGCGGTGTGGGATGTAGTTAAATGACAACTGGTGGGTTAGAGTATTGATGTCCCTGTTCCAGCGTAAGAGACAGTTAAAATGATTCATGGGTTGTTCTTTAGTCTCAATGGATGTGTAACATGACATTGGCGGAACTACAATATACTGTACTTCTATTTCTATATTACACTACTGCTTGCCCCCCATGTATTATCTATGTGGAATGTGTTTTCTAGGCAGGCTTGGGCTGCTACAGTCCTGGAGAACAGTTGCTGTGTTCATTCCGTGTGTCCATGCTAGAGGTGACAAGTTGATTTCTGCAGGGGAAATACCTGCGTATGACTGCGAGTCCTTGTCATGTGGGAACATGTCTGTTAAATGCATGTAAGGTTACAGGAAGGGAAGAGAACACTCATAGCAACTAAAGGGTATCGTTCCCAACGTTCCCAAATTACAGGGCCTCTCATATTTGATAATAGAACTAACCTTATCCAGACCAGAATCAGATACAAGCACGTTCATGCACCCACAGAGAAGCTTGTCTTTTGGTGGACATAGACATAGAGATCTGCTGGTAAGAACTATATATCCAAAAAAAACACAAATCCCAGTGAGCATCAGAGAGAAAACAGAATTAAGATGAAAGCTTGTAATTTCATATTTTAAATATGAAAAAAAGGGATTTAGTTAAAAAGCCCCCCAAAGTTTAAGGCTGAAATAGTATGAACCGTCTTTTAAAAGTAGAGCTGCCGACGTGCGTTTCGCCTACGTGATTTTTCATAGGCAATCCTATAGATCCAGTTAATAATTGAGACCACAGTCCCAGAGTTGCAGACTTCTCCATCTTTGTGGGGTCCCGAAGTCAGCCAAATATCACATAGATTCTAAGGGATTTCTCCACTTTCCTCAATGATTTTATTTCCTACTTAGCTTGTAATCCAGGTTCACACTTTGATTTCATTTGATGAATTGGATTTATTTATTTATCTACACAGAATTAATTATAAAATCATTGAAAGCAAATCAATTAATTGGAA
>CM044435.1:129586783-129599392 GCA_024363595.1 Xenopus borealis | reverse complement strand
TATATATATTTATATATATTTATTTATTCATGTATACACATGATAAATACAGTTGCCATTAGTCATTATTTGACTTTGGATGTATTTCCCTAAAGGCTTCTGGCACGCAGGCAGATTAGCTGTCTGTATCTGCCTGGAAATAGTTTTCATTGTTTCCTGTAGCGAAAGTAACCCATTATTCCGGCACAGGAAACAATGACACTTCTATAGCCTCACGCTAACCATCCGTGTGCTTTGGTTTACTACTCCTGAGAAATATTTGTACCTTTTGTTATTTTTGTTATTTTTTTTTTGTTATTTTCCCCCCACATTGCTGCCAATAATAACAATTACTAAAACTCGAATTAATCTCCGTTTTTTATGAAAACAAAATGTCCCCTCCGCGATTTGAACACCTTTATCGATCATTTTTCTCAAAAAGTCGAAGCTACAAACTGTCGCAACAAAATCAAGCATCAATTAAAATTATACAATTGGCGCTCTGAAAACTCGACTTTATCGAATATTCACTGCGAAAATTCTAAGTTTTTTGGATTATCGGGCCCCTTAGTATATGCACCCTAGTATTTTTCATAATGTACACAAGCTCCTTGCTGTCCTGGATTATGCCCCCATAAACTGTATTAATTTTATTAACTACAATTTACCCCAGCAAAATAAGCAGTAAATGACTGACGCTTCCTGAAAAAGGGAAGTTGCTGGGGTGGAATAAGGAAGTGTGAAATCATTATTTTGTTCTGCAGGATTAAAGGTTATTTTGCTGAAGGGGTTCGCTTTCAGTTTGACTCACAATTTGGAACAATAAGAACCCTGCATAAAGTGCTGGCATTTGGCAGAATCCTGGATACTTTGAACCTCTAATTAAAACACAATGGAAGCGCTTAAAGAAAGCTAACAATCGAAGTGGGCTGTAAAGCTGGCCATAGACGTAAAGATTTTTGAAAGACCACAATTGTCTCAAAACAATTGATGGACACATCAGGCATTTAAACAACTAAAAAGACCATTTCAGGCGATATTGCAGCAAAACTGAAGGATCGCAGCCTGCTTTGCCCTGCAAACATAGGTAGATTGCATTGCAGGACCGATAAAGATTTTCTAACCTGGCCAATCAATCATCAGAGCAATGTCGGATAAAAAATCGTAAGATGAACGATCGTTTGTATCCCACTAACCGCACGATAATTTGACAGATTGGTCGGACTTCCCTAAGATCGGTCGTTCGGCAGGGAAAGAGCGTTGCTTTTCTATCTAGAAAAGAGGGGGGAAATTACAAGGAAAACTATATATTTATTAAAGGGCAAGGAAAGGCAAAGACATAAAATCCAATTTTTACTTTCTTTAATGAAAAATAAATCTATCTCCAATATACTTTAATTAAAAAATGTGTACCCTTTTTATAAGAAACCTGACTGTATTCATTGAAATTCTCCCTTCATTTAGTGCTGTGGATAGGAATTATCAGACATTCCCTAACTCCTGTCAAGGAAACAATCATAATTATGTACAGCAGGGGGAGCCATACTTAACAGCCATGCAGAACTCAAGCAGATTTGTTTTTTGATCATTTATGACGATCCCTAAGAAGCCCAGATCACACTGAGCATGTGTATGTATTCTAGTCTTGCAAAGATGTATAACAAAGTTACAAGATGACAGCCCCCTGTGGCCAACTTTGAAAGCATAAATCATTTGTTTGATTAGGCTTGTGGTGCAGTAAGTTCATGTTTATGTTTAGTATACAAAATACAGCATTTCTAGCCTTATTCTATTTTACACTTTCCTTGTCCTTTAAGGACATACTTGCACCCAAAAACACAAAGGAATAGGTAGTCGGAGAACCTTCCACTTTTTAAAGTTCACTGTATTGAACTGTTCTACATTGTAATGTCTACAGCAGCACTATGAACACAACACTACACACACCGGCAAAAAAAACAAACTGTAGACTGGTTTCGGTGGTTGTAGTTTATTAACATCTGATGGTATAAAGTGACTGCAGTGACTGAATGGTTTGTTAGAAGATTCTGAGAAGGGACTTCAACAACTAGCTTGTGTTATTTTGCACAATTCTCTAGCAAGCACACTTGTCATTAGCAACACTGTATAATCATAAAGAATAATATCATGTGCCATGATTATTAAGTACTGTATCACCGCTAATAAAGATATTAGAAGTCAGAGGAGAGCTGTGACCACATATAGGCTAAATACTGCAGGCTGAGTTATACAGGAGTATCACGCCTCACATAATGTACCCCCTACAGTAAATTATAAGGATATTGGTCAGTGAAGGGTTCTGTAACTGTATAAAGACACAAGGCTGCAGGTGTATTCCTGTATAATGTTCATTTGAGGTTCTGGGCATACCTCCATGCAGAAAGCCACCATCCCTTTCTCAGGTTAATCGTGACTTTGTTAATAGAAGTGGGAATAAGCGTGAAGCTGCCAAGGGACATGTGTGTGTGTGGGAGTTTGGAGCCAAGTGCCTTGTGTTTTATTATCCATAGCAATAATGAAAGCACTAAACACTTTGCCTTCTGTCAGTTTAAAGGTCAGGAATGTGAGCAAAACTGTCACCAACAGATTGCTCTGCCTGTGCAGAATGGGAGTGTACACAGAGTATCTCTACCTCTTAATAATGAACTTGAAGTTACCTTGTTAATCTGGCCATACATCACTAATATCTTTGGCTGATTTGGGTACCTGTGTTTTGGACCAATCGGTCTAATCTAATCCTAATGGGTGCTTTTGCAAGCTCATCAGGAGAGGTCGGCATCAACGCACCAATTCTTCCCCTGCCAACAAAGTCTACCCTATATCTGCCTAATTTTCAGCCTGTTATCTGAACATTCGGGAGATTGGGCACATACACGGGCAGATAAACTGCTGACTCTGTCTGAGCGGGCCGTATCATTACATTGAATATGTACCTGTATGGCTTTACTCTAGCATTTGAAGTGGCAACAATATTGATGATGCCAGTTATTGAGATTTTGTTGATTATGCAAATAAGGATTTGGATCCAGTTCTACAGTATAGTATAATCAACCAAATAGTTTGTGGAGGATTCAGTATTTGGCTGATTTCATGCATCCCTAGCAGTGATGGGCGGCTTGACCTGAAGCCCATGGTGACCATCAGATTGACAACCAGTTGGATTGGTTTGCTTGACATTTGGCCAATCATTGTGGGTTCAGGTTGGGAGAGGGTCAGACTGGGGAAGTACGCTGCTCCTCTTGCAACCAGAGGTGTGCACAAGTGAGAAGATGTGGGGTACGCCTTGGGCGCGGGACCTACAATGGAAACATTCTGTGGGTTCATGTATTTGTTGGTTAGGATCGAGTGCAGGTTTAGTTTTCCTGACCCACACATCACTTATCCATAGTATACTGGTGGTTCCCATTCACATGGCTTGAAACCGGGTCAAAAAGGGTTGTGGACCTCTCTTTTAAAGTAATAAAAATATAATACAGTGTTGTGCTCTGTAGAACATAATGGTGTTCTCTGTTATCCACTATTTAACCTGTGCCATTTGTATGAACTTGTTTATATGAACTATAGTAGTGTTTCTTACGTAAACTGATGTTTTTCCAGCGCAGGGCAACAGTACATGATATTTATTATGTTTTTAAACTTTTTTTTTTGGTGTTACTGTTCCTTTAATCTTTCCCTCCTCCTCCTTTTATTATTTTGCATATGAGTAAATGAATTGCAGGCTTATGCATTAAAGCAGGACTTAACCTTTACATTATCTGATGTTCTGAGGAACTCCACTTATCCTTTTACTTTTGACCCTTTGTAATATCACAGACTAGTTTGGGTTGGATCTGTCCAACTGAGGGTGCAGGTTGTAGTCTAGTGAGTTTTATTTTGTTTGGCTAACTGGGCTCATCCCGAAATGAAACCTAATTGCAGTGGCGCATGTGCATCACTCTAAAAGTAACAATCATACAAAACAATAGATGCAAATGTTGCACATATACATGCCTTTCATTATTGTTTGCCTTTCAGTTTACATTTGTTTTAGGGCTAGGGCAGACGGGGAGATTCTGGGGCATTTTGTCGCCTGGCGACTTCTCGCCGCGACTTGTAGCCCCCGAACCTCCCCTGCTTGAAAACACCGCTCCGTGTGAATAGGCGCCGGCGTTTTCAAGCAACGCCAGTGCGCCCCAGGACTTGGCTATTTGGGGAGGTTCGGGGGCTACAAGTCGCGGCGAGAAGTCGCGGCGAGAAGTCGCCAGGCGACAAAATGCCCCCGAATCTCCCCGTCTGGCCTTAGCCTTAGACAGTGATATTCTGAGACAATTTGCAGTTGCTTTTCATTTTTTTTAGTTATTTGGCTTTTTATTCAGCAGTTTCAGTAATCTGGTTGCTAGGATCCCAACCATGCATTCATTTGAATAAGAGACTGGAATATTTGAATATGACTGGACACTGGAATATGAATAGGAACGTGTCTAAATGGAAAGAAGAGTAATAAATAGTGGCAATAAGAATAAATGTGTACCATTACAAAGCATTTGTTTGTTTTTTTTTTTTTTTAGATGGGGTCAGTGAGACCCCCTATTTGATAACTGGAAAGGGCCACAAGAAGAAGGCAAATGAAAAATAAATAAATGTAAAAAAAAAAAAAATATTGAAGACCAGTTGAAAAGTTGCTTAGAATTGGGCATTCTATAACATAATAAAAGTTAACTTAAAGGTGAACCTTTTAAGGTTCTGTGTATGCTTTTTGCATTTTTTTTATTTATACCAAACACCCATATGCCCACCCAGTCTGCTCTGATGAATTGTGTGCGAATGCTCCTATTGATGCAAGATAATGGCTACAGCAGGGCTTTAACACCCAGCGCTGGAACTGATGCAGTCTCCACACTGGCCGTTGGGCACGACTGCAACATAATCGAAGACCAAAATTATGCTGGAATTATGACAAAAAAAAAAATCATGGCAATTTGTGTCCAAAATTTGGACACCACATTTGCAGTTGCACATAGGGCTGCCACTCAGCCGGTATTTTACAGGCCTAGCTGGTAAAACACCTGCCAAGGCTGGGGCTGGTATTCCAAATTTACTGGCAATGTAGCTGCCGGTAAATTTTAATACCCCTAACAAAAGCCCTTGGCCCACACAAAACAAATCTTTTCTCCCCCTTCTGGCCATCTCGGGCCATGGCTCCACCCTCTTTTACATCACGGCCCACCCCTTTTGTTCTGCCCCCACCACCGACTGGTGGAAATTGTATGAAAAGGTGGCAACCCTAGTTGTACATGATCCATCATATCTCCTTATGAAGTTACCAGCTGTGCAATGATAATACTGCATGCCCCTGAGTGTTTTACCCACGTCTCAACCAGTAACAACAGGATGTTTTTGGGTTCTATTTGGGTTTCTGCCCAGATAAAGTGTTTATTTAGCTACAAAACACAAGAAGACCTAGGCAGCCTTTATTTGGGCAGGTTGCAGAGTGGCTGCTCTCGGAGTCCCAGGGAGGGGATGGCTAGCCGGTGTTTGGGACATTTCTTGGCACAGACGAGTGCAGGGAATTTGCAGAGGATTTGTGTGATATCCTATACTTCCACTAAAATATTTCAGCAGCTTGGTTACAGTCTGTGCCAGGGCCCATTACTGTGTAATTTTATATGGGTTCAATGAAAGCATTTTGCTGGGGGGAGAGACCCTGGGGTAGCTTTGACTGGCTCATATGGAATTTGATAGGGTCACCACCCAAACATTTTTTATGCTCAATAAAAGAAAATTTAATTTTTTTAAAAAAAGGTTTAAGGTTCTTTGTACATGACTTTTATCATATTTGTAAATTACTTTTAAAGTGGCTGTGCAACTTTGAGTTAACTTTTATCATGATGCAATTGGTTTTCATTTTTTATTATTTGTGGTTTTTGATTTATTTACCTCTCCAGTTTGCAGGTTTAGCCATGTGGTGGCTAGGGTCCAAATTACCCTAGAAACCATGCATTGATTTTGATTATGAATAGGAGAGGCCTGAATAAAAAGAGGATAAAATTAGCAATAACTGAAAAAGTCTTACAGTAGAGTCCTGCACCGGGTTGGGTTCCTGAGGAATACACGCAAAGTGTTGAGTTTTGGGCAAAAAGTCCCGGATTCCCTAGCAGCGCAGGCATTCCATGGGAAACCAGGCTGGGCACCCAGCCTCCCACCCTCATTTGCAATTTGAGTTGCAACCTGGTTACTAGGGTCCAAATTACGCGAGCAACCATACATTGATTTCAATGAGAGACTGGAATATGAATAAGAGAGGGATTGAATAGAAAGATGAGTAATAAAATGTAGCAATAAGCAATAACAATAAGATTGTAGCCTTATAGAGCATTTGTGTTTTTAGATGGGGTTAGTGCCCCCCATATGAAAGAAGAAGGCAAATCATTCAAAAACTACACTAAGTAAATAATGAAGACCAATTGAAGGGTTGCATAGAATTGGCCATTCTAAAACATGCTTAAAGGCCAGCCACCTCTTTAAAAGTAGAAAATAACTTATTGGTTGAGTACTTTTTGAACATGTTTATGTTTTGTGAAGACAAGTTGACCCTTTAAGTCAGTTCAGTTAAAGATCTTCACAAAGCATATTCTTGCAAAGTAAGGCAAAAGGAGGCAGCTTCCACTTAATAACCTGCCACGAGATTGATCCTTGGCCAAACAGTCAGATGAGAGCGATTATTGAGCCATCCGTGAGTTACAACCCAAACTGATTGGCTGCGAGCTGAAAGATTGTCTCATTAGATATAGGAACATGGTCACGTGATTATACTTTTTTGTATATTTCTATTACACTGAATGGCTACCACTTGGTTCTGACTAACGATTATTGCCTGGCGCGGCAATTTGGAGCGATTTTAATCACGCCGCTCCGTGTGGACACGCGCCAGCGTTTTTAAGCCTCGCCAGTGCCTAGCTATTCGGGGAGATTCGGGGGCGATCCGTCGCGGCGAGAAGTCGCCAGGCGACGGATCGCCCCCGAATCTCCCCGTCTGGACTAAAGGGAATGTAATCCATAAAATTAAGTTGCTTAGAATGACATTTCCCTTCATTTCCTCACACCTGTTTGTGACCAGTGACAGGCCATTTTTTTTGCCCACGTGCTTGGGTTAAGCAGGGCACGGCTTCCATAGACATTGGATGGGAAGAGAGTGGAACAGGGAGAATTAGTTTCTGGAAACGCTAACAATGGAGTTATTATTCTGCCGACCTTGCCTTTCAGCACTCGCTGGAACCAACTGAAATATTAGTTCTGCCCAGTTGTGTCTGTAATGATGCCTGTTATTATAATTTCTATCAGGCTAACAGGAGGTATTTGTACTGGGGAAGGAACAGGCTTCTCTGCAGCACCTCTATGACTTGTTTATTCAGAATCCATTCTTTAAAGAATTCTTGGAGCTTGATTACATGCTTCTCAAGAGAAGAGCAATTACAGGTATGACAATACATCGGGCAGCAAATCTCTAACATTCGGTTCTGGGGACGATAAATGATTGTACCTACCTGGTGTTTTGTCTTCTATGTGTTGCTATTTTCCTTGCACTGCCCTGTTCAGGTGCATGCACAGTACAATAAACTCATCCAAAAGGATTATACTACAACAATATGGACCAGCCTAAGTTGACAATGGGGATACAAGAGAAATAGATCAAACATTGTGGCATAACCAAGCGCCGGTTCATAGAGAGAAAAG
The DNA here is from genome assembly GCA_024363595.1 of Xenopus borealis. Classification (NCBI taxonomy): domain Eukaryota; kingdom Metazoa; phylum Chordata; class Amphibia; order Anura; family Pipidae; genus Xenopus; species Xenopus borealis. The sequence continues at coordinate 129,591,679 of CM044435.1, read as the reverse complement.
TGTCATATTTGTGTTTGGGATAGTGACATGTGGTTCAATAAAGACCTGCACCCGACCCTAACCCTACCTTCCCCAACCCAATCTGGTGAGCTGTGGGTTCTTCTATACCCAGTCTGTAATGATCATTTCTATCAGGCTAACAGGCGATAAGGCAGGTATTTGTATTGGGAAAGGAACAGGCTTCTCCGCAGGTCCTTTATGACTTGTTTATTCAGAATACACACTTTAAAGAATGCCTGGAACTCATTTACAAGAGCAATCATATGTGCAATAGTTAAAGGTGCAAACATGGAGGTGTCAATATATTGGGCACCACATCTCTAACCTTGGGTTCTGGGGATGGTAAACGCCCTTCATAAAAATTGTACCTATCTTGTGTTTTGTCTTCTATGTTTTGCTATTTTATTTTCCTTGCAGTACCCTGTTCAGGTGCATGCCCAAAACAATAAATTCACCCAAAAGTACTATACTACAACAATATGGACCAACCTAAGTCGACTCTGGGGATAGAAGAGAAATAGATCAAACATTGTGGCATAACCAAGGGCAGGTTATGGAGAGAAAGCTATCAGGTGTTTAACGATGGTATAGTGACGTGTGGGCAGATAGAGATCAGCACCCAACCCTAACCCTACTGTCCCTATCCCTACCGTCCCCAACCCTAAACCTACCGTCCCCAACAATAACCCTGATTTCTCCAGCCTTAACCCTGATTTATCCAGCCTTAACCCTGATGTCTCCAGCCTTAACCCTGATTTCTCCAGCCCTAACCCCGATTTCTCCAGCCCTAACCCTGATTTCTCCTGCCCTAACCCTGCCTTCCCTAACCCTACCTTCCCCAACCCAGTTTGGTGAGCTGTCAGTACTTGTATACCCATTCCAGACCTGGCCATCTCTAACGTCACTGAAGGGGGGGCAATTATATAGATAACAACCGCTGTAGGATGAAGAAGGGCGCATTGATGCCACCAAGGATGTGTGTCTGTCCCACAGGTCCCATGGGTTTTGGGCCCGCACATGGCTAAATGGAGAATATAATAAAAGCATCAACAGAAGAAAAATGCACAATGCAAACAATTTTTCCTTTACGTGAATTTAATGCAGAGTATCAATTCTTTACTGAGTTATGCCTTGTAGTTGCATAATAAAACCTATTGCATCTCCTTATGAAATTCCAAAGAATTTGTGAGGATTTGTGCAGAAAGCCCAAGAACCACTGCATTGTCCTTTGTTTTCCTGGTAAACCTATTCTCTTGGTTACTATAGGGGCGAGATTATTTCTTTCACTTTGGGAATCGATATATGTGAATCACAGAGCCATATGTCTGATCCAGTCGGCTGGTACAGTCTGTAGTGGATAGCTTTCCCAGGTTTCCCTTCCCACACGGGTCTGATGCCTCCGCTCCCTCGCTCACATCTGCAGTCAAAACATAAATAATCCTACATGTTTGTGCGGTGGAAAGGCCTGAAAGGAATATCTGTATTCTCAGCTCTGAACTCATCAGATCATTTCACTTGATGGTTTTAGTTTACGACCCCATGTTTTTCTATTATGTAATAGCCACTTCCTGAGCTAATCCATGGGAAAACAAACTTTTTTTGAGGAGGGGTTGAATATACAGTATATACAGCACTGCTGGATTTTTATATTACTTCTTACATAGGTTGTTTTTTACCTTATATAGAGTCGACATTCTCCCGGGTCTCCAAAATGTATAGACAAGCTTCCTGAACAAGTGGATATTTGCCTGATTTGTCCTGATTTGTGTGGTGGGCCAATTAAGCAACTGCCCTACCCAGTCCATGATCGACTTGGCATCTAATGTCCGCCCAAGTGTGGTCAGCTTTGCCCACCTGAAACAACATACTTATCAGGCAGACCTGTAAAAAGGTTATAATCTAGGGCAGTGGTCCTCAAACTTGGCCCTCCAGCTGTTAAGGAACTACAAGTCCCACAATGCATTTGCCTGACTGTGGCTGTCAGACTCCATCATTGCATTGTGGGACTTGTAGTTCCTTAACAGCTGGAGGGCCAAGTTTGAGGACCACTGATCTAGGGAAACCCCCATTGAATGAAAGCAGTTGCCTGGCCATGCCCAAGCACATACAACTGTAACAGAAATCAGCAGAAGCCTATATAAAGCTATACTGCAGGTACTGCTATGGGTATTAATCCATTATCCTATTTTTAGGTGCACGGTTTGTTACTTTAGAACACTGCGCTGCTACTTTTCCAGTAACAAGTAATTAGCTGGGAAATGTACCAACCTGGCCCATGAGTCAACATTTCCAGAACACAGTCGGGACAGTGCTGCTTTGTATCTCGGTTTGGGCAGATAAAGGTAATATTCTGGCAAGGCCTTATTGGGCTAAATCGGTTTCCATTAGCCTGAGAGCTGGATTCCTAGGAATCTGCATTTGTTTTGGTGATTATTTACATGAATTCTAAAACCTCGTGTTTATGCTGCAGAGATTTATTAAGTGGTTATTGCAGGGTCTGGGACCCCCGTGGGCTGAATGTTCTCGTATAAAAAAAGCTTGAATTTGTTAATCTTTGAAAAATGTGATCTATCTAAACGGGTGTAAAGATGGTCTCTTTTGCCTATTGTTTCATTAGCAAAATCTATGACTTCTATAATTTCCTGAAGTAAAGTGGGACATTACATCTGCACCATGTTTTAACTTCCTGGTTCTTGCAAGGTAGATACAGTAGACCATTATATTGTCAGTGCACACTTAAAACCCCTATAAGCAAAAATCGCTAAAGGGGTTAAAAGGAGAGAGGTTGGTTATACAGAGCTCTTGGTTATATCTGTCGTTAAACGAACAGGGGAGGTAGAAAGTGTGAAAGCAACTTTGTTCTCTGTTACTACATTATAATATTACATGAATCGATTTTTATAAAATAAGAGTTATGCCTCATCTGCCCTTTGACTCAATCACCCAAACCTACTCCGCTATTCTGTTTTTCGCTAGAAAATCTAAAAAAAATGTTTTTTATTTCCTTTTTGTCTTCTTCCTTCTTGTGTGTGAGATGTCCAAGTAAAAACAAACCTAATGCAATAGAACTGAGATACAGTGCCGTGAAAAACAACTTCATGTGCCATAACCCTAAAAGACAGCTGAGAGATGAGTGGGATTTTGGGGCATTTAGAGATGTGACTGAGCCTAGGGAGTGCCTGGTTACTATTGTCATCTCTAGCTTCGAAAAATAAGGAATATGCTGAAAGTAACAGGCTTTTTTGGTTGGGGGGGGTAGTAGGGGAGTAAGGGAGTAAGGAGCTGAAGTTATATGAAGGGGGGCCTGGGATTGGAAGAGAGGCCCCATCACAGTCCCTTTCCAACTCTTCATGGACTACTTGTGATTATGTCACATTAGTTTGGACAGTTGGCCAGCCTCTCATTGTATGTCTCGTGGATGGACGGAGACAGCATGATAATCCATTGATGTCCTGTATATAAAGATGATGGTGCAGATTTGGCACATTAATATTTTATTTTTATTGTACCATATACATATTTAAGTGGGATATGACATCACTGCACACTAGTGATGTGTGGGTTGGCCGGAAACATACTGGTTGGGCAGGTTTGGGCTGACCTTGGCACACAGTTTGCGGGTCACCTTTGCCTGCTTTTTCTTCCAGCAGCGTCTATATATAGGCGAATACCTGCCTTGCCCTGCCCACTTTTGTGACATCAGAAATGGGCCAGTTGGACAATTAAGATGCAGAGTGTTGGGTCAGGTTGACTTTTTGTTGACCTGCACGACACTACTACACTCTCCATCTGATCGCATCACTAAGCACAGTTTATTTAGGGAATATTGTACCTCCCTGATGTATAATAATAAGATATCAGTAGTCACTGAGTTTTATACAAGGCATGGCAATCCAAATGTCCTTATATTTCACAACAGGGTACACAAGTCGCAACAAATTACATCACTAAGCATCATTTACATCTGCTGACAACACCGAGTGCTGTGTATGGAATGTAGTTGACAGGATTTTAAATTGTAAGCTCTTTTGGGCATTGCTAGCGTCTTGTGAGCTGCAAATAAATAAAGCTTTATAAGCCTCAATGCCCATGGAAGCTGCTAGATAGCTGGGTTATAAACTGACCCTCACAGCTGCTTTTTTCTGTTTTTGTTTATTTCTTGCTGTGGCTTTTATTAACCCTGCTGCCCTAGTAAAGGGTCTGGAAAGGCTTATACTTATTTGTATTTTACAGGAATAGAACAGACATCCTTCCTGTCTTCCTACAATATAATTATACCTCAGAAAGTAGCCCGGGCGCGAAGAGATGCATCTGGCTCCTCTGGAGAGGTAATTTACGGCTCCTCTGTATTCTTTGCAATTGGTTTTTGTTTAAAATCCAGCTATTCCTAATATGCCAAGTGTGCCTGTATAAGAAAATGTTTGGGGTCATTACATACAGTATATACAAGAGTGTGGCAACTGGTGTTAGTCTACTCCCGGGAGCCAATTGGTAGAAGGTTGCATGGATAAAGCCGCTGCAGGGAGTCGGCTAGAAATGCTGCATTAAAGGGGTGGTTATCCTTTAAGTTAACTTTTAGTATATTATAGAATGGACAATTCTAAGAAACTTTCCAATTGGTCTTCATGGTTTATTTTTTATAGATTTTTAAAAAAAATTTTGCCACCTTCTGACTCTTTTTCCAGCCAAATGAGGTCTAAAAACAAATCCTTTGTAAAGCTACAAATTTATTGCTACTTTTTTTATCTTGTATTTCTATTCAGGCCCTCTCCTATTCAGCAGAATACTAAAAACTAGAGAGAGAGCTTCTGAATAAAAAGCTAAATAACTCAAAAACCACAAATGTTAAAAAATGAAAAACAAATTGTCTCAGAATATCATTTTCAACATTATTCT
>CM044435.1:129463593-129474433 GCA_024363595.1 Xenopus borealis | reverse complement strand
ATCCAGTGTCCTTTATTTTCTTACTTCATTAGCAGATCTGATTTCCTGCATAGAATCCACATTTTATGGAGCCCATCACTTTAATCTGTGCACAGTGGTGTGAAATGGTCACACCGGGCCCCCCTGCAAAAAATTTTTCTAGGGGGCCACCTCTTACCCAGGAAAATGTCAGCAACTACTTTATTTGCCAAATAACATTGAGTCACCAGGTGCAAAGCCCTGTTCCCCCATCTGAAGAGCTTTCTCTTACTCCTAGTCCTAGGGGGTCAATTATTTTTCCCCTCATCTTTTCACCACCAATTCTTTTTATCTCCCCCATTATCCAAATTGACCAATTCAACAGGACCATGAATTGCATGTACCTCAGTGCCAACAGATTGTAAGCTCCTTGCACAGAAACTCCTGGGGTCAACAACTCAGCAATAGATGTGTGGGGGATTGAGTGGAAATGATAATGGTTTGAATGGGGAACAAGTTAAAGCAAGGGGTATAAGGAAAGAATTTATTCATTGGTAATGCCAATGGACTAGGGTCTGCGGAGAGTGTAAAATGATGGTAAGATATGATGGTAAATAGAAAATATAATGATACATTTTCCAGTATTGACATGTTTTCGGGAATTTTTTTTTTCTTTGAAATTTGTATTGATTTTCAGATTGCGACAAGGGAAAGAAGATAAGCAAAGGAGTGGTGAAGACAGAAGTAGAAAAACTATTTATGGGGGGGTATGTAGAAAAGATTCTAATAGTCCTTGATTTATGACTTAGTTGGGAAGGGGGGGGTAAGGTTTGATGTTCCGTGTCGCCTTGTTCTGATTTTCCTGATTTTCCTGATTTTTCTGATCTTCCTTTAGTTTTGGTTGGGATGTTTTCGGGAATTATTACAAGTAATTTTTTGCATCCTATGCAATTCCTGTAAACAGACCACTAAATAAAAAAAAATCACTAAATGATTAGGGAAATAAAATAAAATAGGCATACAGCTGTGTTATTCCTTCCACTCTATATATAGGGTTGCCAGATCACCCCTGAAAGTAGGAGAAGTATTGATAATGCAAATTTCATGTTACTGCACACAAATCAGTGTAACAGAGCAAAGTTTTAATTGCATTTTTTTTTAGTTTTTTTAGGGCGCATAAGAACATCAAATGATGCCTTTGTGATCAGTATGGTGTGTTCTCTGCACCCACAACTCACACAGGTAAACTGTCCCCCAGCAAATAACTGTAGGTTACCCGTCCTTCACTCCTGTTGGTAACTGGCAATTGCTCTGGTTGATTTCTAGGAAGCGGGTTTGGAATCGGTTGGACACTGGCAATCAGCTTGGGTAGCAATACTGGAATATGGAAGAGGAGAGCCCATAAGAACCTGAAGAGGTATCACAAAATATCCAGCCCTACAATTTTGTGGTGTCCAACACTTTGTACGTGGTGAGGCAGCAAAACAGTAAATATCTTTTGAAGGGCCACATCTGACCCAAGTGGACGATCATAGAGTCATGTTGCACGCTTTAACTATAGCAACTTGGTCTGGTCACTGTGGTATGTGCATTTATCTCACGCCTTTAGATAGATAAGGACATGGAAAGAGATGTGACGCCCAACTTCCTCATCATCTCTGACCACAATCACCTTTTAATGCAGACTTCAACTGATTGTAAATATCTTTTTTAGCAGCTGCATATATGGTTGAGAAATAGCGATTTGCATCTGTTTTTTGTGACTTTAGTGATCTTGGTAAATGAGCCCTGTTAGCTATCATACATATTGTGTTGTGACTTCAAACATTTAATTGATACAATATATGAACAATAAAGTGTGTACCTTAGCCTAGAGTCCTGCAGCGGGTCGGGGACCCGCAAAATCCCGCTGAACCCTGCGGGTTGAATGTAGAAGTTCTGGGTGCGGGTATAGAAGCGGGTAGGTGGTTCTGCGGGTTTGCGGGTTGAGGGTCGGGTCACGGATCTTCGCCATAGCAATTTTTACGCCTTTTTTCTGAGCATTTCTACTTCCGATGATGTCACTTCCGGTTTACAATGACAGCACTTCCTGATTCTTGATGGTCAGTGGGTCGCGGATCGCTGGTTGTGGGTATGGGTCCCAGGTCCAAGCGGGTAAGAATGCGGGTACAGGTCCGGGTTGGGGATTGCAGGTTGGGGGTACAGGTTGGGTACGGGTCCCAAAAAATGGACCCGCTCAGGACTATACCTTAGCCTATATAATAACAGAATCAAATAAGATTCTTATGTTGCAATGGTTGAAAGCATTTCAAATATTCTGACATGGCTGCTTTCTGCCAGCCCGCCCATACCAATTTATGGGAAGATCTGGTATCTGGCAAACCCCAGGTCCCGAGCATTCTGGATAATAGGTCCCATACCTGTACCAATGTAAACACACTCATGTGAACAGTTTGATGCCTAATGTGTAAAGCTTTACTACTGTAATGTCAGTATATATGGCTTATTAAAGCCTTTTTAAAAACCTCAGTTAGAGGTTGCAAGCTGTATGTAAGCTGTAGCATGTGTGAGCATAAATGTTAAGGAGGTGTTAAAATCCAAAAGACAAATAAAACTAAAAAGTGTAACATGTAACTGGTTTCAAGAGCCATTCCAATGTAAAAATATGAACCTATGTCCCCTAAAGGCTGCCCCCCCCCCACCCCAGTGCTCTGGGCCTGACTAGGTTCAGAATGTCAGCTTATGCATGAGTTGTTTTTTTTATAAATACCGCTGTATGCTCCCTACACACCCATGTATAGACACATAAACAAGCCAGTGGGATCCATCAATTGTGATGGATCCACCCATCAAAACTAATTAGACATTTACTTTAGTTCCAACTCACCGGCACTCTCCACAATACTATAATGAAATGTGTTACTCTACCCAATGCTGTATTTTAAATATGCCTTTACTGCATAACCAGAAGGCAGCTCTCACAACCAAGAAGTTTGGGAAGGTGCTTCCACACAATTAAATTTCTCTTTCTTCCTGAGTCTGTATAATCTGTTACTTTCTTCCACTTGCATGTTTTGGTTTCAAGGGCCAATGCACCCCTAAGTCTGTTGAGATGAATCACCCACATGTGCAGCAGCTGAAACTGGCCCAGAACTAGTTCACTTTAACAAAGTGCCTTTAGTAAATATTCAAACAGACAATTCAAACAGACAAGATATGTGAAGCAAAGCCTATTTATATACAAGCTCAAAAAACTGTCACAGCAGACAAGAGGACAAGGGAATAAAAAGTCTAAAACTTAACCGGATTCAGCAAGTAATATGGTACTTATCTACAGTATTTATGCCTTTCCAAGAAATCATCCAAGCCCCTCTTTGAGTCATTTACAGAATCAGCCATCAGAACATCACTGTCCTAGCTTGGAATGACCACCGACACTGCTTCAAATGAAACCTCTAGTCTAGTCTCTGGTTTATTGATTCTTTGTCTGTAAAAAAAATATCCCCCACTATCTGTCTAAATTTCTCTCTAATGTAGTTGTAAACAGTAATCATGTCCCCTTGCAACTGGCTTTTCTCCAAGGAAACAATGGGGCTGGTCAAAAGCCCTCTTAAGCACTATAGCCCAACACTACACTGCATACTCAATGCGAGGCCTTACCAGGGACATATAAAGGGGCAAAATTATGTTTTCATTACTCAAGTTAATGCCCTACTTATGCATGACATAACTTTATTCGCTTTAGTAGCCACAGTATGACTCTGCCTAGAGCTACACAACTTCTTATCCACCAAAATCCCCAATCCTTTTCAACTAAGGAAACCCACCATCACACTGCCATTTATTGTATAACTCACATTTATACTATTTCTACCAAAGTTAAGTACCTTGCATTTTTCAAAAATGAACCTCTTGTGCCCTGTTTATTACTAACATCACTATCCCTATTGACGCTCAGTAAGAATATCTTGATCTTCCAATCCAAACCTAGTCCAGCTGGTACAAACATGCTAGGTGGATGGTGAACTTCACATTTGGTACTGCATTTTCCACTGTGCATGCTATTCAGTCTCTTATTTTCTGTATACATGCTGGTGTAGTTGCATTCCCCAAAATGTGTTCCGTACTTTGAGCCTACAGCAGACAACATAAACCCAGATTCCATCGATACAATATCATCGCTACACAATATTATCCATGTAATGAAACAATGAAGCAACATTTCTTAAGTAAGGAGCTGGTATTAGTATTTTAATGTTAGATGCCACTATACAGTATGTAGATGTCTGTTAAATTTTTACACTTGTTATCATGGCAATATATTTTGCTCTCATTGGCTAAGTATAGCAAAATTTAAAAAAAAATAAGCAAAAGTTGGGCAATGGGGAAAAAGACCACAAAGGTAGGACAGCAAGAGAAATAACACAAAGTTCCATGCAAGTTGAATAAGTTTCTTTGAAACTTATTTTTATTCATTTTTTCAATCCATGTTTTACATTTCATGGACAGTTTATGTGTTCAATTACTAATAGATAGTAAACACTGATATGCATTAAATGAGAACAGTATATGCATTAAAGGAAAACTATACCCCCAAAATGAATACTTGAGCAACAGGTAGTTTATATCAAATTAAGTGACATATTAAAGAATCTTACCAAACTGGAATATATATTTAAGTAAATATTGCCCTTTTACATCTGTTGCCTTGAACCACCATTTTGTGATGGACTGTGTGCTGCCTCAGAGATCACCTGACCAGAAATATTTCTACTCTAACTGTAACAGGAAGAAGTGTGGAAGCAAAAGACAGAACTCTGTCTGTTAATTGGCTCATGTGACCTAACTTTATAGTTTGTTTGGTATGTTTGTGTGCACCGTTGGATCCTAGGATCCCAGGAGGCTGTCCTTATTTTTTAAAATGGTAATTTTCTATTTATAATTACCCAATGGCACATGCTACTAAAAAAGTGTATTATTAAGGAAATGGTTTATTTACATGAAGCAGGGTTTTACATATGAGTTGTTTTAGGCAATATCTTTCTATAGAGACCTACATTGTTTGGGGGGTATAGTTTTCCTTTAAATGGAAAAAAAATGTATCAAGTAAATAGAGAAGGAAAGGTACATATGAATAAAATTAACATAGTATTATTAGTAAACTAATTCTGAGCTTAATTTACAATTTTTTATAGGCTAACTTTATTTACCGTAGGTAAGATGCCAAAAGCCTATTGGTGCGATGACTCCTGAGGGATGATCTTGTAATAGTTCCAGATCCTTGAAGTATGGTTTGGATGTATTGGGTTGTTTCCTGTAAAAAATAGTTACCCTTTAAGGTTTAAATGTCATACCAGGTTGTATTTATAAAGGTATGGGTTGGGTGGTTAGGTATCAGAGCGGTGGAGGGAGACTGCTGATGTTCGGGGCCCAAGTAGAAAATAATTTTTTTGCTTGGTATTTTTTTTTGTTGTTGTCACTTCCAGCCAGTTCATATGAAAGATGTGATGTAGTTTCTGTTTTGTAAGTGTGATTGATGGGGCTCAGAGCCATTGATGAAGAATTGCCTTTTGAGACGCCGCTGCCAACCTAGCCGCCAAAAGTTTTTCCCCTTTACTTAAGCTGGGGTATTGATGAACAATAAACAAGGCCCATTCTATAGATGGTTGGATTGGTTTGTGTACTATCTGCAGCCAATTGGAGATTACTTCCAGCCAAAAGTTTTGTATTTTTGAGCATGACCAGAGCATATGTAGAAGATCAGCTATGGGAGTCGTGCATCGAGTGCACCTATCTAAAGGGAGATTTCCCATTTTTAAATGTTTTTCGGGTGTTAGGTATGAGTTATGGAGGAGCTGTAATGCCATTTTCTCTTTCCAGAGTGTGTCTATCATGTTACTTTCTTCTGTAGCTTTTATTATGTGTGTTGTGTTTATTGCTAAATGTAAGACTTGCATACTAAGGAATATATGGGAGTTTGTAAATGGAAATTTGTCTTGCAATTCCGCTAGGGAAAGCAGGTCTCTGTTTCACACATTGTATAGTCCTGCATTCCTCCAAGTTTGTAGGACTGGGTTTGATGTTCCTGTAGGAAATCCCTTATTTCCTATCCATGTTAGATATGGGGAATGTTGTGGGGGTAATCAATGTTTTAGTTGTAGAGATTGACAGGTTTTATAAGTGTCTGAAAATAATGGGTTGTCTTTTAATGGTTGGAGGATAGTTGAAAGCAGTGAGTGTAGAAGGTAATTTAGATTGAGACCCTCTGTTTGGGATTGGTCTAGGTCTATGTTAGTAAAATAGTTACTAGCCAGTCCCCTGCATATCTTAGTAATGCTGCTTCATTTTATTCTTTAATATTTGGTAGATTAACTCCCCCTAATGTTTTCGGTTGTTGTAGTTTATACATGCTTATTCTAGGGTGTTTGTTCTGCCATATGAAGGTACGGAATATGTGGTATATACATTTTAAGTCAGTGGGTTTAATACGATACGGTAGCATTTGCAGTGGGTACGGTCATTTTGGAAACAGAATCATTTTGATGAAATGCATTCTTATCCAGAATGGTTAGGTTGACGTATTTCCATTGCTGTGTGTCTTGTATCTTATCTGTGATTGATCTGATGTTCCGTGTCTTTATGGTGTCTAATAACAAGGATTTTTAAGGATATTTTAAGGATATTCAGAGTTGCTAATTCTACTCTTTAGCTTTATAAAACACATTTATATGGCCCTGAACTACCTCAATGACTTTTATTAACCTTATATGTTACATTATTCCACACTTATATCATTTCACAGATTGGCATTTGTGTAATGCTTGACTTGTGTTGTTTCATTTAGATATTATATCCCCTAGTGTGTTTAGTATTCTTTTTTTAATATGAGTTAAAGAAAAAAGTAACACCTTAATACAGATCTTCTATTTATAATTGTAGTGCCTTCCTGTAAAACAGAGATGAAGGTGCCAAATGTGGTTTAGATGTCTTCTGAAGATCTACACTAAAGTTTGTTATGTGACACGGCTATAGCTATATCTAAATATAAAGATATATGTGAGTTTTGATTAGGCATTGTCCATTTACATCTCGGCTAATACCTAATATTCCCTTAATAATTAGACACTATCCTAGAACATATTCTCCCACTACATCGATTGCAGAGCAGCCCCAGCATCAGCTTCAGACCCAACATTTATATAAAAGGTAACTGGAATGGGCTTCTACATAATGAGTTCAATTATCAGTATTATTTTACTTCCATTTTACCTTCTTATCTTTATCTACGCAGACCTGTTTGTAGTGGGTGAAAATAGCGGTCGATGTACTGGAGCCCCACCAGACAGATCAGCATAAATAAGTCAATTGAAAAGGGGAAGACATAGTAGGCATTTAATGTTGGCCATAGACACACAGTATATATTGTACAAAAAAAAATTCCATACGATATTCGGTGTGTGTATAGTGGAAAAGGAGTTGACCGATATCGGCAGAAGACTTGATATCGGTCACCTGGTCGATCAGGCTGGATAGAAAATTTTGATCGGATGCCTTTGAACTGTTAGTGCTGAATCATCAGATACAGGTAGAATTCTATTGTTTCTACCTATTTATCTGACAATTCAGCTCTACATGTGTGTAATGAAACTAACGATCTTTCTTGAAAGACCTTCTGTCTATGGCTGCCTTAAGACCTGGAGAACTCCTGCTGATCAAGGGCCCGGGACTCACTGGGACTGCATCCACCGCCCCCTCTAGCGAAGTAGATAGACCCTTATGCCAGGCGAAGTTGCACACTGACGAATGATTGTAAATTTACAAATTCACTAAGATGAACATTTTCCTGAACGTTACCACTTACGCTAGACGTTACTTTGCCTGGTCAGACCAGGCGAAGTTCAATACAATAGATAGGAGGTTGAAAAAAAATGCTGGCGTTTTCTAGCATTGGAGGGTGATAGTCTGAAAAAGATCGATATTCCCCCCTACATTTCCTAACATATGGCAACACAACTATACAGGGGGCACATGTAGGGCAATAGGACAACTTTATTTTATTTATTAAAGGTTTCCTGGGCTTGTGTAGTGGAATATAGTGGCTGTAACATATACTTGTATTCTAAGTTAAAGTTCCCGCCATATGTAAATTAGGCTTCGCTAGTGTAACAGCGCTCTGCCTAGCGAAGTAACACTAGCGCAACTACGCTTCTGTTCACCGACCTGAGTGTAAATTCGCACTTTAGTGAATTTGCGTAGCTTTGGCGAAAATTCGCCTGGCAAAGTGCGGCAAGCGCTAGCGAAGCCAACGCTAGCAAATTTTCGCATTTTTGTGAATTTGCCCCACGATGTCTGGTTATTTTAATAGTGTGAGCTCTAATACATCTTCTATATATATATTGGATCTAACTGTCAATGAATATCTGACACCCAACTGCTGCATGAAGACAGAATGAAGAGAAACAGATGCTGAGAGAGGGATAGTGAAGCTAAACCTGATTATTTCAGAAATTATTACTGTATTTAGAAAAGATATCATTTCAGTATGCTGAAGCTTATATTCAATTTCCATTTTCACGATAGTTCCCCTTTAAATTATGTTCTAGTAGACTTCAGATGTAGATTCAAATTACTGAAAGATCTGTTATCCAGAAAACCCCACGTCCTGAGGATAACAGGTCTAATACCTGTACATGGAAATGAATATTATAAAAACGTGTCTCTTATTAGTCCCCTCAGTGATGGCAAATGAACCATGGCATGGTCTGGTCATCGTGAGACTTGCATTTAGCATTTTCAGCTTGACCCTATAGACAGATAAGAACAGATACATGGCCTATTTCCTGCCCCTGCTCATCTTTAAGAAAAATGGAAATTGAAAAAAAGGCTGCATGGCACAGGATAAACAGTGGATGACAGATAACACCTTTATGTTCTACAGAGTTTATCTGCTGTGTAACCTGAGCCTTTTCTCCTTTGAATGGCTTCCCCCATTGCTACACAGCAGCTTGTTTATATAAACAATAGTAGTGTTTCTGAAGTGCAGGGCAACACTGCATTATATTTTTATTACTTTAAAACACTTTAATTTTTTAGTGTTACTGTTCCTTTAAAAAGTAGGAAAACATTAGCTATTTTACATCCCTACATTGGCCCCAAGTGAAACCCCTTCCAAGGACTTTAGACATAAATACAGTTCATATACAGTACAGCAAGCTTCACTAGCCTCACCTTATCTTTCACGTTACAGTAGCTTCCAAAACTAAAAATATATGTATGAGACCAATCATCTAGAAGATGGAGCTTTTTGTAAAATGGACCACCATACCTTGAAGCTACCACTCATTTAAACATTAAAGAAACCCAATAGGATTGTTTTGCTACCAATTCCCGTAACTGGAATCAAGTACATGCAACTGCGTTGCTCTCATAAAGAAAGCAATATTTTCTTTCTATTTTAATTATTTACTTAAAATGGGCTCTATGGCAGATGGCCTTCTATGAACCTGGAGGCAATTTTTTCCTTTATACATATAGCAGTCCTTCTACCTATTGTCTATTCCCTCGTATACCCAGAGGGGTGCATAGGGTTAGACATACCCCAATGTCTGAAAACTCAAAAAATGCTTTTATCCATGTCAGAAGTATATTAGGATCCCCTGGAATAACGATATATCCTTCATCTAATGCAGTGATCCCCAACCAGTAGCTCATGAGCAACATGTTGCTCTCCAACCCCTTGGATGTTGCTCCCAGTGGCCTCAAAGCAGGAGCTTATTTTTGAATTCCAGGCTTGTTTTAATTGTATAAAAACCAGGTGCACTGCCAAACAGAGCCTGAATGTAGGTTGACAAGCCACATAGGGGCTACCAAATAGCCAATCACAGCCCTTATTTGGCACCCCAAGAACATTTTTATGCTAGTGTTGCTCCCCAACTCCTTTTACTTCTGAATGTTGCTCACGGGTTCAAAAGATTGGGGATCCCTGTTCTAATGTATTGCTTGTGTTAAATTTAGTTAAAGTGCATAAATAAATAATTCAAGGTCTTTCTGCCCCCCGTGCTGCCCATGGCAGCTGCACTAAAGCCCCCATACTGCCTATAGGAAGCCCCTCTTTGACTGCCTGTGGCAATGGCTAATTCTTTTTGCCAAAAAATACTCTGGCTGTGAGTCAACTACAGTATATGAATCATTTAGTAAATCATTTAGTGGTAAACTGCTGCACTTTAATCCATTTTCAAACGAGAAAATATATTTTTAATTATATTTAATTTTGAAATCTGACATGGGGCTAGACACATTGTCAGTTTCCCAGGTGACCCCAGTCATGTGACTTCAGTCACTCTTTACTGCTATACTGCAAGTTGGAGTGATATCACCCCCTCCCTTACCCCTAGGGTTGCCACCTTTTCTGTAAAAAAAATACTGGGCTTCCTATATATTTATCTTTGGGATCAACTATCATTTTTACAGGCCAGGTTGGTAAAATACCGGCAAGATGGCAACCCTACTTCCCCCAAGCAGCCCATCATCAGAACAATGGGAAGGTAGATCTAAGAACAGCACTCAGTAGTAAAATGCAGGTCCCACTGATACACATAGTAACATAGTAACATAGTAAGTTAGGCTGAAAAAAGACACACGTCCATCAAGTTCAACCTTTAAACTTTTTTTTTTTAAACTGCCTTTTCTTCTAAAAGGAATGGGTGACCTTGTGTCAGCTGTAAAAACCTACTGTTAATAAAGCATTAGAGAGATTATTATATGATCTCCTTATATATTTATACATAATTATCATATCACCCCATAAGCGCCTCTTCTCCAACGTGAACATCCCCAATTTGGCCAGTCTTTCCTCATAGATAAGATTTCCCATACCTTTTAC
>CM044435.1:129443605-129457161 GCA_024363595.1 Xenopus borealis | reverse complement strand
CTATCTATCTATCTATCTATCATCTATCAATCTGTATGTATGTCTGTATGTATGTATGTATGTATTAACTAAATATCTATCTATCTATTTATCTGTATAGCTACATTTTCTCTTGGTGATGGGTGTAACTAGAATTGCAATACTGGAAACAGTAAAACATTTCATTTAAAGAAAGAAAAAAAAACATTTCATTTTTGTGTCCTTTTTTAAACATTGAGGAAGTTGATTTATCTACCACTACTAACCCAGTGTATATATAAAGCCCTTTTTTCGGCAATACCTACCACATAGGCTAATAGTGTCTCTGTGTGTTTTGGTTGCCCTTTAGAGAACATGAAGATGATGCTGAGTCTGGGTTGGCTGTTCATAGCCATAGTCCATAAGGCTGAACCCCTCATCTCTGATAACTTCAATATCTGCACAAAGTTTTTCTATAAAGGACAGATTCCTCAAGGCTTTGCTGAGAACAGAGACATTAACTCTCTAGCTTGTATCTGTCAGCAATATGGGAACAAGGTTTACTTTGCTTCCCTGTATGACAGAGTAAAGCGCATTCCCCTCTACTCTGCCTACATCTTGGACAGAAGAAGTGAATGTTTAGAGAAAAGGAAAAACTATTTTGATGTAGAACCTCAGGTAAGAACTATAAATGTGTCATTATTAATAATACCATGTTCTTTTTAGTTACAGGGCAAGGAAAGGCAAAGAAATAAAATCCCATTTTTACTTTCTTTAATGAAAAAGAAATCTATCTCCAATATACTTTAATTAAAAAAAAGTGTACTGTTTTTATAAGAAACCTGACTGTATGCAGTGAAATTCTCCCTTCATTTACTTCTGTGGATAGGAATTGTCAGACGGTCCCTAACTTCTGGCAGAGAAACAATCATACTTATGAACAGTAGGGGAAGCCCCTGCCTTACTTACCAGCCATGCAGAACTCAAGCAGCTTTGTTTTTTGATCATTTATGACGATCCCTAAGAAGCCCAGATCACACTGAGCATGTGTATGTAGTCTAGTCTTGCAAAGATGTATAACAAAGTTACAAGATGACAGCCCCCTGTGGCCAACTTTGAAAGCATAAATCATTTGTTTGATTAGGCTTGTGGTGCAGTAAGTTCATGTTTATGTTTAGTATACAAACTACAGCATTTCTAGTCTTATTCTATTTTATACATTCCTTGCCCTTTAATATACAGTATGTATGTATAATATTCTTTGAACTGGAATGCTGGGGATGCTATCAATGTGCAGGGACTGTGATGGGAACTGTTGCAATTCTGAACCTTTAGCTCTAAATTTGAAAACGATTGGTGTTTCTTTTTGAGGAGGGGTAGTTTTTTTTTTCAAAGCCCAGTGTGGATATTAAACTCCAAACCTCCTAAGAAAATATGCAGACTGAGTTAATAGTTAATTCATATATATAATAAATAATGACAAACCATGCTGTCCTCAAAGGAAATATATACCTCCCTTTTTGACACAAGTATACTCAACTGGGCTTATGTAAAAATGGTGCAAAGACAGTATCTTCATTTCCAGATATAAATATAAATGTATAAATGAATATACAATTGCCAACATCCCTTAAACAATCAATGCAATCCCACCCTTATCTTGTTCCACCACAAAGTGATAGATTCTGTGATCTGAAGTCCCTCTGCTTTTAGGAAAATCTGTGCACCTCCCACCATGGAAAGCTGAACAATTAACAGCACTGAAAATGTGTAATTAATGTATATGAGAAAGTTCTTTAGAATGCTACTGAGTGGAGAAAGCTGAGTGAAACAGAGAGGAGGTGCAGAAAGATCTGGGTATGAGGGAACAGAGGCAATAGGCGGATGGACCGTGGGTACTGGGTAGGGTTGCCACCTTTTATAGAAAAAATACCGGCCTTCCTATATATGTTTTTATTTTCCCTATTAATAAGATTGGGATCTACCATCTAGCAAAGATGACCATGGAATGGTAATGTAGTTGCTGATGCATTGGGATGTGGGACAGAGTGAAGATGCATTTGAATATGAGGAATAGGGGATAGAGGGGTTACACAGAGGAACTGAATGGGGGTATGGTGGATAGACAGGAGATACAGGCAGGGCCGGGCCAAGGAGTAGGCAGAGTAGGTACGTGCCTAGGGTGCAAAGCTGGGGGGGGGGCGCCAACCAGTCATGCACCTTCTCTGTTGACTACCACCTAATCCGGTCCCTGCTTGCTGCTTGAGGCTGGACTGTACGGAGCCCATCGGGCACTGTGACCAGCCAGGTTGCCTTGGGTGCCTGGTCGGTCTGGCCCGGTGCTGGATACAGAGGATTTTAGTTAGGGAATGGGGGCATACTACAGGATTGGGGTGTGAATGAAATAGGACAGGGTAGAAAAAAAATTAATTGGTTGGGGAACAGGTGAATTTGCAAAGGAACTGTGTTTTGGAGATAAAAGAAAATACATAAGATTAGTAGTCGGACAATGGGGAGAGGTTTATGGGTTGGTGATGATAATGGACTGGGGTGGGTGGAGAGGGCGAGAAGAGAGAAAAATATGATGGTTTGAGGTTAGAAATTTACCTTTAAATGTAAAGTGTTCATCTAGCCATCTTGTTTGGATTCTCTAGTAGAAATATTAGGACATGAATGTGTTTTGCCTTTATTTCACAAAAAAATCTATGAATTTATAAGTGACTCTGTGTCAGGTTTAGTCCTAGCTACTGAGTAATCGATTTGTTGGGACTCTGAACATAATCTCTTTATCCATCTTTCATTGGCAGTGCATGGGGATTTACAATATAAAAAAGCTTATAAAAATCTCTGCTTTTACTTTCAGCTGGTTAATAGGCAGTTGAACGGCAACATGCAAAGTGAGTCTAAAACTGTACAAGAGATGAACAAATCTAGAATTCAAGGAAACCTAGAGTCAAGTCAAGCTGTTAATGCCGATTATAATAAGACCGGCTATCACAAAGGGCATCTGAATCCCGTGTGCCATAATGCAAACAAAGATGAGCAGAATGCAACATTCACGCTGACCAACGTAGTGCCGATGAATCCCACTTTAAACAGCGGCAAGTGGAAATCATACGAATTAAACATTTTAAAGGATGCCAAAGAATGCACCACCATGTATGTGGTTACTGGCATCATACCGGGCAATAACTGGCTTAACAATAACCGTGTGAATATTCCCAGCCATGTGTGGAGTGCTTATTGTTGTGTAGATAATAATAACATGCCAATCAAATCAGGGGCGGGGCTTATAGAAAATGACAATTCGGGCAAACCTGTTACAAAGATAGAAATTAATAAGCTTCAAGAACAGTTAAAGAATCGTATGGGGGGCACAAGCTTTTCAATATTCCAGAAAAATTGTTCAAGTAGAGTTAAAAGAAATCGCGGGTCACCAGTGCAGCAGAAAAAAAGGCGCATTACCCGCAAAGCCAGTAGCGAGTCAGGTCACCTGCAACCCTCCCTGCGGGCTCCCTAAGCACATGAAGCAGACATACCCCCCACCTCCACTATAGTTACACCACTGCATTTGCAATCAATGGGAAAAGATGCAAGTACAAAATAAAGAGTAGTGGGTGGCATATGGAAATCCCCTGAAATGTCCCTAAAGCAGTGATCCCCAACCAGTAGCTCACAAGCAACATGTTGCTCTCCAACCCCTTGGATGTTGCTCCCAGTGACCTCAAAGCAGGTGCTTATTTTTAAATTCCAGGCTTGAAGGCAAGTTTTTGTTTAATAAAAACCAGGTTTCCTACCAAACAGAGGCTCCTGTACTCTACCAGTCCACATAGGGGCCATCAATAGACAATCACAACCCTTATTTGGTACCATCCAACATTTTTCATGCTTGTGTTGCTCCCCAACTTTTTTTACATCTGAATGCTGCTCATAGTTGGAAAAAGGTTGGGGACCCCTGCCCTAGATTGTGTGTCATTCATAAGTTGCATCTTAGTGACCCTAGGGCAGGGGTCCCCAACCTTTTTTTACCCATGAGCCACATTCAAATGTAAAAAGAGTTGGGGAGCAACACAAGCATGAAAAAGTCCCTGGGGTTGCCAAATAAGGGCTGTGATTGGCTATTTGGTAGCCCCTTTGGGACTGGCAGCCTACAGGAGACTCTGATTGGTACTATACTAAGTTTTTATGCAATTAAAACTTGCTTCCAAGCCTGAAATTCAAAAATAAGCACCTGCTATGAGGCCACTGGGAGCAACATCCAAGGGTTTGGAGAGCAACATGTTGCTCGTGAGCTACTGGTTGGGGAACACTGCCCTAGGTTAAGTACATGGCTCCCATGCTTTGGGCCCTTTAGCTGTCCCCAGTGGTGTAACTACTCCTTGGTGGGCCCCGACACAGGATGGGCATTTGTGATATATAATCTCCCCCTAGATAACTGCCTGCCATAACCATTTTTGTTGCTCCGATGGGCCCCAAGGGGATGGGGGCCCTGGTGCAATTGCACCCTCTGCACCCCTGGAAGTTATGCCACTGGCTCTCCCATTGGTATCTGAGCCTTAAACTGGTGGTTCACCTTTGAGTTAACTTTTAATAGCAACTTTTCAATTGGTCTTTTTTTCCCTTTTTTAAAGTTTTTAAATTATTTTCCTTTCCATTTGACAGTTCCCAGCTTATAAAAGGGCTTCACTGGCCCCATCTAAAAACAAATTCTCGGTAAGGCTACACATTTACAATTATTGCTATTTTGTATTACTGTTACTATTACTATTCAGAAGTCTCCTGTTCATATTCCAGTCTCTTATTGAAATCAATGCATGTTGTCTAGGGTAATTTGGACCCTAGCAACCAATTGCAAACTGGAGAGCTTCTGAATAAAAAGCAAAATAACGCAAAAACCACAAACAATAAAAATTGGAAACCAGTTGCAAATTGTTTCAGAATGATCACTCTACATCATACTAAAAGTTAATTTAAAGGTGAACAATTCCTTTACTGCCTACTGTCTATAGCTACAGATAGCGATGGGCAGATCTGGGGCATTTCACTTTGCCGAATTCTTCACGAAACGCCACCGGTGTCTCATTTTGGACACAGGCGTCCACTTTTGGACACGGGCGTCAATGCCAGCGTCCAAAACGAGATGCCGGCGAATTTTTGCCAGGTGAATTTTTCCGGGTGTTTTTTGCAAATTTATTCGCCGGCAGCGGATCGGGGGAATTCGCTAGTGTACTTAGTTTACACTTACACAGTCATTTGCTGTGAAAAAGTTAAAAAGTGAAAATTAAAACCTGATTGCTTGCCACTGTTGCATTGTAGCACCCACACACCAGTCTTTTAACATAGATCTAAAACATTGTAAAGTTTTGCCTTAATAAAAAAAAAAAAAAAAGTTAAATTTTCTTTATGGAGTAGCTTAATAAATGTAACAACATTTTCATCTGGTATAGTAACCAATAACAAGTAATGACATGCTTGGTTTCAATGCAGCCAGCTGATTGGTTGCTATGGGTTACTAGACCTAGTGCAACTTGTGTTACCTTACTGCAGTGTGTTGATCGTGGTGGTCCTCCCAGAGAGTATTGTTTGCTTACAATTCCCTGACCCTTGGGAAGCTTCTTTCTATTCTGGTATATATTCTCTTTATTATAACCATTTTCACTGATTACTATTCTCACCCATATGCAATAGCCAAATAAAATCTGCTCTGAACAGCTGAAAATGCCCAGTCTCATTTCTTTTGTGCGTGAATTTCCTGCGTGAACAGTCACTTCAGCCTGTATATGTAAGATTGTGATTAATTGCATGAGACAGACTAGTCTATTCAAGTATGACACACTTTGGCCCTGTGATACACATGGTTATTAAAGTTCTCTTATCTGCCAGGGTTCATGGTCTAGCTGGGGGCACACAACGGAAAATGTAGAATATAATGTAAGTATGGGGTCACTAATACATCTGATAGAATAATTGTGATAGAAACTAGGTTGGGCTATGGACTTTAAAGTTCAAAAACGTAGAAATTTGACCGTCAAATTTTTTTAAAGTGTTTTTTTGATCCAAAACGGACCTTTTTTGATTGAATAAAATCGTTCGAATCATTCAATTCAAATGATTTTGGACAAAAAAAAAATACAAATTTCAAAAACTTACAAAAACACTTCTTCAACAACTTCAGGTTCCAGGAGGTCCCCCATAGGCTAAAATAGCAATTAGGTTTAAGGAGGAGAAGTGTCAAATTTAAATTTTTTCAAGAGACAATACTTCGATTTTCGAATGGTCAAGTTTTAAAATTCGATGTGAATTTTTTTATCATTTTAATCAAATTTTGGCCTATTCGATTGTCGAAGTAGCCAAAAATGACTTAATTTGAATTTTTTTAATTTAACCCTTAGTAAATCTGCCCCTAGTTCTATTTAACCTTGGGGTTGGAAATATATTTCATGCTTTGCATGCACAGGAATACATGGGCTGCTGTGATACTTTTGCCAGGGCTGTTTTTTTCCTGAATTTCTGAATTACTGAATTTAAGGGGGATGGCTGCAAACATGGGAGAGGATGTGTGGCTCATGGAACAACCAATGACAGTGGCTACTTAAGTGGGCATAGGAAAAGGGACAGAGGAGACAAATGACGGAGACAGGTCTGTCACAGTTCAGAGGGGAAGTAGAGGATGGAAGGAAAGTGGGGCTTGTCTACAGCTTGTTCAAAAATTTTGGGTGAATGCTGGTGAGGAAATCTCTGAACTGACGTGGCCCCGTGAACAAGGCAAGTATATAGTGGCAGGTGTAGCTCCCGTAATAGTACACTCTAGGGGCAAATTCACTCAGAAGTGAAGCTGCGCTAGCGCAGCGTTCACCGCATTTCGTCTGGCGAATTTTCACCAACGCTCGTCTAATTCACTACTAAGTGAAGTTACGTTCATGTAAGCGAACGGTAGCAAAATTGCGCTAGCGAAAATTCGCCAGGCAGAGTGTAGTTGCGCTAGTGAAGGCTAATTTGCATATGGCGGGAACTTGTAAGTTTGAATGGAGTAATATGTTACACTTCAAACACTACACAAGCCCAGGGAACCCTAATAAAGCCTAATCTAGTTGTTTTATTGCCCTACACATGTGCCCATAGTCTAGTATATTTGCCCTATGTTAAGAAATTAAGGGGGGAGCAGGGTACCCAAAAAAATAATTTTCTTTAATTTTTTTTTCTATCACCCTACACTAAGGAAAAACGCCAGCATTTTTTTGGGACTAAAGTTCAACTTTTTTTTTACAAAATCTCAATCTACTCTATTGCACTTCTAACCTGGCGAAGTGAACTCTGGAGAAGGGGCTAACGTTCAGAAAAATGACTAGTTTAGTGAATTTACGAATTTTTCCCCCCTTTGCCAGCGTTAGGGTGCAAAGTTGCGCTAGACTATCTACATCGCTGGTGAATTTACGCCATCGATTGACAGTGAATTTGTGAAGTTACGATTTGCACTTCGGACTTTAGTGAATTTGCCCCTAGGAGTGTAAGTCAGTCAGGGTTGAGCTAAACAGAGCAGTTCTGAGCTCCAACATAGGAGAGGCAGTTTTGGAGGTATCTCTCCCAGGCCATATTGCCTGTAGTGAAGGAGCCCGGTGTAGAGGGAATCACTATAGAGGATTTCCCTGAGGTGATCCAGGTTACTATGAGGAGGTTTACAGAGGTAAAGTGAGATGCCTGCCAAGTCTGTCACACGGTAGTGTCAACCTTTGTTACGCTCTGTATCTGATGTGCCTTTACCATGATGTGAGTCAGCCCTGTGGATTTTCAATAAACCCTTTCTGTTCTGTTATTTACAAGAACCTCTTGCACCCTCTCTCTTTATTTTTCTGCATAGCAGCACGAGAGGTATAGTTGCACAACACCATTACCTTCCTCTTCCACTGTGCCAAGGCCCACTCTGGGTGAGAGAGTCCAGTGTAACCAGTGTTCTACTGGTACTAGTCCTGGAAGGCTGATAATGAGCCCAAAAACGTGTTGCACATCATATTGAAATTTAATTCAAAGATAACCAAGCCCTTTAAATTATTTCTACCAAATACACATGTATTTGTATAAATGAATAACTCAATAACAGCAAGTTCCTTTATATATGAATGTTTTACCATGCGTTTATTCCGGTTCTTCTCCTTCCAGTTCTACAGAACAAAATATATTTTGCAATATTTATTGTAACTTCCTCAGACTTTGAAACCCACTTGGATGAAATATTGACGCACATACTGTAGGATTTATGCTGTAGGGAATTTACATCTCATTGTGGCTCTACAGGAGTTTGCAGATACAGAAGTTCATTGATCGATCGTTATCATGTCTGGCAGCTCTTTTTATTGACATTGATAAAAATGTAAATGTAACCCTATCTAGGCTAGACTTTGTCCGGCTAGGAAACATACAGAGCACCTGTTATAAGTGATGGGCGAATCTATCCCGTTTCGCTGAAAAATTTTGCTGGAAATTCAGAAATTGGCGAAAAATTTGCAAAAAGAGTCGCGTCACGTTTTTGATTTTGTTGCGTTGCGTCACGCCATTTTCTACCCACGCGCATTTTCTTCGACGTGCATCTCGTTTTTTTTAATGCCAATGAATTTTCTCCAGGCGAGAAATCGCGGGAATTTGCTGCGAATTCGCGCCTGGCGAATAAATTTGCTCATCACTACCTGTTATATTAGGAATGGTGTTGAACAACTACAACTCACTCGTGCTGTGTGATTAAATAATACAAAATTGGACTTCAGAAGGTTCTTACAAGCAACAAAACAGAAAGTGTTTATTGAACATTCACAGGATTTACTTACAGCTGTTTCTTAAAGGCAAGTGGTACAACCTCATTGATGATTCCTTAATCAAAAGCATTAATGCTGTCCATGCTGCTGGACTGAGAAGAGGATTACGATTTACTGTTTATAAACTCAACTTCTCACTCATTTCGTGTCTTGTTGTTTCTTAATTGTTGCTGCCATCTTGCAGCTGAAACTGAAAACTGCTCCAATTTAACGCTAGGAACTCCTGTCGTCTTGTGGCAGAAACTCAATGTAGAACTCTGACTGTACTGTGCCGTCTCTTGCTCCATGATGTTCTCCCTGTCTCTTGCTATCCATGCTACTTATCATGGAGATCTCCAATTTCTTTTTACAAAGTGTTGCACAATGTATTTGTATAAATTTGAAAATCAATTTCACATGGTCCCAGAAAATCACTCCCCATTATATTAAAAGTTAATAGCTGTAGTATGCCTTTATTTTTGATTGGATTGGCAAGAAGGCATGCGTATGGTCTCCTATAGTATGATTCCATTTCCAGTGTGGTCCAGTTGGGGCAAATTTTAATTGTCAGTCCTTAACACGTCAATCAGCTAAAATCCCAGGATGGGTTCTGGCATTAGCATCTACTGAACTACAACTTAATACTTATGGAGTTACAGGTAAGCATTTCCTCTGAGAAACCTATCCCTATAATGGTCAACATATTAGGTAGCATTCCTTGCCTTTAACTGGAGTGAATCATAGAGGCTTCAACATACTGTGCATAGGGAGTTATATAATAAAAGGCACAACATTTTCAAAGGGGCAATAACCCACACCAACCAATCAGCAGGTAGCATTTTCTGGTCACCTGTTTTAAAGCTAACATCTTATTGGTTGCTATGGGTTACTGCTCCTGGGCAAACTTTATGCTTCTTATTACATATGGGGATAATTTTTAAAGGGATGCACAGTCAGAATTGTTTTACACCACCTTGGACAATGTGCATTGTACACTGCTCTCAGGACTTTCACGGTTTCACTTACCTACTGAGCTTAGGGACCCACTCACAATATACACTACACCTAATAGTGTCATAGAAATATAGTCACAATATAAGGCTGATAGAACCAGTGCAATTAGCATCAGAATTTAATAATCAGTCCTGTAGCATCAGCTTATATTACAGACCAACCTCATTTTCTGCTGCTGGATAATTAGTGACGACCCCTAAGCTTAGCTTCTCAACAGCTGCTCAGAGCCCACTGAGCATGTGAGTGTCACAGACACTTTCCAAGATGGTGACCCCCTGTGACAAGTTTGAAGTCCTGGGTCATTGTTGCTATTGACTAGCTGAAACTTTAGTCTGGTGCATTAAGTTCAGTTTATGAAATATGACATTTTTGGCAATATTAATTTTAGGGTTCACATTCCCTTTAAGTCCCTTAGGTGTCAGTGAACCTAATTTTCGTATCCACATAACCTCACACTTATATATGTGTTTGACACTATTACCACATCAGTTAGGTTAAATTGTAACTATATTACTGACCACACTCATTAAAATGACAGGCTCCTGGATTTTGTCTAACATAATGTCTTATATCCAATGAATGCTCATCTATTTGGTCTTAGAATCCTATTTCCCTTCTCTTTTTTTGCAACTCATAATATCAGCTGTCAACGTTACCTCCAAAAGACCTATAGGGTAACCACTCTCTAATACAATTTATTCCTGATCTCATCCAGTCAGATATGAATCCAATACTGATAATGTTGCACCGTGAATTTCAAACAAGCCAATAACTCATTCAATTCAAGATGGAACTGTTCAAGGGTCAATAGTAGCCCGACCAAAGTGCAGAAATATTGTGTATGTATCATAACCAGCATTTACAATGTTCTTTGAATACATTATTCTTTTAGACTATATAGATTATAAAAGATTCCTGAAAAAAAATTGAGGACAATAGACAAGAAGTGGGGAGGATTCCTAGTCAAATGATGAGACCTTTATCAAAAAATCAAAATAGAGCATGTCCACTTCCCCAGAGGGAAATTTCACAGTTCAAGAATCATTTGAATAGGATTTGTAGAGGTATATTTATTAATGAGTAAAAGTCAGCAGTCACCTTTCAATTACTATGCCCATATTAAGCCTATAGAATCCTCTCATCTGGGAGAAGGTCAAAAACTTCAACAATCTGACCAATCAGATTTCAACATTCCATAGCGTACAACCAAATGCAAAACATATACCGAGTGTTGAGCTGAATTCTACCATTCACTTATCCCAGAATCACATGCCTGCCCTTCTGACCAGTTGGATTGGGCCACTCAATAATATTAGAAGACCTCTCAGTATATTGGGACAAAGAGAACATTCACCTAGAAGATTTCAAAGCTGTTGCTCTTCAAGCTGACATCTATTCACCCCACAATCACCTACCTGCCAACAGCTCGTGAGCAACATGTTGCTCTCCAAACCCTTGGATGTTGCTCCCAGTGGCCTAAAAGCAGGTGCTTATTTTTGAATTTCAGGCTTGGAGGCAACCAAGTGGACTGCCAAAGAGAACCTCAATGTAGGTGGACAATCCACACAGGGACTACCAAATGGCCAATCACAGCACTTATTTGGAACCCCAAGAATATTTTTCATGCTTGTGTTGCTCTCCAACTCCTTTTACTCCTGAATGTTGCTCATGGGTTCAGAAGGTTGGGGATCCCTGGACTAGACCATTCCAAAGTACTGGATAACTACCCAGAAGGAAATTGTTTCAAAGCACAAAATATTCACCTAGTGTTGCTCAGAGGTTCAATCCATTTACTACAAACAAACACAACTGCCATCCCACCAATGAGAATGCACCATTCCATTGTATTGAGTACTAAATACAAGTTCGGGTACATAGTTTAGTTATGCAGTCTATTCTGAATCTAATTTACCAGCAAACACAGACCTGGCTAACAGTGTGTATTGGTTGACAAGTAGCGATTAGCGAATATTGCTTTGCTGAAAAATTTGCGAATTTCCTGCAAAATTTTAATGTCCACAACAATTTTTATTGTGCTCATTTTGTCCAAATGCATTAATCAATAAGCGTCCAAATAATTTTGACGTGCAACAACTTTTATGTGTACATGTTTTTTTTTGTGTACATGGATTTTTCACTGGCGAATTTTAGTTGCAGTTTCACAAATTTATTTGCCCATGGCAAAACGAGGAATTTTTCTGCGAAATCGCACCTGACTAATTTATTTGCCTATCACTATTGACAAACAATAATTACAAAGTTAAATAGATCTTTTGCTAAAGTAATTAGTCTGCTATACTGTGTGTGTGTGTGTGTGTGTGTGTGTGTGTGTGAGTGCAGTTTACTGACATTAGATTAGCCACAACAGTGCAATCTAGAATTACATTTTTAGTCTTCAGAATGCTTTACCATACCTGAGTAAACAGCTCTAGACACTGTTGCTGTTTGTTTAGGATAGCAGCTGCCATATTAGTTTGCTGTGACATTACTTCCTGCCTGAGTTTCTCCCTGCTTGCTCATAGCTCTGGGCTGAGATTACAGCAGGGAGGGGAGGAGGGAGGGAGAGAGAGAGAGGAGTAAACTGAGCATGCTCAAGCACAATCCCTGGTGGTTTAAGCTGAAAACAGGAAGTCTGATACATGTGTACACAATATAAGGAAAGAAATGTTGTTTTTATTTTGACAGAGGACTCTTTACTTTACTAGGCATTATTACTTTACTAGTGTATTTATATAGTCCTTTCTGATAAAGCTTACTTAGTTTTAACATTTCCTTCTCCTTTAAGGCAGATTCCTGCCCAGGGATAGTCAGCTTGGGGTCTTGGTTCTTGGCACCCTCACTGGTCCTCACCTCACCCACTGAGTCCCTGAGCTAGTGGTGTATGTCACCACGGGGTCCTAACCCACCAACTTCTCCCTTCGTTGGAGCGGATGCTGCTCACTAGCTACCCTTTACTTACTCTCACTCCTAGAGTGACTATTACACCACTCACTATCACTAAATAGCTCTTATCTAACTTTCCAGCCTTGACCTGTAATACCTCCCAGTGAGGCAAGGTCCCAGGACAGACCCTGAGCACATGGGGCTAAACCAGGATTGCCCATACTTTATTAATGCAAGGTCTACTTTTAGTGATGATGTCCCATTATGATCTACATCTACATTCTGTTCCATGGAAAATATTAATTAAATATTGATTTATGAGAAAATTTATATTGCTATATTTAACAAACAACTAATTCTTATGTAACCTTAACATAATAGATAGCTGAATGAAAATCATGAATAGGAGGGTGATATAGACAAGCAGATTGATGACAGAGATCTTGAGATCTACTGATCACCAGCTAAAGGTCTACTGGTAGATCCCGATCTACCTTTTGGGCAGCCCTGGGCTAAACCCTTTTATACTACTGCCACCTAGTGGACAATCCCCTTGAACTAATGTGGACCCAGGAAAAGGGACGTAGCTGCCTGAGTTAATGAAAGGACCCTTAGGTGTCCTATTACCAAGTGGAAACTGCCTGAGTAAACATACCCAAATCTCAGGGTCCCTACATACATATAATTGAATCATTATCCTAATAGAAAGAGCTGACATGAGAAGAAAAGAGAAGTAGCTTCTGCTTCTAGGAAGAGGGATATTGTGAAAGTAAGCAACAACAACCAACTTTGTTGGGTAACACTGTACAGGATTATGTAATGTATCTCGTGCTTATGTGTCTTAAGCAATTCTTTGCTGGAAATATAATATATTTCTTTCTACTGTATCACACAGGCTATTAAGTGTCTCTCTGT
>CM044435.1:129397629-129417084 GCA_024363595.1 Xenopus borealis | reverse complement strand
TTTTTTATTTTGTATAGTTTTTTCAATTATTTTCCTTCTTCTTCTTCTAACTCATTCCATTTTTAAATTGGGGTCACTGACTAAAAAACAAATGCTCATTAAGGCTACAAATGTATTATTACTGGTACTTTTTATTACACACCTTTGTATTCAGACCTCTCCTATTCATATTCCAGTTGCTTATTCAAACAAGTGCATGGCTTTAAGAGTCATTTGGACCCTAGCAACCAGATTACTAATATTGCAAACTGGAGAGCAGCTGAATAAAAAGCTTAAAAATAACTCAAAAACTACAAATAAAAAATGAAAGCCATTTGCAAATTTTCTTAAAGTATCACTACCTAAATCATAATAAAAGTTATTTTAAAGGTGAACAACCCCTTTAAGTATTGAGACTTAATGGAACAGTGACACCAAAAAATTAAAGTGTTTTGAAGTAATGAATATCCAATGTGCACTGGTACAACCTGTGTGTTTGTTTCTCTACTATAGTATAGTATATATATTGTACATGCTTGAGGGGACGTCTGGTAGATGGCCAGTATATATCACCATTCTTTAGGTTTCAATGAAGCTACCCCTTTAAGAGACATCATGGGGTTAACCAGCCAAAGGTCGGCTGGACATCCAGGGGGTGTTTAATGGTGGTGAGCAGCAGGTGAAGCGGGAGTTTTTTATTCCACGTGTGGAGACTCACTGTGGAGTTGAGGAAAAGTTACTTTCCAAAAGACCAGGGAATTCACTCCTGGCAGACTGGACACTCTGATATTGGGACTGTTTTGTTGCTGAATTGAAGCTGTTTGTTTTCTATGCCATTGCTTGTCAATGAAAGATAAATTTTGAACTGAAGAAAATAAATCAACTGTTTCCTTTAATGAGGAGTGGCCTGCATGTTTGGTGAAAAACCCCCCGCTGTGATCCCCCAAACTTTATAATACCTTCAGAAATTTGATGTTTAAATCAAGGTTACATATATATGAAACCGTTGTCATAAAGAGTATAAAAGCATATCTAACCTAGGAAATAAGCCTTCACACTCAATTGTATCTTAAGTAGCATTTATGCTGCCCCTCCCACCCATGACTGACCTGAGCTTTCCTATTGGGCAGTTTGGGAGCCACTGCCTTAGGAGGGTCAAGCAAAAGGTAAGACTCTGAAGCCTGGATAAAAGTGGCTTGGTATATGCCTTTTAAGGGTCAATCAATATTTGTTTCTGTCAGTGGGGTCAGGCTGGTTATTTCGTAGAATCAATATTTCCATACACACGCCAATAAAATGCTCCATAAAATCATAAAGATATCTATAAACAGGATTGATTGTCTCATTCAGCAAGAACCACATTGGCACGTTGATGCAGACTTCAGAAAACAAATATATGTCGTCGTCCCCAAATTGATCTCATTGTTAACCCCCCACAACTATTAGATCAGCCCAATCAGGCCCAGTATGTGGTGGGCAAAATTGGGCCCAGATCCGCTTGGTGACCTTTCATCTGATTTTATCCAGGAAAGCAGCAAGTAAGTTGCAGCTGAAGCTTAATCCCTGAGTAAACTGTATAATGAAGCAGTATAATTCTTAATGAATCAGATGAAAGTTGAATGTAGGACTGGCCTGATCTGTGCATGACCTTGACTAGTTGGCCAGCTTAATTATATTGCAATATAATGGCCAGACTATGCCTGTTTTGTTTAAATGGGAAGGTTTTAGTAGCTTAAGGCATGTAATTGATGTTGGGAAATTGCTTATGTAACACTCATTTGGGCAATCTTGACAATTAGTTAAAGTTCTAACGGTATAAGCATGGGTTACACTGCCACTTACACACAGGGTCAGTGCCTTCGTCAGGTGGAAGTTCACCCTTTAATGTGCAGTGAAACTACAACACACAGGCTACTGTACACAAAAATAGAAACTTGGGTGCCAGGAGGTTCTTAGGTGAAAGAACTGTTTATTAGTCAGAGACAATGAACACAGATTTACTCATACAGGAGAGGAGGCATTAGCAAATGACACAAACTACACAGCTCACATAGAACTGGCAAGCTCACAAAGAGCCCATAGATAGAGACAGCCTATGAAGAGGCACATATAACTCACACAGAGCTTCAGTTAATAGGTTTTTCAGCTGAGAAAGGATCTCCTTAGTAGTGATTCAGTATACCATCCCCATCCAGTGCACTGTTCAGGAAGCTGGAAGCTAACCTAACACCCTCTTCACTGAGGTCCCTGCACTGGAGGCATTCACACAGAGCCTCTGGGAAGCTACTCCCTGCTGCAGATCCTTGTTGGAGCTTCAGCTGCTCTTTCTCTTTACACTATTTACATTTTTCTCGTAGACAGACTATTACAAGTTTGTTCAACTATAGCTAAACCTCATTCACGGGGTTGACTGGTCCCAAAATTTACTGGATGCCCATGGCCAGGCTCAGAGCACACATCCACCCTGTTCACAGGTGGAAGCTACCACTCCTTTCCCAGCACTATACCAAAGTGAGGCAGGATGTGGTTACAGCACCTCCTGGCCAATAGCAGGGGATATGCAAATCTTTAAACTAGTGACACATTTAACCCTAGGGGCCCCTACACTTATGTGAATATCATGGATTCCTTTCAATCTTTGGAATCAGGTATGTTTGTGTAGAAAAAAATGCATTTATATTTATCTGTGGAAATTCAGACATTGTTTATGCACCTTTTCATTTTTTTAACCATTTAATTTTAGTTTCATTATATTAGACTATAATCAAACATGTGGATAAAGAACAGACTTATTCAGTGCTAGAAAACTATGCTTAATGCTTCCAACTAGAATTGCAGGAACAAACTGTAGACCAGGAAGTATGGTAGAGCAAATTTTAAAATACATAAATAAGTTCCTAGCACTAAATAAAACACTTTTGTAATATGTCTGTTAAAAATTTTGTACCTGCTTGGGGATACATGTAATTGTTTCTGTGGCTTTCTCTTCTCTTTTTTGTTTGTGATCTCCTTCAAAGTTCAGCAGCCCCTGGCCGTCCTGCTTTCTAGTGATTGATGGGCTACCCCTCCAATGCTTAAAAGATAGATAAGGTTCAAGGTGATTTAACCATTAAAAGAACAGTAACACAAAAAAATGAAAGTGTTTTAAAGTATAGAAAATATCAAGTAGTGTTGCCCTGCACTGTTAAAACTGATGTGTTTGCTTCAGAAACACTACTATAGTTCATATAAACAAGCTGCTAAGAAGCAATGGTGGAAATTTAAAAATGGCTATATGGCACAGGATAAGTTATGGATAACAGATAATATTATGTTCTACAAGAGCTTATCTGCTGTGTAACTTGAGCCTTTTCTCCTTTTAATGGCTGCCCCTATGGCTAAACAACAGCTTATTTATATAAACAGTAGTAGTGCTTCTGAAGCAAACACTGCAGTTTTAACAGTGCAGGGCAGCACAGCATTATATTTTTATTACTTTAAAACATTTTAAATTTTTTATGTTACTGATCCTTTAAGGCTGGTGACACACTGGACAAATTGGGGAGATTGAGTCGCCTGGCGACTAGTCGCCTCAACTTTGCGGCGACCAATCTCCCGAACGCCTTCCCTCACTATGAGCCTGGCTTAAATGAAAAATCGCTGGCGCTAATCACATGCGCCAATTCATTTTCCGAAGATGCCTGAAGTTGCCTCGCAAGGAAACTTCGGGAAAAAAATGATCTCATCGCTCTATATGATATTTTTTATTGCAATTACTGTGTAACTATACATTCACTGTACACCAATGCATGTCAAGTATCATACAAATGCATTATATTATAAAAGAATGTTTTCTAATCCCAGCAATTTTGAAGAATGCTATCTTTACCTCATTATTTCTTAGACTATATATAAGGGGGTTCAACATGGGGGTCAGAGCTGCATACAGCACTGAAAAACCCTGGTCTAAATCTTCACTATGTTCAGAAGAAGGCCTCATGTACATGCACATTGCAGTTCCATAGAAAATTGTAAGTACAGTAAGATGGGAAGAACAGGTGGAAAAGGCTTTTCTTCTGCCATTTGAGGACTTAATGGATAGAATGATCCTTATTATCTTGATGTAAGAGATAACACTGAGCAGAAATGGGAAAAATCCAAAAAGCAGCGTTTCTGCATAGATTATAATGTGGAATGTAATAGTACTGCAAGATACTTTAAGCACAGCTTTCACATCACAGAAGAAGTTGTATATATCCCCTGCTTTACATAAGGTCAACTGGGAAGCCAACAAAGTCATAAAGAATGAATTTAAGAAGCCAGTTATCCATGTGGCAACTATAAGCAAAACATATTTCTTTTTATTCATAATATGGAGATAATGTAAAGGCTTACAAATAGCAACATATCGGTCATATGCCATGAAGGACAATAATGTATCTTCTGTGCTAGCTACAGATATATATAAGTACATCTGACTGTAACATTGCATGGCTGACATTGAATTATTCCCAAAAAGTAAAATGTCCATCAGCTTAGGGAGAGTGATTGTAGTAAATATCATATCCGCACAGGAAAGGTTACACAGAAAGAAGTACATAGGGGAATGTAAATTAGAATCCACTAATATGACTGTAATTATAATGATGTTCCCCATTATGCCAGTTAAATAGATAATGAAAAACACAAGGGAAAGAATTAAGTAACTTCCCGGACAGCTGGAAAATGCTAAAATCCGGAAGATTGCTGATGATGTCTGGTTGTCCATGAGATTAGAATCCTGGAACAAAAACATTTTTATAGGTTATGTAACAATTGTAAAGAAAAAATACGTTTATAATATTTGTTACAAATAACTATTAAACGACAACATGGCAAGAAAGGGATACTATTCCAAATTGTGGTAAAATACAGTAAAAATAAATGTAAAGGGAGTTAAATACTAATACTCTATGCCAGTGATCTCCAACTAGTGGCTCCTGAGCAACATCCTCACCACCCCCTGTGATGTTGTTCCCAGTGGCCTCTGAAGAGGAGCTTATTTTTGAATTCCACTCTGGGAGGTGAGTTTTGTTTGCATAAAA
This sequence comes from Xenopus borealis, assembly GCA_024363595.1. Taxonomy (NCBI): domain Eukaryota; kingdom Metazoa; phylum Chordata; class Amphibia; order Anura; family Pipidae; genus Xenopus; species Xenopus borealis. The sequence goes on along the minus strand of CM044435.1, from coordinate 129,412,042 downwards.
ATCAGTCCACATAGGGACTACCAAATGGCCAATCACAGCACTGATTTTGCACCACCACAGAAAATGTTTTCATGCTTGTGTTACTCTCCAACTCTTTTTATATCTGAATGCTGCTCACGAAAAGGTTGGGGGACCCCTGCCCTGTGTTAAAGAAGGGATAATGTTTACCCCATTGTATCGGATTATTCCTTCAGTCCAATAGTGCAAGGATTGGATTGGAGTCAATGTAAAACAAACAACTAGAGGCACATTTATCAACGGTTTATTTCTAATTCATGTGAGTCTTTAAAAACTCCCCTAAACTCCCATAAATTCGACCAATCGTGTGAATAGAAAATAGACATATAGGAGATATATGTGCAAGAATCATAAGAAGAAAATTGCCAACCATAACTTATATCCAAAATACACCCACTGTGTTATTATAATGAAGACTTTTCAATGGAAGACATCATTTAAATATTAGAATTCATTGCCCCATTAGACCAATGGCACAAAGATCAGCTTGGAGTAAATGTAAAAGAAACAACTAAGGGCAGACTTACTAAGGTTCAAATGGTAAATTCAGATTCTCTATTATAAAAATCACAAATTCAAATTTAAAACCATGAACTCGAATTTGAATGTGAGACACACTTCGATCCTGGAAACAGTTCAATTTCGACTATTCGCCACCTAAAACGTCCAAGTTCATGTAGAAGTCGGTGGCAGAGGTCCATTAAACTATTTGAAGATGTTAAATGCCTTCCTGGCTTTCTAGGTTTGTTTGGAGGAGGAGGGTCATTCGTATTTGATCGAATATTAGACATTCAAGTTTTTTCATAAATTAATCTCCCATTCAATGTGTGAGTACATTTGAATTTATTAGATAACTACGAAATTTTACCTTTGATAAATCTGCCTCCTAATGTTTCTTATTTCTTATATATTTCATTGTGCTCACAAACTCCTGAGAGACGGATAATACTCTCTATTTGGCAAAGATGCTATGGACGGGACATGTGAAAGGAGTTAAATAAAAAAAAATTATTATTTATTTATATGCCCAAAAAAGATTGGCTAAGGCCTTTTGACTTTGTGGCACATTGGCCCCTTATCCTAAGCATACTATTATGAGTTAGGTTACATTAGTACAGGTACAAGACCTTTTTTCCAGAATGCTCAGGACATGGGGGTTTCCAGATAACTGATCTTTCAGTAATTTGGATCTTCATACCTTAAGTCTGCTAGAAAATCATGTAAATATTAAATAAACCCAATAGGCTGTTTTTTTTTCAATAAAAAATAATTCTGTCTTAGTTTGGATTGAATAGAAGACACTCTTTTATTATTACAGAGGAAAATGAAATCATTTTAAAAAATTTGGATTATTTGGTTAAAATTGAGTCTATGGGAGACGGCCTTTCCGAAATTCATAGATTTGAATTACAGAGAGGCCATCTCCCATAGACTCCATTTTATCCAAATAATCAGAATTTTTTTAAATGATTTCCGTTTTCTCTGTAATAAAATAGTACATTTTACTTGATCCCCAACAAAGATAGAATGAATCCTTATTGGAAGCAAAACCAGCCTATTGGGTTTATTTAATGTTTACATTATTTTTAAGTAGACTTAAGGTATGAAGATTCAGATTAGGAAATATCCATTATCCGGAAAACCCCAGGTCCCGAGCATTCTGGATAACAAGTCCCAAACCTGTAAAACCAAGCTCTATAGTCTCAATAAATAGATATAAGAAAAATACATGCTAGAAGCAAAAACGTACATATTATATCCAAAATATACTCACGCTGTTAGTATAATGAAGACTTTTTAATGGAAGAAAAAATGTAAATGTTAGAATCCATAATATTTAAGTATTACAGAATAAACATGTAATATCAAATGTCTTTTAATAATATGGGTACCCAAACAAGACTTCCACTTAGTCCAATAAGACTTAGTCCAATAAGTGTCTTTTTTATCATTTGTAGTGAGACTCTATTTTCATTTCCACTGAGCTCATACAAACAATATCATTTGTTAGTGTTGAAATATTGAATTTGCAACAGCTTGAAATTGGACATTTTTATAGTTTTTACAGTCTGCAAGATTATTGAAGTTATTTAAGGTGCACATTTATAACGTTATGAATTCTTTGAAATAGTGATGGCCTTGGTAAAGATAGATTTAAGGGACGAATCGTTTAAACCTATTGGTCATCCACAATGTGTATAAGAGAGAAAAATGTTGTCCCATGAACAATATGATTATTCTTCCTGATCCAGACAGTAATTCTTCCTTATACCGTAATAGATTATCCACAGAATAAAATGCTGATATGTACGGCCAATCATTTTATATATCTGAGCATAGGTAATGTAACAACGTAATGAGGACTTTGTTTTATACCCTACAGACCTCTGTGTTGAGGGTTGACACTACACAAAATATCTCTTGAGTGGCTGCTCAGGGAATTGATTCATTTACATTAATAAGACAATTTCAGATTTATGTAAAAGCTATAATTATCAGGTATATAGTAATTGACCTTATCCTACAGGTGTGGGATCTGCTATCCGGAAACCCATTATCCAGAAAGCTCAAAAAAATGGGAAGGCTGTATCCTATAGACTCCGTTTTATCCAAATAATCCAGTTTTTAAGTTCCTTTTTATTTTTGATAATAAATAATACATCTATAATAATAATAATACTAATAATAATAATAATAATAATAATAATAATAAAACTTCCATCATACAGAGCATTGGTAAGGCCCCATCTAAAATATGCTGTATTTTACTTTATTGATTAGTAGGGTTAGGGGTAAGTGGATGGTGTAAGAGAATAGGAACTAGTGATCGTTTATTGATGAAGAGATTGCGATCAATCAAATGACTGATAAATAAAAAAAACTATATATCAATAAGTAATTTGTAGTGGCATTTTTAAGCGTTAGGAAAGACAGAAGGGAAGTACAGTATGTTCAGGAAGATGGGCATACAGCAGTCAGCTCTCTACTGTTACATGTCCTTTAATGAATACGGCTGTAATACAAAGCAGTTACTGGGGATCAGGTCAGTTCTGATAGGTATTCTTAACATGTATTTATAGAGCTCCAACATAATTCACAGCCAGCTGTAAAGTTATTGTGTTGATACAGCTAAATCCAGGGTTGGACTGGGGGGGCCCAGGGCCCACTTGGGACATCCAGGCCCCCCTCGGCCACACGTCTCCCTTCCTGCCTTGCCTCCCCTGGCCTCAACTACTACCTGCCTATTGAAGCACATCTGACGTTGCTGCCGGGCTGCAGCGCTTCATACAATTTTTAACTTTCCAATTCGTTGGAAAAGGGGGTAGCCATACCGACCTTGGCGAAATCACATGAATAATATATGTAGAACATATGAAGTTACATACATTACAACCAATACTGGTACGAAAGGTGAGGAAGGCCCTGTACAAAAGGGCTTACAATCTAAAGGGAAGGGAACCAGACATAAGGTATAGGACTGGGCAAGATCAGAATTAAGTTGGGAAGATGTGGTACTGTATGTGGTATTGGAGTTGGTAGGTAAGCAGAGTGAGGTTTGAGAAACTACAGATAGTAGTCAAGTATTTCTTCACAATGAGCAATGCAAAGTCAGGCAGGCCAAAAGTCAGGGCAGCATAGTCAGGATTCAGGGAAGGTCAAGCCAAAGTGCATGTAAGGTATTAAGGGGGTGATGCAGAAGTGGGATCAGAGTCAATCAGATGTCAATAATCAAGTCATGCATGAAGATGCAATAGGATGTCATTGAAACAAAGCCAACAAGTCTAGGCTTCAATTTGCTTGCAGAATGACCTTAAATCCTGGCCCTTGTGCAATGACACAAGCTGATGTACACATCCCTGCACAGGGAACACCAGCATTTATTTTTCTGACTGCAAAACCCAAGCATTTCTTTTAATATTTTGTGGTTGTGGTGACTTCTCATGCTGTCCACTATTGCTTTTGATCTCTGTTTGGCAATTTGTATCCCACTGCTCTTTATGGATCCGAGATTCTGCATTCTACTGGTAACAACTTATTGGATTCTCTGGGCCACCAGCGCAATTTGCTATTCTTTTGTTCATTTGTAATTTTCCAGGTTTCTTGCTGTCCGTTATATCTTTTGGGAAACCATATCTATGGTGAGATTCCTGCAGTAACGCACCCCACATAAAGACATTGGTAATAGCTGATGCACTTTATGAATTTGGTTGATTCTGACACACTTTTAAAATGACTTTGTCATGTCTCTGATATGGCCATATTTTTGGATAAAGGTATTCCATATCTGTACTTTAGAAAACATGCTTTCACATAAGTGCAATCAGTGTCAATTTGCATACCCACTATGCTATAATGAATAGTTGTCCCCTGAAAGTGGAGACATCCACACACTAAAAATATTAGAGGCAGCTGATACCTTTATATAAATAAAATAACACAAAAATGAAAGTCACTACAGTCACATTCCCTCGAGAAATGCCTTATTACCTTATGAAATGAGCACTTTAGAGATTTGATATTTTCTCCTTAAGGTGTACAAATCATTTAAATACTCTAGGTTCAGGTCTACTCTAACTCTTCTATAACAAACACCAAGAGCTGCACAAGCCTATCAAAAGCAAGGCTCCCAGGTGAGTTATTTATGCTCTCTGTCCTGTTCTTGCACACATTCTCACTTTAACAGAGTTAGGACAATGCAAAAAGGCACCCACCAAAATTCTACAATTCATCCAAATTTTCCTATAGTAACATTAACCAGGTTTTGGCGATTGCTTTAAACACATTCTACACCACTCACGAAAAACTATTTATATATTTACTTATTTATGTAGCTAAACATGGCAAGCTAAATATTGAAATTTCCTCCTTTTATATCTGTAGTGAAGTGTAGAAACTATATTCAAGAACTACATGTAAAAAAGGGAATATTACATAAACTAAAATAAGTCACCAGATAAGCTGTCTTATCTCCACAGTTGGAGATATGGAAGTTCATCAGAAATAAATATACATGACACCTTGGTCATTTTGTGTGCGACTCCTAGCTATTTGGATTATTACGAAGTGATAGTGAAGTTGCCTAATAGCTAGGGGAGGACAGCACAAATATAGTCTAAAAGGAATTTTGGAGAAATTACTTAAACTCAAAGACATAACTTGAGTACTGACACTGGGTAGAAAGAGTTTTTGAGCCCCTTCTTTGATCCATAATATAAGAACTCCATTCATGTTAAAATGATGCCATACAAAAAATGTTAGTATGATTTAAGCAGTAGTCATTTTAAGATGATCTGAAATTGGTCCAGTCAGTGACTTTTCAATTCAGATTTTAAATTGTTATGTAGTTTTCTGTCCCTAGCAGCTACTCACAGTCATGATGGATAATAAAGAGGGAAACAATTTTAGATTTTAAATTGTGGTGAATCACAAGATAAAGACACATAATTAAAATAAAAAATATGAGTATAATATATGAGGACAATAAAAAAGGTAATGGTGAACGTCCCCTTTAGGACTTGAAGAACCAAAAGAGCCTGATGGGGGAATGTAATAAAATTCATGAAAAGCAAAACATTTTCTAGTAAGAAGTTTTATTACATTGACTGGCCACTGGCACAAACTATAACATTTTCAAACCTTTTTCCACTGTTGGAAGTGATCGCTAAACAGTTTCTGGGTTCTAAAAAGCTATAATAAATTTGTTCATTTCCCTCTGGTGAACAAACATAACTCTATAACTAAGGAACATATCCAAAATACAATCATTTATCACCCAAGATGCTGCCAAAATTCTTATTAACTCTCTCGTCATATCTCGACTATTGAAACTCTCTTTTTACTGGCCTTCCCCGCCAGAGACTGTCACCTCTCCAGTCCATAATGAACACTGCCGCTAGGCTTATACATCTCCTCAACTGCTCTTCCTCTGCCATACCCTTCTGCCAATCCCTGCACTGGCTTCCACTGCCCTTCAGAATTAAGTGAAAATTAATGACCCTGACATTCAAAGCACTTCATAACTCTGCCCCTCCCTACATCTCTGAACTAATCTCTATATACTCACTCAACCGCTTACTATGCTCCTTTACTGACCTCCTACTCAACTCTTCTCTCATTACCTCCTCACATGCTCGCATTCAAGACTTTGCAAGGGCTGCACCCCTCCTCTGGAATTCTCTCCCACAGTCTGTCCGACTTTCTCCCAACCTTTCAGCTTTTAAAAAATCTCTTAAAATGCACTTATTTAGAGAAGCCTACCTTAACTACCCAGTGCAATACCGCTTACAGTACCACATCTCTCACCCATTTAACTCTGATCTTGCCCACTCAATTTATTGTGATGTATGTAACTCCATATATTCTATGTATGTAATTCATGTGATTTAGTTGTACAATCACATTCATTTTATAGTGCTACAAAATAAGTTGGCGCTACAGAAATACATGTTAATAATAACTCCGCAAATTCAGTTAAGTGCAAATTTTACTGAACATTACCTCTTTCGCCAGAGTTGACTTCGCCACCTCAGACCAGGCGAACTGTTCTGTTTCAACCCACTGTCCTTAGTGATAGTTCTCTTAGATCTGGGCCAGGACATTTACAGGACACTACTCACTGCTATGAGCAGATCTCCACAGACAGTTGAACTGAACCGGACTGAGACGAATACTGTATGCAGATTTGTTGAAGTTTATCATTAAATATAACAAAGAAGTCCATACAGTTGTACTCCAGAACCTGTAACGAGAACAACAAAGACATGCATAACTATACTTGAGTCCTTTGTAGACATCTTGTGCCATTATATCAATCTTAATGTCCAAAACATTGAAGTTCCAAGGCATCAGGAGAAGTAAGGTGTGAGCAGTACCAGCTCAATAGAAAGTCTGACGAAAGCCAGGTAGTGTCACATTCGGCTACCTTTACTACAATCCTTTGTAGCTCCCTGCCTTCACAGGGTAAAGTCTCTGTAAGCAATCCTGTAGTTCACTTTGAAGAACAAGATCCCTTTTGGGTGACGCTTGGCACTTGTTCTGAGTCTGGGGAACATGCAAACACAGTCTCCAGTGATTTAAAAGAACACTAGAAAGATGTTGGATGTGCTTCCATTGACGTCCGTAATGTCTGCTGCAGATGAAGAAACTGGCACTGTGAAAGTCTCTTGTGTGAGAGTAAGATTTGTAATTTCTGGGTCTATGAATTCAAAGGCATGTTTAGTAGGACTTAATGAAGTTGCAGAAGTCTGGTGCTACCAAACATGTTGCTTTATTGCTGTGACTTGTAGCAGATGTTAAATTGGTGGTAAAGTCTGCTGAACTAGGAGCGACAGAGATGTTGTGCACTCAAAAGGGGATGTCCCAAGCTATGGAATTCTGCAGTCGGTTTTCTGTGCAGTAGTTTACTCTGAAAGTTTACTGAAGCCACCAAGCCAATTGGGTCATAAAAGTTATTTACTACTGATAGAACTCAGTTGTGAGTTCAATTTTATTGCCATTGCTGGTAGATTTGAAAACAGTACTTCCGAGAGTATGCTGAAACTCTGAGCTGCCATCAAGTCTTTCTTTTACACAGTAATGGTGAGGACAGGGATCAAAATAAGAACTGCATCCATTTAAGAGTACATGTGTTTTGCAAGAAGTAAGGTTAGTTGGTTTCTTCTTACCATCTCTATAGACATTTCCTACAATGACCCATCCTAGGTCAAGGCATTGGTCATAAGGAGCATCATGAGTTGCATTGCATTGCTGACATACCTTGTGTACTCTCAAGATATCTCTACCAAGCAAAAGAAGAATGCAAAAGAAGCATTCTCGTCAAAGACGATGCAGTTGGCTATTCTCCTTAAGTGAGGATGATGAAGAGCAACTTTGGGTGTTAAAAGGTAGATGACTACCCATGTGATGGGCACCTCCAATTTGTTGGAGCAGCAGGAGTAGAACATTTATTTTATTGATTAGCGCTGTGGGGTATCTTTGCCATGTCTTGAAATGACTGCTTTGAGGAATTGTTTGTGTGCTCTGATATATATTGGTGCCTGCTATTTTGTCTCAAGACATAATCCTTGGTGCTTTTGATGGAGTCCTCAATAAATTGCTTCAGCAGATTGTTCTAAAACTCTCAGTCTAGCCAGCGCTGTTGCCTGGTCATGTTCCTTTTGCAAGATCTTCATTTCTGTCCTTTTATGAGCAGTTTCTGCTACACCCTTTCTAGCAAATTCTATTTTAGCAGTTTCTAAATTGACATGAGCTTTGAGTAGTTGCTCGTAGAGTGTAGAACACCCAGAATGTGAAGGTCTGGAAGACCTTTTTGTGTGTCTAGAAGATGCAGAAACATGAGATGTAGCTTCAACTTGCTGTGTGAATTTGGCTTGAGCCTTCACCTTGGTTTCTTGTACTAGGCTGATTCTTTGCTCATTCAGGTAACTGAATCTACTTAACTCTTCTAGGGAATCCTCTGTGTTGGTTATCTCTAAGAAAGATGAATATTTACTACTCAGTCTCTGATAACGTTCAAAGGCAATATTGAAACCTTTGAGAGCACCCTCTAGGTGCAGTACTTCTTGGTCAGGTTCACTAACCACAGACATACAGTGTACTGTTTTGTTCCATAGCTCAGTGATATTATCTGAGAATTGCTCTTTAGTAGCTTCGACATTTTCCTTTAATGTAATAGTTAACACTTTGCCCTGGCAAGGTGGTGACAGTTTGCACATCAGTGAGCTGTGGTTCTTGACACACAATTTCTAAAGTATCCTTAACAGAAGCCATAGAGCCTGACTGTGACATAGCAATGGCTGCACTGGTGGCACACAGGCAGGTGCTGAGCAGACAGGCAGATTACAGAAAGTTCAATGTAGGATATATCTAACTTGTGTCTCTATGCAGTCTATCAGCATTGGACTGGTCCGGCGGGACACCAGGAAAAAACCCTGTGGGCTGCAGTCCTTGTGGGCCCCATTGGCCCAGACCCGGTAGACATAGATGGCGCTCCTGTCCTCCCCTCTCCCCGCCCAATCACGTATACATGAAGCAGGTGCGCCACGTCGGCGTTCTGCAGGATTCTAAGTGCTGGGCAGTCCTTCCCTCACCCCACCTGATCATGCAAGAAAGGCGCAATACACACAAAGCAGGTACGCGCTGGCGGGGGTTGGGTGGAGAGGTACAGAGGAGCCTGGTGATTGGGGTAGCTGGGGCCCTTCCACTGGCAGTTGAAGAGAGGGGGATCAAGGGTCACAGCAGCTTCCTGGACTACAGGGAGAGGAGAAGGACAAGCTAGAAAACATACAGCACAACATACTAAAATACATTTAACTGCAGTTGTGTTTAACATAATAAAGTGAGATCTTCCTCAATCTTATGTCAGTTACATCATATCCTATCTGCTGGAAATGCATTAAAGTTGTAAAAACGCTGGTGGCTTGTCCTTTTTTAAGCAGGATTGCCTGCAAAAGTCCTAACTTTCACTCTACTAACATTCATTTTACAGTGGGCTTATATGTAGGGCATTAGATGATCTCTTTTGATACTGACGTAAAAAAATAACCATTTTTATTACCTATCATAACATGGTCTTTCAGTGCTATGTATAATTTTGCCATGAAAGAATATGCCTGATGCTTTTACATTACTTTTCTTACCCCCTTGTTCCTCTATAAGGGGGTTGCCATATTTGTATCTGTTAGCATTAGAAACTCTAACTGACAGGTTAAGAAGGGACAGTCAGGCTGAAAAAATTGTTGGGTTTAGGAACTTCAAGTGACAATTACTTACAAAAACAGATCTATCAGCAAAAAAACAAGCAAAAATTACCTATAGGTAACTTCTAGAAAAAAAAACTCAAATTCCAATTTGAATTGAAAAATTTAATTGAATGAAATTTTTCAATTTGACCATTCGAAAATCGAAGTACTGTCTCTTTAATAAATAAAAAATTGACACTTTGCCACATGAAACCTGCTGAATTGCTATTTTAGCCAACGGGGGACCTCCTGGATCTGAAATTTTTACATTTTTTTTGGCCAAAAATCGAATAGTTCAAATCCAATGGATTTGAACAAATTTTATTAAAAAGGTACATTTTTGATAGAAACCCCCTTTAAAAATATTTGACGGCCAAATTTTTAAATTTTTTTCTATTCGAAATTTGACCCTTAGCAAGTCTGCCTCCTAATGTAAATTAGGGGCATATTTACTAAGGGCCGACTTTTCTAAGAGAAAAAACTTCAAATTCGACCCTCTGAGTATTTTGGACCTATTTCGATCAAATAGGTCCATTTTCGATCAAATAAAAAAATCGTTCAAATCGTTCGATTCGATCAAACGATTCTCCACAAAATCCTTCGAATTCTTGGAACTCAGAAAAATTTTCAAGACAGGTTTTCTGATTGGCTAAAATGGCAATTTGGCAGCTTTAAAAGGATCCTGTCATGGGAAGAAAAAAAAATTCAAAATGCATCAGTTAGTAGTGCTGTTCCAGCAGAATTCTGCATTGAAATCCAATTCTCAAAAGAGCAAACAGATTTTTTTATATTTTATTTTGAAATCTGACATGGGGCTAGACATATTGTCAATTTCCCAGCTGGCGAAACGCCAGCGAAAATTCGCTGAGAAAAATCGATGCGACGAAAACGACACGACGCACGGCGTCAAAAACACGACTCGTTTCGTCACTTCGCAAATTTCGCTGGAAATTCGCTAATTTTTCGGCCAAGCGAAACCAGGTAGATTCGCCCATCACTACAGATAACAGTTCCCTAACACAAGATAACAGCTGCCTGATAGATCTAAGAACAACACTCAGTAGTAAAACACATGTCCCACTGCATAATATTCAGTTACATTGAAAAGGAAAAACAACAGCCTGCCAGAAAGCAGTTCCCTGGCTGGCACAAGTCACATGACCAGGGCAGCTGGGAAATTGACAAAATGTCAGGTCATGTCAGGTTTAAAAAAGGAAATATAAAAAAATCTGTTTGCTCTTTTGAGAAATGGATTTCAGTGCAGAAGCCTACTGGAGTAGCACTATTAACTGATGTGTTTTAAAAAAAACATGTTTTCCCATAACAGTTTCTCTTTAAGCTGGTGAATAGTCGAAGCATTTTTAAAGGGCAAGTACTTGAAAGTTGAACATTTTAATTTAGTCGAAGTAGCCCAAATTAAAATTTTGTTAAAATTTTCACTTTGACCCTTAGTAAATCTGACCCTAAATGTTAGCTACTCTACAAAGTTAATCACTGCTTCCTACTGTAATGGTTAGTGAGCACACACAAGCAAATCATGTTAAACTGGATATTTGGCAAAGCAATGACAGCTTTTTGACAGAGATCAGCATCTGTAATTTACATTTTACCTTTTAAGTTATTGTAACACACAAAGTGGATTTCAGTCCCAAAAAGCCATTGTGTATTTTTGGTCTCAAATCCACCCTGTGTGTAGTGACAGAAGAGCAGAGGAGGAATGCATGTGACATTATCCCAATGCATCATGTAAATGTTAATTCTTTCATGTGATTCAGGGCCATGAATTATGTCATGAATATCACCACGCCAAAAAACTTCCATCTCCTAGCATTTTCCAAATCTGAAGAACACTATCATATTATTTTTATTGGGCTGTTACTATTGTACCTACTGGCATTAGTTGGTAACATGCTGATTATTGTACTTGTGTGTCTGGTATCCCAACTGCACACCCCAATGTACTTCTTTCTGTGCAGCCTGGCAGTCCAGGACATTATCTCTGTCTCTGCCTTCCTGCCAAAGCTGATGGCCATCTCAATTACAGGGAACACCAGTATTTCTTTTTCTGACTGTATATCTCAGCTATTTCTCTTAATATTTTCTGCCTGTGCTGATTTTTTCCTGCTGGCCATCATGGCTTATGATCGCTATGTGGCTATTTGTATCCCTCTGCGTTATCATCTTATTATGAACCAAAGGTTCTGCTTCCTGTTGGTAACAGCTTCTTGGACTCTCTGTGTCACCAATGCAATGTGCTATTCTTTGTTTATATCTCATGCGTCATTCTGCAGGCTTCTTGATATCAATTATATATTTTGTGAATCCAAATACATGGTGGAGATTTCCTGCAGTGACACAACCCACATACAGACATTGGTAACGATTAATACACTCTTAGTAGGGATCCTTTCAATTGGGTTGATCTTATCATCCTATGTATATATTATATATACCATCCTAAAGATAGAAACTTCAGCTGCAAGGCTCAAGACGTTCTCTAACTGCTCTTCACATCTTACAGTTGTATTGCTCTTTGGTAGTTCTGGTACCAGTTTGTACATGAAACCAAGCTCAGAAAACTCTCAAGAAATTGACAAGATGCTTTCCCTGATGTACTTGGGTTTTATCCCAATGTTAAACCCATTGGTGTACAGCTTCAGAAATAGACAAGTTCATTCTGCTGTAAAAACAGTACTCACCAAATATATATTAAATGCAATTTAAAATGACTTCAGCATGTGCTGCTCACGGATCCGCTATTAAAACTTTCCAGTAGGTTGAGCTATCAATCAAATTGAATGAAAGTGAATGAATGGCCCTTTCGACTAACAACTGTTGTCATCACTCTGCCCCAATCGGCATTAGTTATCATATGAATTAGGTGAATTGTCATCTTTTAAAGTTCAAAACATGTCAGTGTTTCACTTTCATCAATACTTTTAGGTAACCTGTGGGCTCAGAATGTTTCATCAAAATATTTTGGAGGACATGAGAACAAAGGATAAAGCAAGAAATCACCACAGGGTTTCATCAACATACTTCTTGATGCTGTTTTTCTTTAAAGGGTTGTACACACAAATATAAATCTTTTCTCAGTTAAACTTTTATTTTATCTCAGTGGTTATTTGGAAATGCAATGAGGGAAGAAGAACCAGAGATTGTAATGGTATAAACACAAAGGCTATGGGCATGGAACAGAAAGAGAGAAGGGCTGATTTGAGTTAAGTTGTCTTCTACAATCTCCCCAAAAAGTGCAGTAAGTAGTGGAGCACCACCAGAATATATTACTGAAGTTAGGATATATTTTTTGTAACTTGTCAATGGTGATATCATCTTGGCAAGAACTTATAGTTCATTATTTTGTATTTTGTAACTTTTGTAGATAACCAGTGGTATCAAGGTTAAATCCTCTCACTGAATAAATTTCCCTAGGTCCAATTCACATTAGTTTTAAAGCTCACCTTTTTAATTCAATTGTCCTCTTGAAGTAGCTTGCAGATAATTGGTGTAATATGTCTGAGCTAAAGCACATGGATTGGAAGATGGTAAGATTTCTACCCCAATTTTTATTGGCCCCTAGGCTTATGCAAGTAACTTGTCATCTGCCCCTATTTCCAAGCTTCTAACCCCATGAGCCGTACACATCTCTTAGGAGTATCCCATGCTATTCATTGTTTCTTTTCCATAAAGAGCAAAATCTAAAAGTTACCTCTAATCGACCTTTTCTCAGTATACGTTTCCTCTCTTTGGAGGAAAATCGGAACTATTTATTATAGAGATCAATGGAGTTGGGGTAGTGCTAATAAAAAGTAGTCATTATATATCAAGCTTCTATATTGCTTTTCTGCACAGGATAGATGTAGATAAATGCCATTAATACTTACATTTGCTTCTCTTATTGATTATGAGACCAGAAAATCATTCTGTTCATTATAACAGCATGCTAAATAACTTTCACATTTTTTTTAAAGCTCTTCCAGTTAAATATAGTTAGGCTTTAAACAAAAACAAAAAAAAATCTGTATAAATGATACAAGAGCACAACGTTCTTTGTGCCAAGGCACACTGAACCATTTGGGATCAGATGGACTATAGGATCCTACAGGAACAGACAATGAGGACTTTGAGAGTCCATAAGTAAGGAACATCATCAACCAAAAGCAACCCATTTCTAAATCTAATCCTATGTACATTAACTAGGTGTGACGAAATGTGTAGGTTTGCAAAAATAATGTGCTTGGCAAAGTCTTAGCAACCAGCCTACAGTTTATATAATCGGGTAACCAGGGATGCTGTTATGGTTGAATGTGTAAATAATAGAAAAACAATGCTTTGTACACATACTGAACAATAAAAGGCTACATTCTTATACCACAATCCCATTTTGTCATGTTCAGGTTCAATTCCGGTATTGGATCCGTGGGAAATATAGCTGGAATGAGGTCCTCCCCTCATTCATGCCCCCATATGTAATAAAAGGAGTTAAGTTTGCTCAGGAGCAGTAACAAATAGCAAGCAATAAGATGTTTGCTTTTAAACAGGTGACCTGTAAATTCTACCTGATGATTGGTTACTGCTCCAGGGCAAACTTTGTGCTTTTTATTACATAACCTCCCATGAATTTAACCAATATCACTTTAATACTGGATCAGTAA
>CM044435.1:129342721-129357179 GCA_024363595.1 Xenopus borealis | reverse complement strand
TTTTATTTAGCAATCAATTGGATACAGGTGTGTTTTTCTAAGGCTTCCAGAGTCCTAAATAAAAACAATCGGATGGTGTATTACCCTTTTATATTCCAATAGCCATATTCCTGTCGGCTTTAAAGATTAGCACTTCAAAAAACAGGCTTCTGGATGTTGCTGAAAAATGCTTAAATGCAAGCCACAATAGTGAAGTACATTAAGATCTCCAACTGATAGCCCCGATACTGATTTTACTTACAAGATGTAGATCATTTTAGGAGAATATCTCATTGAGCGGTGTGTGATCCCACTGTTATTGGAATATAAAAGGGTAATACACCATCCGACCATCCGATTGTTTTCTTTTATTTAAGATTCTGGAAGCCTTAGGGCAGAACTCCAAAAGCATTTTCCACACGATCTGACTCTCTGCGCAAAGACACAGGCGTCATGTCGGATATGACGGGAATAAGGTAAGTAATAAATTTGTCTGATGGTGTCGTAGTTTTGATCCGACGCAACAAAACTTTTGGATGCAAATGCTGCAAGCTGCGTCTGCATCCTACAGCCGTGTCGCGTCGGATCAAAGCTGCCGTTGCATCCGATGTGATGCCTGCGTCTTTGCGGATCACACGGAAAACACTTGTGGAGTTCTGCCCTTTGAAAAGCACACCTGTATCCAATTGATCATTTTGTTTTTACTGACTTGTGGGTCCTTTCCCTGAACGGAGCTGCTACAAAGCATATTGATTGAACTAAGCATGGAGCCCACTCCTGTTACTGACTATTTATATTATAGTTATTTATAATATAGTTATTGTTGCTTCACTCTTATGCAGTATAAAAATGTGTAATTTGCCCTTTGTCATGGACTTATTCTTTGAATTCTAATTGTGGCAATAAACATGAATGGGGTTTTCTTATTAAGTTTTACTTATTCATTTAACAGTATGGTTACTATGTCTTACTTTCCCAGCAGCCATGCATACTTTTGAAGAAAGAGTGAAAGGTTAATAGGAAAGGATGGTGAGTGGAGAAGCAAAGTCTACCTGTGGGCTTAATAATAGTAAATCAATACCAATAACTTCATAATTTATGTCCCTGATTATGGTTAGTGAGCAATCACAAATGCAACGGATTATGCCATGAATTTCACAATGCCAAGATACTTCCATCTCCTAGCATTTCCCTATTCTGAGGAAAATCACAATATTATTTTAATGGGATTCTTTCTAATGTACCTACTGGCTGTGCTTGTAAACATGATGATTATTGTACTTGTGTGTCTGGTATCCCAGCTGCACACCCCCATGTACTTCTTCCTGTGCAACCTGGCAGTCCAGGACATTATCTCTGTCTCAACCTTCCTGCCAAAGCTGATGTCCAATACAATTACAGGTGTAACCAGCATATCTTTTCCTGGCTGCATTACACAACTATTTCTATTTATAATGTGCGTTGGTGGTGATTTTCTCCTGTTGGCCATCATGGCTTTTGACAGATATGTGGCTATTTGTATCCCTCTGCATTACCACCTCATTATGAACCCAAGGTTCTGCATCCTGCTGGTGGCAACATCGTGGATTTTCTGTGCCACCAATGCAATGTTTTTCTCTTTATTTATATCTCATTTGTCATTCTGCAGGCTTCTCAATATCAATCATATATTTTGTGAAACCATATCTATGTTGAAGCTTTCCTGCAGTGACACAGCACATATACAGACTTTAATAGCAGTTGACGCACCATTAATAGGGATTCTTCCAGTTGGGTTGATCCTAATATCTTATGCATACATCACATGTACCATCCTCAAGATGAGAACCTCAGCTGCAAGGCTTAAGACTTTCTCTAGCTGTTCTTCACATATCACAGTTGTGTCGCTTTTTAGTGGTACATGTATTAGCTTGTATATGAAACCGGAGTCAGAAAATTCTCAAGAAATAGACAAGTTGCTAACCCTGATGTACTTGGGTTTTATTCCACTGCTAAACCCATTTGTGTACAGCCTTAGAAACAGACAAGTTCAGTCTGCTGTAAAAATAGTATTTACCAAATATATAATGCATGCACCATGTAAAGGTTCTTCAACATGAGGCTACTTAGGCAGTTAAATACTTTCCTTAATGCCTTTAAGGATGGCTTTATAGTGATGGACGAATTTGTCCCATTTTGAAAATGGCGAAAAATTCACAAATTCGACACCCTCCACAATTTGATGCACGTCTATTTTGTCCAAATGCATTAAAATCAATGGATGTCCAAAAAATTTTGATGCGCCACAGTTTTTATGCGACTTTTCTGACATTTGTTTTTTTTTTTTCACATGTCAAATTTTTGCCGCAGGGCTTGGCTAGTTCCTTTGACATCACATTAGCACTTATAGAAACTACCAATACAGGAACTGGCATAACCAAACAAAACTGAAAAAATTAAATTTTTGTTGCTAAAGTATTGAAGATATTTTATTTTTAATTTTGTGTACTGGGAAGTAGTTGGCAAGTGTGTTGTAAATTAAAACCAATCTTTAGTTTGTTTCCTGATAGTAGAAATATTTATTTTATATTTTGTTTTGGGGTCTAAAATAGGCTGAATAGCTAATAAAAAGCCAAAAGTGAATATTGTCTGCTCTTTGGTTGAGAGGTAATGTCATAATCTAATAACTTGATAACTAGGCTTGGTCTATGTCTACCTGTTTCCCCTCTCTCTTCCCATTCCCTTCCCATTTTCCTTTCTGTCTCTTTTACCTTTACAGAGGCCTCCACAAATGGGTATTTTGTTGTTTAAATTAAATTACCTTGAATGAAAACATTTAACTTAAAAAAGATGCCAGACTAAGGGGTCCATTTATTAACACTGACTTCTACATGAACTCGGCAGGTGGCAAATAGTCAAATTCGACTTGTTCCCAGGATCCAGGTATGATAATTCTCGAATTTGAATTTGGATTATTCCCAATTTGAATTTGTGAGTTTTGACCAAAAATCCAATTAAAAAAATTGAATTTACTATTCAACCCTTAAAGGAATGGTTCACCTTTAAGTTAACTTTTAGTATATTATAGAAAACAACTTCTCAATTGGTCTTTATTTTTTATAGTTTTTTTTATTTATTTGCCTTCTTCTGACACTTTCCAGCTTTCAAATCACAGTCACTGACCCCATCTAAAAAAACAAATGCTCTGTAAGGCTACACGTATTCAAACAAAAAATATTCGTAGCATAGCACACATCAATGTGGAATCTCTTACCACAATAGAAGTGTGGCCCAGGTGCTCCTGCCCCAGGCCCTCAGCTCAAGGGAGCGGACAATCCGTAAATGTAACACAAACTAGTTGGTGCAAGGCACACTGGAACTCACACTTAGATCAGACCAGAAAAAATATAAAATAAAAATGAAAACATATTTTATATAATTATCTCTTGCCTGACGCATTTCGTGTCCATGTGACACTTAATCATAAGCTATAGTGTATTACCATTGCTACTTTTTATTACTCAGCTTTCTATTTGCCCCTCAATTATTCATATTCCAGTGTCTTCTTCAATTTGAACCATGGCAACCAGATTGCTCAAACTGCAAATTGGAGAGTAGCTGAATAGCAAGCTAAATAACTCAAAAACCACAAATATTAAAAAAATGAAAGCCAATTGCAAACTGTTATACTGAATATCACTCTCTACATCATACTAAAATTTAATATAAAGGTGAACAACCCCTTAAATAAATCTGCCCTTTAGAGAAAGTGAGTGAGAATGAGACTGCTGATAAACAGGCCTCTAAGCAGCGGTTTTATTAAAATTAAAATGTATTTTTTCGTGATAAATTAATGTTTGTGTTCTAAAATTCACAAGCTTGAATTGTGGTTTCTCAAACTCAAATACTTAAGATTTATTAAGCACAAAAAAAAACTAGCAGGTGAGTGTTCAAGATCAGCATTTTTATTTCAATTTGAGGTTTTCAAGTTTTTTCAAGTTGGTTTACACATTGAAAATGATTACTAGAATTTAATTGAACTGAGCCTGAGTTTTTTTTTTCTCATTTGAGATTTGAGTTTTTTTAATCAACAAGCATATATTCCAGTTGAGTTTTTCTAAATTAAAAACTTAGAATTTTGATAAATAGGCCTCCCCAAGTATGTAGTTAAAATACAGTATGGGGGAGATTTACTAAGGGCCGAATTTTCTAAGTGAAAAGGGTTTCTTTCTATTGAAAATTGACCTATTTTGATGGAATAGGTCAATTTTTGATTGAATAAAAACATGCTAAGTTGACCTATTTTCCCAAGATATATCTAAATTGATAATTAATTAGAGCCTCACTGGACCTCCTACACTCCTGGGCCCCCCTGCAACCGCCGGGTCTGCTTCCTCTGTAGTTATGTCCCTGCTTGGACATCTTGGTCAGGCAGATTCAGTGCTATCGAGTAACTAAATGTTCTGTGGAACTATTGTGCTTACAAAATAAATAAGATCAAATGTTCTAGTTACAAATATGGGTTAAAATCAAAGGACACATTATTTCATTTTTTTTTTCATTTTTACAACGCGTTTATTATTTTTCATAAACAAGTCCATAAAGCAGTACATTAACAAAATTCCAAAATATTAAATATAGCAAATAATGATCTTCATGAACAAATTTAAATCAATACAGATCCAACTTAAATCATAAAAAATAAACAACTTTGAAGCACTTAGAATATAAAACAGGAAATAATTAGATAATTTCCATGAAATGTTTTGATCCTCAATCCTCTCATTCCAATGACCTTACTAAATCCAGTTTATTCAACAATTCCTTCTTAGATTTATCAAATAAATCTAGATAACTGGACCATAGACAATAAAAAGTAGAAGGACTTTTCGTTATCAAAATTATATCTAAAAACTTCTTGCACGCAAACTTCCTTCTATATCCAAAATAAGTTTCTTGTAGCATTCATGAAAAGGTGTAATAAATTCAATAACTACTTCTCTAATTTCAAGGCTCAGTTGTCAAAAAAACTGCCACCCATAATTAAGTAAAATAAAGCAGAAGTTGGATATAGTTTGATTTTTCTCTCTAGGTTAAGAGAGAGAAACCTTTCTTCAGGACCTGAAGAAATGAAAAATGTCTACATTACCAACCTCACATTTTGGGCAATAAGAGCTATTCTTAATATTATAAACTTTTTTATAACAGGAACCATATCCCTTATATGTCAGGACTCAGGGATTTGAAATATAGTGTGTGTTTTCCTCGGACAATGCACCTTCCAGTTGATCCACTGTAGGCCCTCATGGCTGCTTTGGGCAAGTCATCCTACCTGTATTGTATTTTCTGTCTCCTTCCTGGTCTCCTCCCATCTAGTTACCCTCATGCGTTTCCTATTTCCAATTATGTACCCTTTATAAACCTGTCCCTGACCAATGAACCCTGCTTGATCATCTGAACTCCTGAGCCCAATACAGCCTCTTACTTCTATGTGGGGTGAGGGTACGGGTTTTTTTTCTACAGGGGTTCCTTCTCCTTTAAAGGGCAAGGAAAGTGTAAAATAGACTAGAGGCTAGAAATGCTGTATTTAGTATACTAAACATAAACATGAACTTACTGCACCTCAAGCCTAATCAAACAAATTATTTATGCTTTCAAAGTTGGCCACAGGGGGCTGTCATCTTGTAACTTTGTTATACATCGTGCCTGACACTGGCACTGCACGTGCTCAGTATGGTCTGTGGTGCTTAGGGATCATCATAAATTATCAAAAAACAAAGCTGTTTGAGTTCTGCTCGGCTGGTAAGTAAGGCAGGGGCTCCCCCTGCTATTCATAACTATGATTGTTTCCCTGCCAGAAATTAGGGACTGTCTGACAATTCCTATCCACAGCACTAAATGAAGGTAGAATTTCACTGCAGTCAGGTTTCTTATAAAAACTGAACACATTTATAAAATAAAGTATATTGGAGATAGATTTCTTTTTCATTAAATAAAGTAAAAATTGGATTTAATTTGTTTGCCTTTCCTTGCCCTTTAAGGAGCTGGACTGACGTAATAGAATAAGCCAGGAATTTTGACCAGCAACTAGCAAAAGGGTCATCCATTTTCAAAAGAAAATTTAGAAAATTATTAAATATAAAATTGACTTTATTACAAAAAGGAAGTTTTTTAAGCTTATTAATAAATTGAGTCAAGTCATTACTTGCAAATGATAATGAGCTAGCATTAAAATATAACCACGATTTGAAAATATAAAAACCTTTCTTTGTTAGAAAGATTACATTTATTTTGTAACACTTCCCAAGTAAGAATCTTTCCTTTTTATAGATCCAATACATCTTTTAGAAAAGTTGGAAAATTGTTCTTAAACCCAAGTAAAGAGGAAGGAAATAGATACATGTATACAAATTCCTTTAAATTTTCAACTGGAGTAAAAGGTGTAATACAATGATCCATGCTATGGTTCCTAAAATGAAATTTCCAAACATAAATGGAATCTCAGAAAATAGGATTACTTTTGTAATAGTTTGGAATATCGCACCAATAAAATATAACCAAATAAAGGATGGCAAGATTAACTTTAATGTAGCAACGAGGCTATATTAAATTTTCTAAAATTCTAAAATTTAATCCACCTTTTGATATGTGAAATTGTAACTTGGTCATGGCAATCTTTGGTTTAAAAGAACACCATAAAAAGGATGACAAAGCTGAATTTAAAGTCTTGATATTAGAATGCCTAAGTAATAATGGGAGATTAATTAAGGGGTAAATTAATTTAGGAAATACTGTATAAGCATCTTGAAGGAAAAATTCTTCCCCCTTAAATTTAAAGGTGCATCTTCCATTTTTTACATTGAGATATAACAAATTTAATAGCAGCTGAAAAATTTAAATGATATAAATTCAAATATAAAATCAAGCCTAAATGCACGAAAAAATCTTTGGGCCTTTTTAGGTTTAAAGATTTAGAAACGACCCAGAAACATTTATAAATTCTATTTTTCCAGAATTGATTTTATAACCTTTCCATAAGAAACCAAAATATCAAAGATTTTATATAAAGTATTATTTGGGTCTTTCACTATCATTAACAAATCATCCACAAAAACCATAACAGTAATTTTAATTTGAGATCTATTAAGGTAAACCCCTTCAAAAATTTCAGAACTATTCAAGAACTTGAGAAGTGACTCTAACGACAAGATCAACAAACCAGATGGGAATGAATTGCTCCTACCATGAAACAAAATATCATTAAATAGACTACACAAAAATGGAGCCATTGTAGAATTTAAGGACTTATAAAAAGAGGTAGTAAGCCATCATGACCACTTGCTTTTCCATTTTTGAGAGATGTTATCATGTTAAAAACCTATTCTATAGTAATGATAACCTCCATCCCCCTTTTTTTCTTTCTGTACCCTTATCCCATGTTTGAAAAATAATAAACAGAGATTATACAAAAAAAAATGGGGAAGCTAGGGTAGACTGCACAGTTGGATTATTAAAAAGTTGAGAATTGAGGGGGAATACAGTTTACCAGCTAGGGAGATCCCCCTTTTACAAGAAAAGCACACTAATAGTAACTTTAAATCTAATTCTCCATTAAATAATATAAATATCAGAGGGAAAATATCACACGCAGTCTACCAAAACCAAGATAAAGGGCCATGATTCTGGTCACAGCTCACACTTCAGCCTATAACAGCTAGGACACAGATTCTGGGTAGGCAAGAGAACCAGAGTGTACACAGAAGAAATGAGTAAGAAGCAGAGTGTAGTCAGAGGACAAACTGAGATCATTAACAGGGAAAGCAGCAAATTACTGAATCAAATCCAAAAACATTGTCAATAACAGGCAACAGGGTCAGGACAGGCAGCAAACGTCAATGTTTATTAGGTTAGGATCAAGCAGAGGTCAGACTAAGGAAACAACACAAAAATTGCAACCCGGAAACAAAACATCATGGGCAGACCTTCTATCAAGCGCCTAGTGCACGCCCAAGAAGATTGCCGGGGTACCCATGAAAAGAGCAGTGGGCCTCCCTGCTGCACCGCTGGACCATTAGGTATCATAACAGTAAAGTAGTAACCTCCGCTGTTTGCTGGCAAATGCACAGAGTTTGTCAGGCAAAATGGGAGAGCTACGTTAAATGCATGCACTAAAAACTGTCAAATAATTGGTATAACTGAGAACCAGAAGGATGAATCCTCTGACTGGGCTGTCAATTTAAATTGCTACACCATTTTAAGGAAGGAAAGAGGAATTAAAAAGGGTGGAGGTGTTTGCCTTTATGCAATTAAAGCCGTGCTCTAAAGAAATAACTATGGATGGCACTGGGGAGGGTGTTGAATCCCTTTGGGTTTAGATTTTGACTGGGCAAAAAGCTACAAAGAAAATTATCTTTGATGTAGGCTACAAACCTGTCAGGACTATTGGGGATTTAATCACTGGTCTACATGGTAATCAGACAGTGCACCTTTCAGTTGAGGCACTGGGGGCTCTCATGACTGTACCTGACCAGTCCTCCTAACTATACATGTATACTTTGTGTTTTCTGTCTCCTTCCATCTCGTTACCCGCCATGTGTTTCCCATTTCCAACTATGTACCCTTTATAAACCTGTCCCTGACCAGTGATCCTTGTTTGATCATCTGAGCTCCTGAGTCCAATCCAGCCTCTGACTTCTGTGAGTCTCCACCCTTGATTCCTGGTTCCTGTGTTCCCTGCCTGGTTCTGTGTTCTGTGGTGTTTATACAAATGACCTGCAGGTGTCACTGTGCACAGGACTTGTATTGTGCATACACAGGACTTTCTGTACAGTTTGAAAGTAAAGTAGGAAGTAAGGCAGTTATGTAACAGTTGGATGAATCAGTTATACCCTCCTCAGTCTCGGCTACCAAAACATAACAATTTCCTGCCTGGTTCTGTGTCCATTGCCTGTTCCCCCTTGCTCGGACATTGCACTTCCATTGTATTTTAGTCTTTAGCCATGGAGTGTTCCCACAACATCTCCTTTTTGCATTATTTAGACAGTATTGCTATTTAGCATGTGACTTGAAGTAAAAGAAGGCATTTGTGTGAAATTAAATTCAACTTAAAATCATTTCGGCTTTGTTAAAAATACAGCAGCACTAAATGATTTACAAACTTTATCATTATTTGACTTAGCACTATCCCGTGTACTTCATATAAATCAATGATGCCATGAGGTTATAAGAATGTATTTGTTAACTTTATCAGAAAACTCATTTTTGTGCTATATTTACATTAAATTTTCTGAGGCTACTATCTTTTATCCCATCACACTTAAGCCACAAGGGAAACCAATGTATATGAAAGGGATGAGGAGCAAGTTATCTCATAGGCAGGTAGTGTTCTAGCTGCCATTGGACTGTACCATGTGCATTAGAGGCAGGGTGCATGCAAGCATGAAATCTTATGTGCGTCAGAAATATATTCTAGAAGGAAGGCAACAAAATAGTCTGTAGTTACAGGTACAGTAAGTGAGGGCAATAGATCTCTAGCAATATTAAAATGAAGTCCTACAGAATAAAGAGTAGTTCCAATATCACTTCATCATTAGCACGATTTAAGTGAAAGTATTGGAATGTGACTTTTTCTTCTGCATATTGAAAGCCAAATGGCATATTAACTAGAAAGCAGCAGGGAAGCAAAATAATTTAAAATCATGAAAAAAACCAAGAAACAGCATCTTCTGAATAGCAAATTGCAACATATTTTAAACATTGTTAGTGATCAACATCTCCATTTTATATTATGCACTTAAGGTTCCATGTAACTTGGCAGCCCATGACATTATCTCTGTCTCTGCTGTCCTACTAAAGCTTATGGACATCACAGTTACAGGAGAATCCAGAATTTCTTTTTAAAAGTCAGACAGAATGTGTTTTGACCCATAGGGTTAATGTGCCACATATGGCTTTAAATCACTACACTTCCTGATCTCCCTAGTTGCTGGGCAGATGACCATGTGGCTTGTTGTAATTTACATATACCAGTTATTGGCCAGGAGGTGTTGTGACCACTTCCTGACACACTATAGAATAGTGAGGAAGAAGGGGTGGATCTTACTCTTTGGCTCCTAGTGTCTGACCAAGGGGAGTCGGGGTACAACAAGGCCCAGTAAAGCCACATGACCTAGAACAGGGGTGCCCAGGACGTTGACAGTAATGTTCCTGGTAGACTGTGATCTGGGGCCCGGCGTCAGCAGTGAGCGAGCAAGCTGGGCTGAAGAGAAGAGCGGCAGGAAGGGCGGGGAGATGAGTGGCAGGAAGAAGAGGGAGGGAAGGTGGGGGAATAAGATCGGTACAAAGGGGTTGGAGGGCGTGGAGACAAACGCAACAAATTTTGTAAATTGAACATGGTAATTAGGCTTATGGCCACAAAAAGGGGGTGTGGTCAAAAATGGCACTGCACTTTAATAATGCACATTTCCTGATGGGGGCCAGGCATTGAGAGCAGATCCCAGTGTAACAAAGTCTGGGCACCCCTGACCTAGAGGGACCTGAACCTCTAGTGTGGAAGTCATGGAGCAGGGACCCCGTGAATGAGGCTAGTGAGTGGCAGGAATATAATTGTTAAAGACTCTCTAGGGGAGTAAGATAATCAGGGAAGGAAGTGTAGCAGGGAGCAGCTTCCCAGACTATAACATTTGCTACAGTGAAGGGACCACAGTGGATAGGGTGTCAGGCTTTAGGTTCTCCTCCCTGACCACTCGACTGGGTGAGATCCAGACCACGGGGCAAATTTACTAACCGGCAAAAATTCTTTAGCGACGGCTTTGCACCATCTCAACACTCACTAGCGTTACTTCGGCAATGCGAACAAATCAAAGGAAAGATGTGCTGGAGTTCAATTCTGCCTACCACAAATTCGTTAGAGGTCTTGCACTTGTCTTTGCATACGGTGGGAAATTTAAAGTTGAATGGATGTCTTTATGTTACAAGTTGCATCAACTACATTACA
The DNA here is from genome assembly GCA_024363595.1 of Xenopus borealis. Classification (NCBI taxonomy): domain Eukaryota; kingdom Metazoa; phylum Chordata; class Amphibia; order Anura; family Pipidae; genus Xenopus; species Xenopus borealis. Next base: position 129,346,225 of record CM044435.1, on the reverse strand, counting down.
TTTAAACTGATAAGTAGACATGTCCAGGGAACCTTAATATAGTTAATAGAGTTGTTATAATGCCCTACACATGAGTCCACTGTAAAATAATGCTCCATATGTTAGAAAATGTATGGGGGAAACCGGTTACGCAAAAAAATAATTTACTGTCTTTTGCAGTGTATCACCCTGAATAAATTAAAAAGTCATCAGCGCTTTTTGAACTTCGATGAATTTTCCACTCAGAATATGATGTAAGTTACAGGATATTGAGGAAGATCTATGCACTCCATTTCACTTCACCTGGTCTGAGCTGGAGAAGGCAAGCCTGGCGAAAAAATGCGAATCACCGCTAGCGTCTATCGCTTTCGCTAGTGAAGTGACACCTGTGCCCGTTAGTAAATCAGTGAAGTCCCTGCAGGCAGTAAGGCTGGCAAATAGTCACCAGCGTTAGTCACTTTGTCATATAGGAAATTTGACCCCAAGTATGAGGTATTTCTGCCTAGAGGGAAGTTGTACTGCCTTGACTACATCCTCAGGGAAGACACCTGCATCTACCTCTGATATACTGTTGAGTTATGTGCCTATATATTCTGAAAATGCCTCATTACTGATGTATTTTGTTCTGTTGAACCTCCTGGCTCCCATTTCTTTATTGGTTAAAGCACGGTAGCCTGTGGGAGTTGTAGTTGCAGTACACCGCATCTTCAATGCTTCCCTTTTGGGAAGGCCCTGCCTTAAGTGATAGAGTCCATTGTAACCCATGCTCTAGTACAGATGCAGTAACTTGGATTTGTAAGATAAATGCGTCGTGACTCAGGGCTAATTGAAGAAACTGTGTTATCTAAAGTTATCTTAACTCATTTAATGCATTTAACCTTTTCATTAGCATACCAAAGCTCCATTGTTTTCAATGGTGAACTCTTTAATTGGATGGGATGCTGTGACACAATATTCTGTGATAAGTGGGATAAATGGGATAGATGAGTTAAGTCACGACGCATTTAACTCACAATCCAAAGTGACTGCATCTGTATACTAGCTGGTGATTAACCCTGTTGGTGTAAATAGCCCAAAAAACGTGTTCCTTTAGAAAGTAATAGGATTTGATTCAGGGAAGAGACAAAGAATCAGAAAAAAGAGGGAAAGAGATAGAGATATGATATACACAGTAGAAGAACATCAAGTTTAACAAAGCAGATTGTGTTTGGATAGTGAAATGGGAAAGCACCTTCTGTGACATAGGTGGTTGTGGTGGCTGTTTTTTAGTTCCATTATGTAGGAAGCTTGTCTCTCCCACAAAGTCAGTGGAGGGTTCGCTGGTTTGCCTAATTGCCATCAGGTAGGAACCTGGCGATCCTATTCCAAAGTACTGTGACAAGATAGGGTTTCAATTATTTTATTGCAACATTTATCTTGAATGTATTCAACTCTATAAATACCAATAACATAAGAGCACAGCTCATCTCAATTTCCACTCCAGTAATATATTTTCTACAACTGTATTTGTTCAATTATATATTGCAAGGTTTATATTATAGTACTACAAGAGACATATGAAACTAGATCACACTTGAATGAACATTCATTAACATAAATAAATAAATGAAGCAAAAAATGCTTCCAATCATATATACCAGAATCAGGCCGCAGACAGTCCTGAACTGGGCCACCGAGTTTATCCCTCAATTAACAAGGTGTATTCGAATTGGACCCCCCCTTGAACCCACCTTGGTCCTTGCACAAATTTTGCCTCTACACCGGTCCCCAGGCCAAAAAAGGTTGGGGAGCCCTGATATATTCCACTTACAATATCCACAATTAAAATAATATGTACATTCCCCCTTGATTCCTGAAAGTAAGAACAAACATCAACCTCTGCATGCTTGGAGGACTGTAAACGTGATGGACAATGACTACTTTAGTATATTTACTTTTGTAGCTGCATTACCAATAAAGTGAGTCCATTCGGTGTCCTGCAATAAAAAATCCCAATTATTTTAAAGGGCCCTATTTAAGATTGCTGGAACCTTTGGGATAAATAAGTTTGTATTAACATAAGCAAGAATGACATTTTTATATTTGTCTCATTTACACACCGGGAAGTTGTGAAAAATTTACAAAACTTTAAGGGGGTTATTTATCATATATCATATACAGATGCAGCCACTTGGATTTGTGTGTTAAATGCATCATGACTCAGGGTTAATTGAAGAAACTGTGTTATCTAAAGTTATCTGAACTCATTTAATGCATTTAACCTTTTCATTAGCATACCAAAGCTCCATTGTTTTCAATGGTGAACTCTTTAATTGGATGGGATGCTGTGACACAATATTCTATGTTAAGTGGATAACATGGGATAGATGAGTTAAGTTATTCTGTGTCAAATGCACAATCCAAAGTGGCTTCATCTGTAAATTTGAATTTATCTAATTTCTATTAAAAAAGTCTGACTAACTATTCAGACTGAAATATTTTCAATATTCTAAATATAATTAATTAAAATTCTTTACAGTTTTGCAGCAGTTTGGTGTCAGATATTCATTGATAGTTAAATCCAATATAACTTTTAGCAGGGGACTGCCTTTCTTAGCAGATGTATTCAAGCTTAGACAGGATTTTTGAGCTCTGATCTGTCTTTAAAAATCAGATTCCAACTCTTGTGTGAGGAAAGAATGAAGAGAGACAAATGTGAATAGAGAATGCGTGAATATTAACTTATTTTAGGGGCACATTTACTTACCTGCAAACTTTTGCTTCGGAAGTCCCTGCCATACCCGCAACTACGTCAGATGTAATTTTGTGATGGATACACATTTTCATCAAGATGTGCGTTTAAGTCTCGGCAAAAGAATGTTGGTGTACAAAAATCTCCGCTTCAAAAAAGACTGCCAAACAATTTGATGCGCCACATCGCAAATCCAAAAATTTTTTGACTTTTCCCAAATTTTTGGGGAAGAGAAACAGGTCAGATTCACCTGGTCAGCAATGATTCATTTGTGAAATTGCTGGAAGTGGACTCTTTTTATTAAAACTGTCCAAGAAAGCAAAATGAAGACAGAGATTCTATATTGTGCTAGTCCATAATCCCACCCTAAAACAAATTTGGCATGAGCTTCAAATATTATACAAAATGCAAAGTTACAACTTATAAACATAATGCTGCTTTAAATATGAAAAAACTCCAGCATTTTTTTAGTTTTGCTTATGACTTTTTTGGAAAATACAGTAGGATATTTAACTTGCATAATAATGATTGGGATGTAGCATCATAGTATTAATTTGCCAATCAGAACCTGGTGAAAAACAAATTAATGCAACCTTCTATTATGTAATATCTCGATTACTATTCATGGCTAGATAGTACTTCCATCTTCACACTGGAATGGTAAATTGCCCCAAGAAAAGCAACTGAGATCTTATGAAATCCATGCCCTGTTGAGAAAAGCTTTTGGGAAAAGCTAAATTTAGACTATAATGGTGTTCCAGGTACATAGTTTTTCAAGTAATATCTTTGCAGCT
>CM044435.1:129328384-129339672 GCA_024363595.1 Xenopus borealis | reverse complement strand
CCACCCTGCTAAGATATATTTTATGATATATTCCTGATTAAAAACAAAATAAAACAAATGGTTGCTGGTAAATGTTTTGTTTATAGATACAAGTTTTCTTATCTTGAACATAAATGTGCACCTATGCTCTCATGCAGTGCTCACTGCACTTACTGCTATCAACATTATTAACACAAAGAATACTGCATAATTCAACATGCCAAAAATCAGTATTCATCCAATGACTTGTAGGCTAACCCACAGTCAGTTAAGTGTAGAGCATCCACATTTAAAGTTGTGCAAATATATACTGTACCTGGTTATGTTGCCCTGCATGAGTGAGAAATGGGGGCAAATTCACTTAAGAGTGCAATTTTACCAGTGATGGCTTTGTAGCCATCGCAACACTTCACCAGGGGAAAATTTGTTCAGACAATGCTAATTCATTAAAGTGTAAAGTTGCGTCCAGGGCACAGAAAGCAATTAAGTATGAAATTATACTTGTTGGTACTGTAGATTCTAAAGGGCTAGAACCAGGGGGGTAGCCTTACTCCAAGTATATATTTTTCAAGTACTCTCTTTGCAGCAGACCAAACCTGCCTATTTCTCAAGCTGTACACTACTGGGTTTAACATAGGAACAATGCCAACATAAAACAAAGAGAGCAGTTTTTCTTGTTCTAAAGAATCACTTGACTTTGGTTTCATGTAAATCCCAATAGAGGTGCCACAGAAGAGTAATACAACTATCAGATGTGAAGAACAGTTTGAAAAAGTCTTGAGTCTAGCAGCTGATGTTCCCATCTTTATGATAGTACTTATAATGCACACATAGGATGTAAGAATGAGCATGAGTGGAAGAATCCCAACAAAAGGTATTTCAAGTGACAGCAATTGTTTGATATGTGAGGTGTCACTGCATGAGATCTCCATTAGGATTTTAATATCACAAAAGAAATGATTGAGATCATGTGACTTACAGAATGATAAATTAGATAGCAGCAAAGAGAAACACATTGCATTCATCACATACAAAATCCATGAAGTTGCCACCAGCAGTATGCACAATTTTGCATTCATGATGAGGTAGTAACGCAGAGGGATGCAAATAGCCACATAGCGGTCATAAGCCATGGTAGCCAGTAAGAAAAAATCTGTATCAGTGCAGAATGCAAACAAAAACATCTGCGTTAAACAGCCATGAAAAGAGATGGTGTTGTCTCCTGTAATTGTGATGAACATCAGCTTTGGCAGGGTAGCAGAGACAGTGATAATGTCCTGGACTGCCAGGTTGCACAGAAAGAAGTACATGGGGGTGTGCAGCTGGGGAGACAAACATACAAGAACTGTAATATTCATGTTCCCAAGGACAGCCAGTACGTAGATCAATAAAACCAAAATAAAAAAAAAAGACAGATTTCTTTCAGAGTTTGAAAATGCCAAGAGGTGGAAATCTCTCTGAATTGTGTAATTTATGTAAAATTCCATGGTGTTACCTTAAGTTAAACAGAAGATATGTTTTTGAACCTTACATATACCCCAAATTATTACTCATTCCAGATCTAGTACCTATTTAGCTGTAATTATGAGAACTAGGTGATGTCCTGCATTCAGTCAATTAAAACAGAGTGGCATCCACTAAGGTGGTTCAGTCTGAAAAGTTTCAAATCCTTATCAATGAATCACTCATCCCTCTTGCTAGGGAATTTCATAACATGTCTGAAAGTTTGGGAACCCCTCAATTCTTTAGAGCTTTGTTTATCATTGGCTGAGCTTTAAAATTAACAACTTCCTTTTAATATAAAACATGCCTTATGAAAACAGAAGTTTTGTAGTGACATAAAGTTTATTGGATTAAAAGAAAATATGCAATATGCATCATAACAAAATTAGAACTATGTGCACCCCAACAGAGATATTACATCAATACTTAGTTGAGCCTCCTTTTGCAAATGTAACAGCCTCTAGACGCCTCCTATAGCCTTTGGTGAGTGTCTAAATTTTGGATGGCGGTATATTTGACCATTTATCCATACAAATTCTCTCCAGTTTAGTTAAATTTGATGGCTGCCGAGCCTGCTTCAAATCATCCCATTGATTTCACAGTCAGGGGACTGTGATGGCTATTCCATAATATTGCACTTCTCCCTCTGCATAAATGCCTTAGTAGATGTTGAAGTTTGTATAGGGCTTTGTCTGGTTGGAATATCCAACCCCTGCATAACTTCAACTTTGTGACTGAAGCTTGGACATTATCCTGAAGAATTTGTTGATATTGGGTCAAATTCATCCAACCCTTGACTTTAACAAGGGCACCAGTCCATTAACTTGCCACAAAGCCCCACAGCATGAAGGAACCTCCACCAGAATTGACAGTAGTTAGCAGGTGTTTTTCTTGGAATGCTGTGTTCTTCTTCCACCATGCAAAGCACTTTTTGTTATGACCAAATAACTACATTTTTGTCTCATCAGTCCAAAGCACTTTGTTCCAAAATGACTTTGGCTTATCTAAATGAGCTTTTGCCTACAATTGACTCTGTTTGTGGTGTGAGAGCAGAAAAGGCTTCTTTCTCATCACCCTGCCATACACATTGTTCTTTGTGCAAATTGTGCTGAATTGTAGAATGATGTACAGATACACCATCTTTGGGTTTTCAGTAACCATTCTCACAATCCTCCACATATGCCGCTCCTGTATTTATTTTAGTCTGCCAGCGATAGGTTTTACAGCAACTGTGCCTGTGACCTTCCATTTCCTGATTACATTCCTCACAGTTGAAACTGACAGTTTAAACCTCTGAGATTTGTGTAGCCTTCCCCTAAACATGATATTGAACAATCTTTGTTTTCAGATCTATTGACAGTTGCTTTGAGAATCCCATGCTTCAAAGGAGAGTCAAACAGAAGCACAACTTGCAATTGGCCACCTTAAATACCCTTTCTCATGACTGGACATACCTGCCTATGAAGTTCAAGGCTTAACAAGCTAATCCAACCAATGTGGTGTTGCCAGTAATCAGTGTTGAGCAGTTACATGCATTCAAATTAGCAAAATTACGTTACACAAATTTTTGGCACAGCCAGTTTTTCACATTTGATTTAATTTCAAACTAAATACTGCTTCACTAAAAATCTTTGTTCAGAAAACACCCCAGTACCTGGGAAGTGAAAGACATACAGCTGTTATCTTTTTTGTTGAAAGTGGAGTAAATTATTATGCAGCTTGAGAGGGGTTCCCAAACATTTTCATTTGACTTGCATTCCTCAATCCACTTGCCTAAATTATGGCATGGCAGCACCTTAAAAAAAATGTAACCTTTGCTCTGTCTGAAATTAATTCTACAATAAAGCCATCAGAATCTAGACAGACAAGTAGATAAGATATAAAGAAAAAAGGAGTTCATAAAATGTTTACACTTTAAGTAAAATACTAGCCTTTGCAGATTACAAGAAACCAGTGCTTCTTATGCTTTTGGAAGTCGTCATGTGTCCATTGAAGCAGCAGGGAAATGAGTGTATTTAAATATTTTCTGTAAAATAGTCTCTAATCCCTGAAGAGCTTGTTGAAGTCTGAAAATAATGTTTACCCTAAGGAGCTCTTAAAGGGATCAAATAATTGGATTTTTTTATTAAATTTTGATAATGTTTTCATTCTGTTCTTTAGGGCACAAACTCCATATCAAGTGTAAATTAAAATTAGGAAATACAGACAGGGCTTTAAAATGAATGATGTGACAATCGGCCAATCAGTGATTGCCATGTCATAGCCCTACCCCCGATGTCACAGGGTGGGCCTGGACCCCAATGACACTTACCTGCCCACACCCCCTATATCTTTGGACCCACCCCCTGCCCTGTCCGACCGAGCAAGGTGGCAACCCTAATTATAATTATATTATACCACTGCATTAGAAGTGTGTAGCCAAGGGGCGAGCCTTCTGCATATCAAGCAAATATTTAAAGTAGTTCATCAACGTTTTTACATTTAATCAACATTTATTCAGCAGCAAAGCATTGAGGGATGGCCTGAACCAAAAAAGTTTGAAAACCTTTATTTCATAAGGTAGTGAGCATCAGCTAATGTTGGTAACTTTTTGTAAAAAATATCTACATTTTTATCTTGATTCTCTATTAATAACATTGTCATCAAACATAATTTTTACCAGCAACCACAGGGCCAGGTGAATCAAGAGCTTTCTTTGAATGTCATTGTCAGCATTCTTAACTGCCTGAACTTTCTTGGTTTAAATTAGCCACATAAAGTTTTTAACATCATCCAGTGTATAGCCTCCCCAAACAAAAAATATGCCTAAATGCCTATGCATATGTTCAATAACTTGGTGACAGATTTCATAGTTCTTACAACAGTACACTGAACTATAGTTCATAGATTCACTTCATAATATCTTCCTTGGTAACATGGGCAGAGGTAGGGTATTGGTAAAAATGTGGCAGGAACACTAGTCATTCAGTAGATGCACCTCATGCTGGTGTTATTCTTGAGATCTCTCAACACTTAAACTAATCCACATGAGGTGCTACACTGATATAATGATGGTGTCATGCCAAGCCCACCAAGCCTTTTTAATTTCTGTGGTGAAGCCCCTGGTTATTCTTCTCCTTGGCACCATCTACCCACTGCAGTAAATTGTGTCCAAAGAAGTTTTACCCTAACATCCCTTCCCTGGATTGGGGAAATGCCTTTGGCATCTCCAACAGTCCATTTATTGGTTTATTCTAATCCTTGCCATAGAGTCATGGGCCAATATTTCTTGTTTACTTATTAACTTTTATAGTATGGTAAATTGCTCCCAGGAAAGTGAACAGGATCTTATGAAACGCATGCCTAGCTGTGAAAACAATGAGAATCAGGCTATAATTATGTTCTACATACATATTTTCCAAGAAATGTCTTGCAATATATTGCAACAGCACTAATATATAGAAAATAAAGATGCTTCTATTGTTCATGATAATCTACATGAATGGACAGTAGCAACCGTTTCTTTTGCTAGCGAATGGATGTGTGCACCTCTTAATAAATTGGCAATGACCCATGCGCATTGGATTTCTGGGGAGTTGTCACTAGCGACGGCCACTTTGCCCTTTAGAGAATCTGCCCCTTAGTATACCATTAGCATACCAGTATTAGTGTACTTATGATACACTTCAATTACAGAAAACTATTATTAGCTGCCTGAAGGCAACACGGCATTAATCACACAGGTGGGCTTTCTTTTGCACACCTAGGCATAAATAAATGGGGTTCAACCCCATTGAAAACATTTAATGCTCCTCCCTGATTGGTTGTGATAGCCTCTGTAATAACCATCATTAAGCAGCCTTCTAGCCATTCTAACCAGATTAAGATAACTATGCACAGGTCATGACAGAAATGTATTCCCAGTAACAGCAAACATGGCTAGGATCCAAGTTATCTAAATAAGGAGGCTGACTATAGTACCTCCTAGTAGAAGAGGTTTAGGGGATGTTTCAATCTTCAACTCACATGTCATGATAGTAGCAACTCTGACTCACCAAAATTAAATACTATTAAAGGAACATTATCATAGCAATGTCACAATGTGCACCACTGTCGTTTCCAATAGGCATGCCTATTAGCAGATAGTACTTCAGAAGAACCCATAGGTAATAATGAGTCAGCACAACTTGAAGGGACTATAATCAGTCAGTTCTCTGAGGTTGCACACAGAGAAGTACTTGGGAGTGTACAAATTAGTTGCCCATCATTAGTAAGACATTTTAACACAATATGGGCCAAAGAAAACTCTTCCATAATGTTTCTAAGAAGGCCCTGTTGAATTACCTTCTTCAAGGGTTTCTTGGCCATGTTAGTCATAGTTTGCAAGAACCAAAGAAAAAAGAGCCAGAGGATGCAAAAAGATCTCAGGAGTCTTAAGTTCCTATTAGTAGTTTTTAAAACTACTAGGAGAGGAGCTAGCAAGCAGTTTTAGACAAGTAAGGAGAAGGGAATTGGATTAAGAGAGATTATAAGAGAAAGGGCCAGAACTAGGGGTAGGTAGATTAGGCACATACATAGGGTGCAAAGCTGTGGGGGCGTCAGGCAAGTACCTTCTCTGCCTCTGCTACACCCTAGTCCAGTCCCCATTCCCCACTTTGGCTGGATAGTTGGGAACTTTTTGCACATGCACACTGTCCATTTAGTGCCTCAGTTTATTTCATGCAAGCGCACGGGTACTTCTTGCTTGTGTGCGAGCACGGTTTATTTGCACATGCTACTACAGCCAGACCTAGGGCTCCTGGCTGGGCTGGGCTGGCCTGGCGCTGATAAGAGAAACTCCTCATCAATTGGGCTGCCCCTCAAAGTAGCCCAAAGCAGCAGCAGAATGAGCCAGTAGAACAAATAACTTGCTTTGCAGAAGTAAATTTGTGTATTTCTTATCTTTTATACATGGCACTAAAGCAGATTTGGGTTTGAGTAAAATGACGCCTGAACAAATGTTAAACAGTAATTGGGACTAAAAACCAAATAACCCGAAAACTATAAGAAGGCTTATCAGAATAGAGATGTGATAAATGGCTGCGAGTGCAAAAAATTATTTTGTGCACACAAAAATTGTGTGCAGAAGTCAAGAATAATAATAAGTCAGCAAACTGAAGCAAATCTGACTCACCAGAAGATGAAAAGTTGACAAAACATGTAAGGGACATTGCCACTGTGAGAACCATTGTGGAGATATGAAGTTTCTACCAGGCATGACCGGTAACAGAAAGCTACTTAAAAGAACCTAAGGAAGAGTGAACTGGCAAAACTGGAATGGACTACTTAACAATACTTTTACCCAAGCATTCTGTATAATGATAATTTGGTGGATGGAAAATTGTAATAAGGGTTTCTACACTAGCATTTTTTATGTATAGTGTTGAAGTAAAAATTTGCAAACTAGTGTTTTCCTTGTGGAAAAAGTATTGGAGTAAAGATTTCAATATTATTGCTTTTAGTGCTTTTTATTTTAAGTATTGGAGGATTTCCCCATTCACTTCTTAAATAACTTGATTTTATGACTCCCCTGTTTTCACAGATCTTACTTACAGTGGTACACAATGGTTTACAGTCCAATCCTTCATACATAGATTCACTTCATAGAATATCTTTCCTATTTACATGGGCAAAGGCAGGGTATTATTGGTAGCACACATTCAGTAAATTGCCAGTCCTACAGGACACTTCCATCACAATGGTGTTCTTCCTGTGATCTTGAGCCAACTCACTTAAGTCCCTATGTTGGCAGGTGACGCTATAAAACGAATCCTCTCAACTTTTATAGCTGGAGTCTCTGGATGCTCTTGTATTATGACCATCATTCTATCTCTCTCTTTCCTAGTATAAGCTACTACCGAAGTAGACTAAACAACTAGAACCGACTTTACATCTTTTGTTTACTGTACCAGTGTCCTCTGGGTGTGGCTTGATGGTACATTCCTATACCTTTCCAACTCATGTAGACTCTATAGACTCAGACTGTAGTCCATGGCTAGTACTAATTCCTTGCTGTAATGGATGATATAGAAAGCTGCCTGAATTCTCCTATATTGGTAAAATGAATAGATTTTTTTGTAAATGTATCTCTTAGTCCAAATTGGTCAGTTTGTTTTGGATAAACCGGAGTCCCGATATGTCTGGTGTCACTTATACTACCTGCTATAGATGTTTTTGGTCAACTGAACAGAAATTCCTTGTGCAGGGCTTATAAGCAGACTGTAACATACAAAAGCAAAGTTGATATCTAACCAGCAACCTTCTATTATGCCCAACTAATATCTTGAGTAGCAGTTGTAAACGGACTATTCCTTAGACAAAATACTTCCTTCTTCTGAATTATCAAGATAAATAAACAGGATGGTATGAAGCTCATGCCCTGTTGTGAAAAAAATCAGACTATAATGGTGCTCTTGTACCATTGTAAATATTTTGCAAGTAAAATCTTTGCAGCTGTCCAAACCTGTCTGTTCCTCAAGCTGTACACTAATGGGTTTAGCATTGGAACAACACCGATATACAGCAAAGAAAGATATTTCTCTTGTTGTTTAGAACCCTCTGAATCTGGTTTAATGTAAATCCCAATAGAGGTGCCACAGAAGAGCAATACAACTGTTAGATGTGAGGAACAGCTGGAAAAAGCCTTGAGTTTAGCAGCTGAGGTTTGCAGTTTTATGATGGTAGCTATGATGTACACATAGGATGTCAGGATCAGTACAAAGGGAAGAATCCCTAAAAAAGGCATTTCAGCTGACATTGTTGTTTTTATATGTGAGGTGTCACTGCATGAGATCTCCAGCAGTATTTTAAGTTCACAAAAAAAATGATTAACACCTTGTGACTTACAGAATGACAAACCTGATAAAAGCAAAGAGTAGCACATTGCATTAGGAATATAAAAACCCCATGCTATTGTCACGATCAGGATGCACACTCTTGCATTCATGATGAGGTAGTAACGTAGAGGAATACAAATAGCCACATAGCGATCATAAGACATAGTTGTCAATAAGAAAATATCAATAGCTAGGCAGAATATGAACAGAAAAACCTGTTGTAATGAAGACTCACCCTGGTGGTCTAGCGGGGGGGCAGCAGGGACGCCTGCTACCCCCACGGAGACGGAGACGTCCGTCTGTTCCCTTGCCGCGCCAGTAACTAAGGCGCGCGCGGCGCGCACTTCCGGGTTTTGGTGGCGCATGCGCGCTGGCGTGATGACGTCAGCGCGCAATGGCGCGAGATTCAAAAAGTTTAAAAGGCCAGTTCGGCTCTTTTCAAATCGCCCGTTATAGGTTTCTGTTCCTGGTGCCTTTGCTTGTTTCCTGGTTACTATTTGTTCTGATTCCTGTGTTTGACCCCCGCCTGGCTTTGACTACTCCTGACCTCTGTATCCTGATCCGTGCCTGTTATCCGACTACCGATTCTGATTGATTACCTGGTTTTGACCCTTTTGCCTGACTGACTACGCATATTATCCGCCTGCCTCGACCCAGCCTGTCCTCTCTTACGATTTTCGTCTCACGCCTCTGTACTTCGACCTTCTGCTCAAAGACTTTTGCTTACAGTTGTGCCCCTTTGCCTGCTCAGAACCTCTTGTCTTGCACCTCTCGTTTTAAGACCTGGCGGCATCCGATTAGCCAAGGGCTCCTCCCGAGGTGAAAGGCGGCTGTTATAGGCAGAAGTACGAGCCGAGACCAGGGTGTTTGACACTGGTTCTGAGTTTAGGGTGCCAACCGTTACACCTGTGTTATACAGCTGGGAAAAGAAATGCTGGTGTCCCCTGTAATTGTGATGGCCATCAGCTTTGGCAGGAAGGCAGAGACAAAGATAATGTCCTGGAATGCCAGGTTGCAAAGGAAGAAGTACATGGGGGTGTGCAGCTGGGATACCAGACACACAAGTACAATAATCATCATGTTTCCAAGCACAGCACTTAGGTAGATCATCAAAAGTCCTATAAAAAGTAAAGGATCTTCCTCAAATGCCAAGAGATAAAAATCTTTCTGGGTTGTAAAATTCATGACTAATTTCTTCTTTTTCACCATCTGATACAAAGGAAAAACATACTGGATCCTCACAAACACACAAGTATGTACTGCACCCAGATCAGAGTAACTACTGTAGGATTTGTTTAGTTGGACATACTGGATACTAGCTGATGTCATACAACAAGACAAGCTGGACTGATCATTTGCACATAAGGGACTGGATTGAGTTTGATGAGAAAATCTTATCTCCTAAGGAAGTACCAGATTTTTACGTAGTGCAAGATACTTTATCACATAAAAATAGTAAAAACTGGAAATAAATTAGGATTAAAGTTTTCTATCCTCAAACTGAATCGCGCCCATTCACATGATAAACCATAAAATATGTTTTCATGGAACTGAATGAAGCCACAGGTGTTACAGATGGAGATGTGACAAAACATTGCTGTGAACAGAAGAAAGAAATAATCTCACTGAATGAACGTCCAGTGCAAATACAGTAGATACTTCCTTGGGTTAGATGAGTTGTAATCATTAATATTTAGTGTAGAAACTTGACTCAGGCATTGGTCCTAATGATATTTTTACCAGACTATTACCACTTTCTCTGTACAAAAAAAAATGACATAGTAAAAAAACTAATATAATTATTGTCTGCACTGAACTTTTTCTTCCCAACATGACATTTGTGAGGTTTTGGTTTGAGGGGGTTTACCTAGATTTCTACCTCAAGTCAGAAAATGAAGTAAACCTAATGGATTATAGTTTAGCATAACAAGATGTTGCAAAGGGGCACCACCCAGTACAATGTTGAACAGGATGTGTAATATTGTTCTAAGCCAATAGCTTCATCAAATTCAACTGTAGATATCCAAGCAGCAAGCAGAAAGTGACCCTTTCCTATGCTTTTTCAAATGACCCTGCATTAAAAAAACAGAATGGGAAATACAGCATTTAAAGGATATCTAAACCTCATTAAGAGTGTATCTAATCCCAATAGAGCTCAGTGAAGTCTTTAAATAACAATATCCCCAAATACACGTTGTTACAGAAGGGAATAAAACAATATAGCCTTTTCCATTTTATTTTCACACACAGTTCATTTCCACATAAATTTAACGTAACAAATACTTGAAATCAGACATTTTCTATTCTGACCTAACATAAAGAGAATGTTGAATTCACAATGGAAGAAATAAAGGGGTTCTGTTATGATTTTTATGGTGTAGTTGTTATTTCTACATTACAAAAAAATTCACTCTACCATGTAAAAAGTTATTCCCTAAACAACAGATGTATTTTGTAGCTGTAATATTGGCAGCCATCTCCGGTATTTTGCCTGATCATAAATAGCCAGCACTTCACGATGGAACTGCTTCCAGCAGATAAGCTATTGTTTTGCGTATTAAATGTAACTGAAGGAGTCAAGATGGGACTTAAATCTTTACTATTGAGTGCCATTTTCATATTTAGACCTAGCAATGCAGGTGTCAGGGTGCTATTATCCTGTTACCTTCCCATTGTTCTGTAGTTAGGCTGCTATGGGGAAAGGTGATATCACTACAATATCGAGTGATAGCAATTCAAAAGAGACTAAAACATATAATGGTAAACAAAGGTCCAGGGCCATATGGTATTCATTCCAGGGTACTAAACAAGCTCAGCTCTGTGATTACCAAACCTCTTTACTTAATTTTTCAGGATTCATTGAAGTCTGGCATGATGGTGATAGACTGTCCAATTGCTAATGTGGTGCCACTATTCAAAAAGAGATCCCGATCTCAGCTGCAAAACTATAGA
>CM044435.1:129304938-129320599 GCA_024363595.1 Xenopus borealis | reverse complement strand
AAGGTAGCAGGAAACTAGAAGTGCATGACACATTTCCTGAAGGCGAAAGGTGAAATCCCCAATGGAAAATCAGGCCTGAAATCCTGCATTTGTTGGGAATAAACAGCCTAGGCAGGCCTAGATTTGTGGAGAGGCCACCTAGGCCCGGCCTAGGGTGGCAGGATTTTAGGGGGGCAGCATGCTGCCCAACCACACGCACATTGTTCAGAAATTGAAATTTCCTGTGTGCCAATTCCCATTGCTCCATCCCGATGATGAAAATTTGAGCAAATAAAAAGGAGGGGCAAAAAACGACAGCGGGCCTAGGGGTGCCCACTTGTTAAATCCGGCCCCGAGCCTAGGGTTGGCTAAAGAGTTACTAAATTGGCAAGTCCATGTATAAAGACAACCGTGGAACCAGCTTGTATGGCTACCGGAGATTAACCTGTATTATGTAATATTTAATTGTTACAAAAGCTCAATTATTTACCAAGCCTGTTATTTGAGTGAAGGTCCACAATATGAACAAACACACATAAATATTATCTTAAAAAACAAAAAAACTATTTGAGCTGTATAAAATCCCCTCTAAATGGTATTATGGAATCTGCCATCACATGGGACTTTCCACATCTGTCCTACACATATTTATAAGAATAAATGTAAAATTAGGACTTCATCTGTGTCCACTGTACTTTACACATCCCTCCTAGGAGGAGATATGTGCTGTAATATGGGAACGTGTAAATCATCACTCATGTGACCCATTTACAAACAATGGGCCAGATTCCATGAGAAAGATTTTGCCAATTAGAGTTTCCCTTAGAATCAGATGCAATTCAAAAAACTTATCTCACTGTTTCATGAAAATTCTAATAACATCTATGGGAAAAACTTGAACTGAATCAACAGAAACATTTTTTCTCCTCAGATTGAATATCGCCTCTAAATTTTCTTGTTATAAACTGTAAGTTTTCTTATGGAATTGAATCAGGCCCAATGTTTGGAAACAGATAAAGGGCCATATTCAATTCAGTCAGAAAATGGACGAAATTCAATTCTAGGTGAAAAAACTTTTCTCCTATTCAGTTCCACTTTTTTCCAATAGACCGAAAATAGAGTTTTCATATGATAAATAGTGAGTTAAGTTTTTCTGAAATGCATTCCATCTCAAATTGAATATCAACCATGGCTTTTCATACAATAAACCACTAAACTGAATCTGGGCCAATGTCTGTGTGAATGGTAGATGTATGTGACCAAAAAACACAATCCTTAGCAGTTTTGGTCATTTTGCCAACATAGGTCAAACCACATGGACACAAAGGCATATACACTAAAAATTTGGTGGCAAATTTCAATTGTTCCCTAATTTTTTATTATTTTCCTGTTATTGGATGTTGTAAAGATGACCCTGGTAGCACAAATTTACATTATGTACAACCATGACACCTAAAATTGCCCTAATTAGGGCATTTCAAAACCTTATATGTCTTATCAGGTAATAGTATCTCATTTGTGATTTTGAGCAGTTTTGTCCTTATCTCAGTGTAACAACTCACCCTGGTGGTCTAGTAGGACGGAGGGGATGCACGCCACGCTGCTCCCCTTCTTCCTAAATGCAGGTTTCTTAGAGTGCACTGTGTGCACTGGCACTTCGTAAAGGTGCATTGACGCTGGCGTGTGATGTCATTGCACAGTGGCACCAAATTCAAACAGTATTTAAGGGAAATTCCTCCATATGCCCGCTCACTAGCGCTCAACGGAATCACGGAAAGGCACAGTGATATTAAGATTAATGTGGCTTTATTATGCACACCAACAGCATGACAGACAGTGGGATGGTGAGAGTGCTACGCGTTTCGTGCCCTTAGCTCTCCTGGCACTTCGACAGGGTCATGACCATAGTAATCTGCCCTATAGTGTGGTGAACTGCAACAAAGAAATTAACAGGATCTTATGAAACCCATGACATGCTGTGAAAATATCTAAAATCAGGCTATAATAGTGTTTCTGGCACATACTTTGCAAGTAAAATCTTTGCAGCTGACCAAACTTGTCGGTTTCTCAGGCTGTATACTAATGGATTTAACATTGGAACAACACCAATATAAAGCAATGACAGAATTTTTTATTGTTCCTGAGAATGCTCTGAGTGCGGCTTAATGTAAATCCCAATACAGGTGCCACAGAACAGCAATACAACTGTTAGATGTGAGGAACAGCTGGAAAAAGCCTTCAGTCTAGCAGCTGAGGTGCGCAATTTTATAATCGTAGTTATGACATACACATAGGATGTTAAAATCAGTACAAATGGAAGAATCCCTGTAAAAGGTATTTCAGCTGACATGAATAGTTTTATATGTGACATGTCACTGCATGAGATCTCCAGCAGAATTTTAATATCACAAAAAAAATGATTTATTTCTCGTGACTTACAGAATGATAGACGTGATAAAAGCAAAGAGTAGCACATTGAATTAGGAATATACAGAATCCATGCCATTGTCACCAGTAGGATACACACTCTTGCATTCATGATGATGTAGTAATGTAGAGGAATACAAATAGCCACATAGCGATCATAAGCCATTGCAGCCAACAGGAAAATATCTATACCCATGCAAAATGTAAACAGAAAAACCTGTGATATACAGCTGGGAAAAGAAATGCTGGTGTCCCCTGTAATTGTGATGACCATCAGCTTTGGCAGGAAGGCAGAGACAAAGATAATATCCTGGAATGCCAGGCTGCACAAGAAGAAGTACATGGGGGTGTGCAGCTGGGATACCAGATATACAAGCACAATAATTAGCATGTTTCCAAGCAGAGCAGTTAGATAGATAATCAAAAGCCCCATAAATAGGAAAGGTTGATCTTTCTCAGAGCTGGAAAATGCCAAGAGTTGGAAATCTTTTTGGGTTGTACAATTCATGACAAATATTTTTCATTGTCACCTTCTGATAGAAAGAAAACATGCTGGAACTTTGCAAACACACAGTACTGCACCCAGATCAAAGTAACTAGGATTCATTTAGTTGGACTTCTTGGGAAATAGTTGATGTCATGCAACAAGACAAGCTGAATTGAGTGCTTCCTTTTTTTTACAGGTTTTATATAAATGAAGGGGTACAGAAGGAAAAGGAGGCATCAGCTACACCATACAATAGTCTATGACATCAAGTGATCATACATAATAGATTATTTGACCATCTACCAGCGATATACCATGCGAAATCAGCCCTTCTAAGACAATTATATCATCTCTAGGTAGCTTCTGTGGTTATTACCTTTAAAATGGAGCAGCTATCCAATCTTTCCAAATTATGTCATATTAATCAGGCCATCTCCTGGCTAGGACTGAGCACTTTCACATAAGTGGGCACATTTACGAAAGTGTGAATTTTCTCTTCATCTAACTTCCCCTCACTTAACCAGGTGTATTTTCAAAACACATCTTATATTTACTAAAAATCTGAAGTTCACTTTTTCAAGAGAAATTTGGCAAATTTACTGCTAAAGTAAATTCTCTGTGCAGATTTACCATATTTCCCTATACAATAGTTTTGGGGAAATTGTCTAGATAATTTTTGCTATGGAGAAAATTAGCATGGAAAGGGTGATGATGGAGATTTAAAAGTGGCTGCAATATCTTTATAATGGAAGTTTGCCAGCCTGAACCTGGAGAAATTTTTCTTGCCGAAAATATGCTCTAAGTGAATTGGAGAGTTTTCACTTGAGAAAGTTCACCTGGATAAAAGAGGGGAATCTATACCAATGCAAAAATAATTTTCACCACTGCAAATTTAATTCTCCAAAACCTGGTGTAGTTTCCTTTTAGTAAATTGGCGATGTTGAGGGAAATCTTAATTTTTGGTAAAACTACACAACATTTTCAATCTCACCCTTTAGTTAATATGCCCCAAGGTTTTGCAGACTGGGGAATGGCAAAACCTTGCTGTGAATAGAAGATGCAGAAGAACCCATACAAAAATTTTGAAGATCTTTCTCTGCATAAAAATAAAATAAAATTGTAACAGAAACCAAAATTATTCTTTTCTGCTTGGCCTGACATAACAATTACAATGGATGAGAATGCTAATGATGTAGTTCATCTAGGTTTTATAGACTTGCTGTGCTGCTTTATACCAGTATACTTTAAGCAAGTTTTCTCCAGCTGTGAAGAAATAACAACAGAATCGATATTGTAGCTCATAATTTCTCTGGGGTGGCTGCAGACTAATCAAATTATATATGTATATAAGAACTGAAATGAACCAATAAGCACACACTCAATACGTTTTGTATTTCTGGAGACACTAATCAATAATTAATTGTGGAAAATATGCAAAGCTCTGTATTAGTCAAGGTTTTTGCTTGTGACAGATGTATAAATGAGATGTTATTAAGATGTTGGTTTGAGGGTGTTTGTCTTGATTCTAAACTCTGGTCCTCTATTTGGCTGTCCATGTAGTGTATAACCCCCAAAATAGTTTTAATGGATGTTGCAAAAATTCTCACCTCAATAATGATATAAATAGATCGACTGAAGCAGGTCTGTTGTATTATATAATTATGATATAACACAATATGTTGCAGGAGCACCATCCAGTACAATGCTGAATAGAATATGTAATGTTGCCTATTGCTCCATAAAGTTTGCTCAAACTCTGTATATATGTAAGCTAAAAGCAAAACATAACCTTCCTCTATGCTTCTGCAAGAGATCCTTAATTAAAAAAATACAGCATTTAAAGGCTTTCTGAACCTCATTAACATAGTATCTAATCCCAATAGAGTTCAACGACATCTGTAAATAGTCACTAACCCTAGATACTCTTTGTTACAGAAGGGAATCATACAATATAGATTTGATACAGTTCTTTTCTAAAGATCAAATTAACCATTAAAACTATGCAACTTTTAAATTTTGCCCCAACTTACGGTGAATGGTCACAGAAGCATAAATTCCCAATGGCAGAATTATTGGCTTAGAATTCATCAACTTGTATTGTTATTCAGAAAGTAGTAAGCCTAAAACTAAAGTAAAGAATGAAATAGGACTTATTTTTCAAAACTGACCTCAGAGTTCATAGCCTGTCAATCATGTGGAAGGTATTGCTCTAATTACAGTGGTAAATATTACAGCCAACCAAATATGATGCAATAAAAGAACAGTAACAACAAAAAATGTAAGTATTTTAAATGAATGACAATATAATGTATTGTTGCCCTGCATTGGTAAAATTGGTGCCTTTGCTTCAAAAACACAACTAACGTTTTTATGAACAAATTCCTGTTTTTTCCATGGGAGCAGCCATTCAAGCACAGGATGCCCAGTAGATAACAGATCAGTTCTGAAGAATCCCTTTATATTCTGTGACACTTAACTGTTATTTTCTGTGTATCCTGTGCCTTTTCTCCTTTTTTAGCTTTGAATGGCTGCCCCCATGGTTACACAACAGCTTGTTTATGTAAACTATCGTAGAGTTTCTGAAGCAAATACAACTGTTGTACCAATGCAGCACAACAGAACATTATATTTTCATTGCTTTAAAACACTTAATTTTTTGGTGCTACTGTTCCTTTAACCTATGACTCTACTAACTTCTGATATGGGACAAATGTTCAGTAATTTTGATGTCATTGTTTTTTTTAGCTCTTGAGGTAGGGGACAAAAGCCCCAAGTGATTTTTTATTAATTGTCTGCAAGCATCTTCATAATTGACTGTGTGAAGATAGATGCCTGAAGCATGATAAATGGTATCTCACTGTGAGGGTGGTGAGGCTGGAGAATTTCTTGTCCAGTCCTGAAACCTGGTGGCAGATTCCATTATTATGATTAAGAGGGTTTTTGGACAGGCAAAATATTAAGGGGCTAATTTTTAGATGACGGGTTGTCTTTTTCTCATTTATATATAGTAGTTATTTATCTATTTGGAATAACAATATATGTGTATATATTTATTGTGTCTTAATATGCACTTACATAAATGACTTTTATCTAACAGAATTCACTTACATAACCATCCTGTCTTGGATGCTCTACTACATCTTTTAGGTCAATAATCTCTAACTAGTGGCTCTTGAGTAACATGCTGCTCTCTGGCCCCTTGGATGTTGCTCCCAGTGGCCTTAAATCAGGTGCTTATTTTTTGATTCCTGGCAAGTTTTGGTTGCATAAAAACCCTGTGTACTGCAGAACTGTCAGCGGGGGCCATCGGCACCCACAGGGGGGTAGTCAGGATTAAGGAGGAAACCCCTTCCAGAGAGTTCAGGCAGAGCGCAGTTCAGGGTAATCCGATAGAATAGTCAAAGTCCAGGCAAAAAGGGTTCAGGAGGCAGGCAGCGCAGATTCAAAGTCAGGAAACAGGCAGTAGGTCAATAACAGGTAAACCAGGAAAGCAGGAACGCCCAGGAACACAATATAATATTGAGCTATACTTGGGCATTGAACTCACGGCTTCAGTGTTCTTTTATTTTTGAATACGGCGCCACAGTGCGTGATATCATCGCGCCGGCGCGCCGACACCGGCGTTTTTGTGCCCACATGTGCTGCTGGGTGCCCCCATGTTGGATCCTGTGCCGCGCAGCCGCAGAGTCTCTTGTATGCTGCCAGTCCACATAGAGAACACCAAAAGCCAATCATAGGCCACATTTGGCACCCCCAGGAAGTTATAGCATACTTATGTTGCTCTTTTTTTGATATTTGAATGTGGCTCACCGACAACAAAGTTTGGGCACCCCTGTTCTAACCAAAAAGAGTTTGAGTTTTATGATCATTTGGAGAACAAAAAACTCTGTCAGAGATAGGTCTGAAATATATATACACTAAAAAAGGTTTCTGTTTCTACTGTGTGACCGCCGCCAGCACCCACTTGTGATCCGCTATATATGTGATCATTGGTAAACAATAATGTTAATGAAGTTTTGCTATGAAGAAAGTAATGCTGGAGAACTGTTGTCTCTGACAAAGTTTTGATGCCAAAAGTATGTCAGCCTTCTTTTGCCGAGACAAAACTTTGCATTTAGAGAAATACAGGTATTATGACAGTTGCAAGTATAGTGACGTTTCCTGATGTGACAATTAGCCCATTAGTAAATTTGCCCCCAGTGTGGTGAACTGAAACAAAAATATTAAAAGGATCTTATAATATCCATGACCTGTTGCAAAAAGAACTAGGGGCAAATTCACTAAAGGGCTAATTTTTGCCTGGGAAGACTTTGCCACACTTTGCTCCACATCAAAATTCATCAAAATTGCAAAGTTGTGTCTTGTCTGTCGAACGCTGGTGAAGTGACGCTAGTGTAAATTTGTCAGCGAGAGCATGTCATAGCAAACTTTCGCTAACGTTAATTTCTGCCTTCTGAAACTTTTTTAGTACTCTTGCACTTGAATTAGGGTGCATATACAGTAGAACCCCCATTTTACATCCCCTGATTTCAAGTTTTCCCTCATTTTACATTGTTGTTTTGTGGTCCCACCTATATATTATGCATAATACATTTCCCTGATTTTAAGCTTTCCCTCATTTTACACCATTTTTTTCTGGTCCCCTGAAAAACGTAAAATGGGGGTTCTACTGTAGGTAGTATGGACGTCTTTATTATAGATATTGGTGCAAATGCTTGAAGTAGCTACTTATTATTATTAAAATTGTTCAAGGAAGAAAAATAAAGGCAAATGACAAAATAAAGACAAATCTGGCTTGCCCCTCAAATGGTTACAACTTTTAAAAACAATTCCACAGAATCAGATTGCCCCGTCTAACTCGAAGAAGGAAACTCTGGCGAAAGGGGTTTTGCACTTAGTGAATTTGTGGAGTATTGATCGTTTCACAATTCTCCTGGCAAAAGGCAGTAACACTTTGTTAGAGATGTACTCTTTCGCAACCAAATTGTCCTCTTCGGCGATGTCCCTGTGCATTGAATTTCTGGGGAATTTTCACTAGCGATGGCCACTTCGCTCTATAGTGAATTTGCCCCTTTGAATCAGACTGTATGGTGTTCCTGGTACATATTTTGTAAGGAAAATCTTTGCAGCTGACAAAACTTGTCGGTTTCTCAGGCTGTATACTAATGGATTTAACATTGGAACAACACCAATATAAAGCAACGAAAGAAATTTCTCTTGTTCCTGAGAATTTTCTGAGTGTGGCTTAAGGTAAATCCCAATACAGGTGCCACAGAACAGTAATACAACTGTTAGATGTGAGGAACAGCTGGAAAAAGCCTTCAGTCTAGCAGCTGAGGTTTGCAATTTTATAATCGTACTTATGACATACACATAGGATGTTAAGATCAGTACAAATGGAAAAATCCCTGTAAAAGGTATTTCAGCTGACATCAATTGTTTTATATATGATGTGTCACTGCATGAGATCTCTAGAAGCATTTTAAGATCACAAAAAAAATGATTTATTTCTCGTGACTTACAGAATGATAAACCTGATAAGAGCAGAGAGAAGCACATTGAATTAGGTATAAACAAGATCCATGCCATTGTCACCAGCAGGATGCACACTCTTGCATTCATGATGAGGTAGTAACGTAGAGGAATACAAATAGCCACATAGCGATCATAAGCCATAGCAGCCAACAAGAAAACATCTATGCCCATGCAAAATGTAAACAGAAAAATTTGTATTATACAGCTGGGAAAAGAAATGCTGGTGTCACTTGTAACTGTGATGGCCATCAGCTTTGGCAGGAAGGCAGAGACAGAGATAATATCCTGGAATGCCAGGTTGCACAAGAAGAAGTACATGGGGGTGTGCAGCTGGGATACCAGACATACAAGTACAATAATCATCATGTTTCCAAGCACAGCAGTTAGGTAGATCATCAAAAGCCCCATAAACAGTAAAGGTTGATCTTCCTCAGAGCAGGAAAATGCCAAGAGATGGAAATCTGTCTGGGGTGTACAGTTTGTTTCTTTGTCACCTTCTGATAAAAATAAAAACATACTGGAACCTTGCAAACACACAGTACTGCACCCAGATCAAAGTAACTATGATTCATTTAGTTGGACTTCTTGGGAAATAGCTAATGTCATGCAACAAACTAGCTGAGTTGAGCAAATTCTGGGTTTATTTTTTCAGTTTTAATATAAATGGAATGGGTACAGAAGGAAATTGGGGGGCATCAGGTACACCATACAATAGTCTGCTGGCTGCTATATCTTTGTAGAAGTTTGACAGCCTGAACCTGGAGAAATTTCTCTTGTCCAACTATGCTGCATTGGACAATTTTCACTGGAGAAAGTTCACCTGGAGAAAAAAAGGGAATCTACAACAATGCAAAGAGAATTTTCACCACTGCAAAATGGTGTAGTAAATCTTTGTTGGTGCTGGAAGGAGTGGAAAAACCTTGCTGTGAATAGAAAATGCAGAAGAACCCATAACAAGTGTAACTTTAAGATCCACCCTTTAGTTTTGAACCAGAATCTATAGTGGCTGATCATGGACGAGTAGGAGAAGTCATTACTGGGCCTACAGCATATGAAATTCTTGGTAATAGGTGGCCTTCACAGACCTTTATTTGCCTATGGAACCTACACAAAGTCTTCCTTGATATTTAGTGAATTTCCAGTGCAGACACAGTTTTTAATGTATTATATGAATAAATAGTAGAGCAATTTTATTTCAGGAATTGGTCAAAACGTAGTTCTTCTAGATTTTATTAACTTCATGCACTGTGTGCTGTGTTATACCAGTATACTTTAAGCAAGTTTTCTCCAGCTGTGAAGAAATAACAACAGAATTGATATTGTACATTATAATTTTTCTGGGGTGGCTGAAGACTGATCACATTAAAAATGTATATAAGAACTGAAATGAACTAATTAGCACACACTCAATAAGAATCACTCTGTTTTGTATTTCTGGAGACACTAATCAAGAATTCATTGTGGAAAATATGCAAAGCTATATATTAATCACATCCGTCATGGTTTAAGCTTGTGGCAGATGTATACATGAGATGTTGGTTTGAGGGGGTTTGATTCTTAACTCTGGCCCTCTATTTGTCTGGTCATATATCATTTCCAAAGTAGTTTTAGTGGATTTTGCCTAAACTCTTACCTCAATATGTTGCAGAAGCACCATCCAGTACAGTGATGAATAGAATATGTGTGTTGCCAATGGCTCCATAAAGGTTGCTCCAACTCTCTATATATATGTAAGCTGCAAGCAGAAGGTGATGTTTCCCTATGCTTTTGCAAGAGACCCTGCATTCAAAAAAGACAGCATTTAAGGGTTTTCTGATCCTCATTAACATAGTATCTAATCCCAATAGAGCTCAGTGAAGTCTGTAAATAGTCACTAACCACAGAAACTCTTTGTTCCAGAAGAGAATCATACAATATACAGTAGCTGTTTTTTTTTTCAATTTTAATTTGACACATACCTTTTCTACTAAAAAGCAAATTAACCAATAAAAGCATGCACATGTTTTTATTTTTTCCCAAAATATGGTGAATAATGACAGAAGCATAAATTCCCAATGGCAGAATTAATGGCTTAAAATTCAGTAAGCTTCAGAAAGTAGTAAGCCTAAAACTAAAATAAAGATTGAAATGGAGTAGTTTTTTAATACTGACCACAATGTGAGTAGCCTGTCAATTATGCAGAAATGATTGCTCTCAATACAGTGATGAAATTATAGTCAACCAAATATGATGCATTAACCTATGGCTCACTCTACTAACTTCCGGCTCGCGCCCTTGCCCCAGGGAGTGCAACCATTAAAGCTGTAGTAGATGGTTATAAATAAGTGTAATATTAAGGAATGTAAGATATATACTGCTTATAAGCCTCCATTGTTAGATATTATTGTTAGCAAGCCAAATCCTTTCACTGTCAGCTCTTAGGAGAAGACTTTTGAAGTAACATAGGCAGCACTTGCCACAGTTAAGAATCCTATAGTATAGCAACCAATCAGATATTTACATTCAGCATTCTGACTGCACAAGACTGAATGGTTCCTCGCTGTGAGGGTGGTGAAGTTATGGAATTCCCTGTCTAGTCCAGAAATATGATGGGAGATTCCAGTAACAAACTTATGAGGGACTAAACTCTTCTTGAGAGGCAAAATATTTTTAGATGTAGGGTTGTATTTTTCTAGTTTTTCATTAGAGTTCTAAGGGTGGTTATGACTGGACTCCTCCTTTATGAATACTGCGCTTTATTCATTTATTTATTTATTGTTTCTATACATGAATTGTGATCAATATAAATGTATGTTGCAGCTATTTATTTATTTAGAATTGCAATATACAGTATGTGTATATAATTATTGTGTGGTAATATGCATTTAAATAAATGCCTGTTGGTCAATGCGGTTATCTGACCACAAAAATTCACGACAATTAGCTTGAAAGAGATCTTCGTTCTGGTATACTGTATATCCTATTTCGCCTTTTTTGTTTTCTTTATTTGATGTTAGTGAACTAGAGAAAAAAGGAAAACATAAAATACAAGGGCACTGCTTTGGCGAAAAAGTGTTAGTTGGTATAACGCTACTATAGCAATGCCCTAAATGGAAGCAAGCAGTGAGTTGATGCAATGAACAACTGAAAACTATTGACAATTTAAAAAGGAAGAAGGACTTGTAGGAAGTTGCACCTTTGAAAAAGCCAACCAGGTGAAAAGCATTAGGCATGGTGCACTTCCTGACAGCCTGGACAGGAAACACAGAAAGAATTAATTATGAATTAATAATGATGGGCAAATCTGACCTGTTTTGCTATGCAGAAAATTTGCGAAATGGCGAAAATTTGCTGAAATGCATTGTCTATGGGAGACAACATTTTGTGACGTGTGTCAAAAATGAAAAATAACTTGTTTTTCTCCCTACCAGAATTCAAGGTATTGGGGCTTGATACTCTGGAGTACTTTGCTGATTTTCATTTTTAAGAACAATATATGCTTCAAAAAACATAATGTCATATGATTTATGGTGCAGTTTTTATTTCTAATTTACACTGTTTACACTACAATTAATTCACTCTACCATACAACATTTTATTCCTGAACCAAAAAGTATATTTTTTTAGTTGTAATATTGGTGTGTAGACAGCCATCTCCTGCATTTTCCTGATCCTGGACTTTCAGAAAAGAGTCAACACTTCCTAATGCAAATTCTTTCAGACAGGCTATTGTTCCTCATACTCAATGTAACTGAAGGAGTTGCACCTAGATTCCTATTATTGGGTGATATTCTCTACCAAGGAGTTGTTCTCTTGTGTCAGGGAGCTGTTATCTGGTTACCTTCCATTGTTCTTCTGATGGTTTGCTGGGGAGGAAGGAGGGTGTGATATCACACCAATCTGAAGTGCAGCAGTAAAGCGTGACTGAAGTTTATCAGAACTCAAGTCACATGAATGGGGGCAACCGGTAAATGAATGTGTCTAGCCCCATTTCAGTTTTCAAAATTAAATATAAATCTGTTTTCTCTTTTGAAAAACAGATTTCAGTGCAGGATTCTGCTGAAGCAGCACTATTCCGTCCCATGACAGAATGCCTTGAAAATGACTACTAATAGAATGTTTTATACAACTGGGTACTCTTCCTGTCCTATATTTCATCAAATGTAGAATCTTATCATTGGGATGGATAATACATTAGTAGGTTTAATTAAAGTTGCCATAAGATGTGCCTTTAACCTAAATGGGTGTGTAAGTACCCACCCATACCCATCCAAATCTGAGTTTTATTGAGAAGGTAACTATCACAAAAATGAAATATAAGCTTTATCATACCAAAATAAAATATGCGCTGTTTGTTCAGTTAAGACTCCTGGTTTTGATTGTAGTTTAGTTAAAGCTGTGAGGTTTATGGGTTTTGCAACTTTAGGGCCAATCAACTGGTATTCCATGTTTACATTTTGTTTTTGGATTTAAACTGACCCTTAAACCCATTAGTATACATCAGGTTATCTATGCTTGTATTTGCTTATTTGTTCTATGCATGTTTTTCATTCATTCATGGTATTCATGCATCTCTTTTCTCTCTTTTTTTATTTCTTACTTTTTTCTTTCCCCCTTTTTTTAGTATTTAAATATCAATACAAATGTAATAATAGTTCACTTATATGAAAAGAGTTGGCATCACTAAGCAGGAGAATCCTGAAGTAAAGGTCAATAAATCTGTAAAGGTAAATAATCTAGTCATAAAGATGGCTAACCTATACACATATTAGAACTTACAGTGATTCTATATTTAAATGCATGTGTTGTTTTAGTAGTTGCTGCATATGAAAAAACAAATTACAACTGAGCTGCAGTTTCATTTAGTGAAGCAAAAGAGAATATTTCATCTCATCAATTTTCTTGATGGAGAAAAGAGAAATAAACTCTAAAAATGAATATGATTAAAATCCCATATTTCCATTGTTGAACTTATTTGTACCAGCCTAAAGTTTCAGCTTCTCGGTCACCATCTTGGAAGGTGATTGCGACACTCGTATGTTCAGTGGGCTATGAGCAACTGTTGAGAAGCTAAGCTTAGTAGTTGTTGCAAATAATCAAGCAGAAAATGAGGTTTGTCTGTAATATGCTTATGCTACAGGGCTGATTATTAGATTCTAAAGATAATTGTGCTGGTTTCGGAGCTGACATGCAGTAACTATCTGTATTAAGTACCAATCAGCCTCATATTGTGATATTTCAATTCTGAATAAACAGTATATTGTGAGTGGGTCCCTAAGCTCAGTAACTGTGGGTCCTTAAGCTCAGAAAGTCAGAATTGTGCTGGTTTCGGAGCTGACGTAGTAATTGGACACAAGTTATAGAAAAAAACCAGTAGCACACTAATGTAGTTGAAAAAAGTGCAATGTGATAATTTATTTAGCCCATATGCATACAAAAAAGGGGGAAGTAATTGGACACAAGTTATCTAAACCTTTACTGTTACTAATGTCACGAAAAAGAACAGTTCCTTGGAGTTAAATCATTCAAGCAAAAATTTTTCTGGGTCTTTTGTGTCAAATTTCCCTCTGCAATGTCAGCATATGAAAGCTAACTGTATTATCTAGATTTGCCAACTCACCTCAGTTCAGGTAAAATGCGTATGAGTAAAATGAATAAAACATATTTTATATTCTCTAACTGCTATAAGTCACCGATGCTGTAGGAGAACTAGTTTAGCAAAACTTTCTGCTCCCACAATAACTTCAGTTGAAATTTGATGGAAAGGCTATGGGGAAAATGGACTTGAATTAGGAGAAACGCTTTCTCTCCTCAAATTAAATTTCTTGCCCATAAATTTTATTATGATAACCCATAAAATAATGTTTTCTCATATCATTTATGCGATAAACAGTGAGTTAACTTTATCTAATTTTTATTTTAAAGTATTTTTTATTGCGTTTTCAACCAAATAAACATGAAACAAAAATAAAGTGCTGTACATCTAGTCATCATGTCAAAAGCATTGATAATAGCATCATTTCATATGATACATAGATATTAAATCAGTATTTATTACTACAGTGCACTGGAAGTCAGAGGTTTTGATGGTTACAAGTGACTCACATTATGGGGCAGATTTACTAAGGGTTGATTCGAGGGTTAAAAAACCCTCGAATTCGGCCATCGAATTTAAAGGGAATTAAAATCCTTCAAATTTGAATATCGAATTCGAAGGATTTTACTGCAATTTGATCGATCAAACGATTGAATATTAAATATTCAAACGATTTTAAACATAGTTAAAACCAATTTGGTAGGTTTAATCTGGCGAACTAGGCAGTCAAATAAAAATTTAAAGGGCAAGTTATTCGACTGTCGAATATTCAAATAGAATTTTTTTCGAATTCTTCGAATGGACGGACTCCCATTTTCTGCAGTTTTGCAGGCGTAATGTATATTTGGTGAACAATTTTAAATTGAATAATTTTATCCTTAATAGACATTAGATCTTTGTATATTGAGTCCATTGCCTCCTCCCACAGCTCTTCATTGACAGCCAGCAGCGTCTGCATCCATTTAGTTTTTGCTCTATCAAATGGTAGGGGAGTCGTGCCAATCAGGGCCTTGTAGAGGCGAGAAATAAGCTTTTTGTGTTGAGAGTCTATGAGAGCAAGCTCTAGTGAGGAGTTGGAGTATTCCATTTGGAGAGTACCAAATTGAGCAAGGTGTGTCGTAGTTGCAGGTACCTAAAAAATTGTATTGGGTGGGCACAGACTTTGGTTTTCAGCTGTTCATATTGCCGGAAATAGCACTGAGTACACCAGGCCTAGTGTGAATAGCTGTCTTTTGAACCCGATGAAGGAGGCGCACTTTCTCTGGTCGAGGAGTAATCTGGGTACAGAGACAATGCTGCTCCATTGTAGGTGAGTGGGCCCTTCCTTCTCGCTGCGGCCATAGCTGTATCCCGGTTACGGTACTAAAAAATATATGCATTATTAGAAGCCTGGGATGCGGCCAGCCTGGGATGCGGTGGGCTTGTTGAGTAACCAGCAAGGGGGAGAAAGTCTCTGGGCCTAGAGTCTGTTTAAGCCAGTCTTGCATGAAGCTCTCGGGGGTTTTCCCTTCCGTAATCTCTGGCAGGCCAACAAGTCTGAGAGTCGGTTCACTAGGTCGTCGGTCTTGGCGGCAGCCTCTGCTAGTTGCTTAGAAAGACAGGAGAGATCCATCAAAGGGGACGTACAGATGCAGCCACTTGGATTTGTGTGTTAAATG
>CM044435.1:129251112-129266862 GCA_024363595.1 Xenopus borealis | reverse complement strand
GAAGGCTTCACCAGCACATCTTGCTACTTCACCAGGTGCAAATTTGCTACCACTACCCTAATACACTAAAAAGAGAAGTTGTGTCTCTGCAGCAGAATGCTAGTGAAGCAGAATGCTAGCGTTAATTCATCAGTGTAAGCATTTCATAGTAAACTTTCACTGATGTTTGTTTGTGCCTAGCGAAACTTTGTTGTTACACTTATACTTAGTTCAAGTTATATATATGACTTTATTTGAGATGTTGGAGCAAAAGTGGCCACTTATCACAATTTTCCAAGGATGCAAAATAAAGAGATTCTCTAATGCCATAGAAACGAGCTCACCCTAAAACAAATGTTGCACGCCCCTCAAATGGTAAAATTAATATTTTTAATAGTTACAACTTTTAAATACAATCCCGCTTTAAAATATGGAAAAAAACGCCAGACTTTTTAAAAAAACTTTTATGACATTCCAGCATACAGGATATGATGTCCCTGACATAGGATTGAGGAAGATGTAGCTTCATCTTTTCAGTTTGCCAGTTCTAAGCTGGCAAAGGAAACTCTGGCGAAAGAGGTAAAGTTCTGTAAAATTTGCAGTTTAGTGAATTTGCTATTTGCAAATTTGAGTGAAAATTTTAGTGAAAATGCGCCTGGTGAAAGGTCTAGAAACAAATTGTCCTTTATGCCTTTTAGTAAACTGGTGATATGCCTGCAGATGGGATTTCTGACAAATTTTCGCTAGTGACCTCGCCCTCTGGTAAAACTGCCCCCACATGAAAGTGTTTTCAAGTATTTACCAAACCACTCATAATACTATTTTAATAATCTACTATTTTCTCATCACATACATGCATTCATGATTTTGTTACCGCTATACCCCTTCTCAGAAATTTCTATCACACTTGACCCATTATAAGTCTCTTCTTACGAAAAATCTTAGCATATCTTCACAAAATAATTTTAAACACTATGAGAGTCTTTAGGAGGAAACAGCAGTCACCATGGAAGGCGACTTATTCAGCCATCATAGTAAATGTGATTAGTGTCACTGTCCCATGTCAGTTCTCCTTTGAGGACATTACAATATTTTGCACATAAAGATATTCGAAAATGCATCTCCCTTTAAACAAAACATGGATAGTTTCTGGCCAACTACATCAAAGTCATCCCTGGTTTGGCCAGTCTTAACAATTCTTCTGATTTCATTCATCTGATCCCTTTAAGACTAGAACTTCATTATGCATTTTTAGATGGATGTGGCAAATTTTTACCTGCAAAACTAGGATTTCAGCACAGTTGTGAGCAGTGGCTAAAGGTGGCCATAGATAATATCGTACGAAACGAATTTTCGTACGATATTCGGAGCATGTATGGTGAGAAATGATCCGATCGATATCATCAGAAGATTAAGATATTGGTCGGCTGGTTGATTGGGCTGGACGGAAAATTTTGATCGGATGCCTTTGAAAGCTCCCTGAATATCGGCTATTGTTAGTGCTGAATCGTCAGATACAAGTAGAATTCTATTGTTTCTACCTGTATATTTGACGATTCAGCTCTACACGTGTGTTGAAACGAACGATCTTTCTTGGAAAGATCTTTTCCAAGAAAGATCGTAATTGTTACGTCTATGGCCAGCTTTAGTGACAGACAAGCATCCCCATACTCCACAGAATCGAGCACCAGTGGCTCTAGAGTGTGCACCCTCAGCCCACAATATGACTTATCTTAGCTCAGGGGGGGTCCAGGTGCAATATTACAATATCTGTCAAATTATTATTGTGGTGTCTGATGGAAAAAGGTAACCATTTGGGATGAATTTGACAGTTGGCTGGCATGAATATTTCAATATAATGAGACCCTGCTTTGTTTCAATGAGAGGCCATTTGAAATACAGTAGCTTGAGGAACATCTTAATTTGCCTAATATATTGCAACGGTAGGGTGCCCCACACCTAATAATTTAAAATTGTTTGGTGGTGAGCACAACTTCCATTTTGCTATAATTAAACATCAATAAGTTCTTGATAAAATATGTCTGCAGCTGCAGCATTGTCCAGGATAACATAATCATCTTCTATCCCATTCCCAGTTTGCAATGGTTAGTTTGCAGAACTCCAACATATTAGCAATTAGTTTTTAGTGATGGGCGAATCTCACCCGTTTCGCTTCGCCGAAAAATTTGCGAATTTCCAGAGAAATTCGCGAATTGGTGGAAAAATTCATTAAACGAGTCACGCGTCGCGTCAATCGCGGTGTGTTGCGTCGTTTTCGAAACGTCGCGTCAAAAACGTCGTGCGATTCGTTTTTTTTTTTTGCCGAATTTTCGCTGGCGAATTTTTGCTGGCATTTCGTGAATTTATTCGCCAGCGGCGAATCGCAGGAATTCGCCGCGAATTCGCCCCATGCGAATAAATTCGCCCATCACTATTAGTTTTCTTTACATATATATTGATTTCTTCTAAAAAATATCCATTATATTGAAAGGTTACTTGGAATGCTTCTGTAGTGTTATATCAAAGTCTCACATGAAATGAGTTGGGAATCTCACTCTGCCTACATCAATGTTCCCCACAAAGTTTTTCTTTAACACTTTGCAGATTAACGATATATGTAATAAAAACATTTAACTAACTTCTGCATTACCAGTAGATCATGATCAATTCATGGATCTTTGGCTGTAAGTACTAGATCATGAGAGAACCATTGTATAAAAACAACATATCCCATTGGCCTCAACGCTGTTTCTTATTATTTACATTTTAAAACATAAATACATAGATGCTGTTTGCTTAATGACAGCGGTATATATATTATCATAAATGAATGTAATATGCAGGGATGACTTGGATCTATTCATCAAAAAAAGTGTTTAAGAAAGAATGATGAGCTAAATGTTTTGCAGTTTTGCTGCATAATTGACATAAATCCAATTGGTAAAAAAAAATTGTTGTGAGCCATAGACTTCAATGCCATTTTTGTTAATTTTTGGCAAAGCGAAATAAGTGAGATTCACCCATCACCCACCCATAACATCACAATTTCTACTGTGTAAAGAGCTAGAAATATGAGATGGAGATATTCCAAGTATATATTTGCCAAATACTATTCTTGTGGCTGACCAAACCTGCCTGTTTCTTAAGCTGTACACTAATGGGTTTAACAATGGAACAAGGCCAATATACAGCAAAGAAAGAAACTTTTCTTGTTCTTGAAACTTCTGTGAGTCTGGCTTGATGTAAATCCCAATAGAGGTGCCACAGAACAGCAATACAACTGTTAAATGTGAGGAACAACTGGAAAAAGTTTTGAGTCTAGCAGAAAAGGTGTGCATTTTCTTAATCGTTGCTATGATGTACATATATGATGTTAGGATCAGCATGAGCGGAAATATCCCTATTAATGGTATTTCGAGTAAAATCAATTGTTTTATAAATGAGGTGTCACTGCATGAGATCTCCATGAGTATATTAATATCACAAAAGAAATGATTCAGATCATGCGAATTATAGAATGAAAGATTAGACAAAAGCAAAGAGAAGCACATTGCATTAGAGGCATACAGAATCCATGACATTGTCACCAATAGGATGCAAAGCTTTGGCTTCATTATCAGGTAGTAACGGAGAGGAACACAAATGGCTACATAACGATCATAAGCCATAGTAGCCAGTAGGAAAAAATCTATATCTGTGCAGAATGCAAACAAGAACATCTGTGTTAAACAGCTTGGAAAATATATTCTGGTGTCTCCTGTAATTGTGATGGCCATCAGTTTAGGTAGGATGGCAGAGACAAAGATAATGTCCTGAAATGCCAGGTTGCACAGAAAGAAGTACATGGGGGTGTGCAGCTGGGATACCAGACTCACAAGTACAATAATCATCATGTTTCCCAGCACAGCCAGTAAGTAGATCAGTAAAAGTCCAATACAGAGAAATGTTTGATCTTTATTAGACATAGAGAAAGCTAGGAGATGGAAATACTCATGAGCTGTGCAATTCATAGACAATTCCATTTTGCTCCTTTTAGTGAGGAAGTTAAAATGTACTGGAGTATTAAGGTTTAGGGAGAGATTATGATGTGAGGTGAATTATTTACTGTTCCAGAAGGGGGCCACATTCCTAGCCCCTTATGCAGCAAGATTTTAGAAAACCTTACAAGCCAATATTTTTTTTGTTTTATTCAATATATGTTAGCTATGAACTTGAAAAAAGAAGAGTAAAAAGCAGCACACTTTTCTGCAAGGAGAACAACTAGCACGGGTGCTTACTAGCAAGTATACAATCCAATTTAAAGCCCCACACAGCATTGTCCACTTGGGATCTCTCTATCCATGAGTGTATTAGCTTGAGTCCCTACATTAGCAGATGACCACCCAGGACCCAGAACTCAAGTAGCTTTGTTTGTTTCCCTGTAGAGCAGTCAGCGACTATGTAGAGATTTGTATTGGATTGTATTGTTGCCTTTACATCCCCTTTATAGTTTCCAACTCCAGCTGCAGGGACAAAGATCATGGAGCCAGATTTAAACAGATAAACTGGGATTCTATTTGGAGGATTATTTTGCTGCAGCCGCTGGTTCTGCAGAGTTGGATAAAGTTTGTATTAAACAATACAAAAACAGGACACAGTGCAGTCTGTATATTCTGATTATTAATCAGCCTTGCTGTATCAGCCTCTGGCAGATATTATTTTACCTCTGCTGTTTTGATCATTTATGACGATCCCTAAGCTTAACCCTGTCTTGGTCTTGCAAAGATGTATAACAAAGTTACAAGATGACAGCCCCCTGTGGCCAACTTTGAAAGCATAAATCATTTGTTTGATTAGGCTTGTGGTGCAGTAAGTTCATGTTTATGTTTAGTATACAAAATACAGCATTTCTAGCCTTATTCTATTTTACACTTCCCTTGTCCTTTAAACCATAAATCATTCTTTCCCTTGTCATTACTGTTATACCTAACTTATTAACTTATTTGGGGGTCAATAGAAGTGGAATTAACTAAAATTGGAGTAAATCAGTAATAGTGTTGGATGTAAAAGAATGTCAGATTCACAAAAGCCTTAATTCTGTATATGAATACAGTGGTTTTGTCATTCGAGAATTGAAATTGTATTACTCCTACTTTTGGCATAAAAATAGTTTTGTGTAAGATGGCATTTCGCTTTATCAAGGAAAATTGACTATCGATTAAATTAAATATTTAATTAACAGATCAGAAGACTTTTATTAGTATTGTGGCCATTTTGAGTGCTACATTCATTCCTCTTGAATCTAAGGCACTGGGGATTTGTTGGTTTTTTGGTTGGTTTTTCTTACCAACAGCTTAAAGTAATATACCAGACCACAGCCTTCAATGTCCTGCCTTCTCCTCCATGTGATGTCTCAGGGCTAAGAAAAATCCACAGATAATATCTGCTGATATTATCTCCACCTCTATACTATTTTCCATTTCTGATCTTTTACTCATGAATTGCTGATGCTTTCTTTAATTTTTACAATAATGAACTCACTTTTAAATAATTAATTACAGCACAAGCACTTTAATTAATTTATCACACACCAAAATAATTGGTTTTAATTAATTAATAATTGTATGCGGGCACATAATCAATTGGAAATTGTTGCATGTGATCATATTAGCACTAAGCACTGTTTAAAAACACAGAAGCACTTTATATTTATTTTCATTCAATTTGGTAATTTAAGGAAGTGTGGGTTTTTTACTGCTATTCTTTTCTAAATTATTCTGGTTCATTACACTTTCCAGAACCGTCTAGCAAAAGTGAGTCAAATTACAAGGAAACTGTTTACTTTTTTAACAATTTTACATTTGAGAAAATATATATGCAAAAATATTTAGGCTATTATATTGCTTGTACACATGTCCGGAAAGTAGCCCTGCCTGCAGAATATCATTTATACAGAAGGCATGTCAGATAATGCCCACAGAATGGATTTTGCACTGGATTATCTGAGAAATTTGCAGAGTTTAACAAAGATATAAAGATAAAAGAGCAATATAAGGTAGGCATGTACAATAGAACAATATAAAACAGAAGAGCAGATTCTAAGCAGAAACTACTTACAAGAGAATCCTGCTTCATTATGTCTTAACAAGTCATTAGCACAGTCAGTGCAAATTTATAGGAAGTAGGTTATTTACAGTAAATGTTTAGTGAACCCCAGAGAAGACAGTAATCCCAAAAGAACTTGTTAAAATGTATAAATAACCATTATCCAGAAAGAATACTGTACAGTAGGGAATCACATTAAACAGATCAAGTTAAAATGCAATAGATTTGCAATTCTCTACAGCAAATGATATATTATAATGTAAGAAATGGGTGTTGTACAAAGCACGAATTGGCCAATGGCAATGTTCGTGGATAAGAATCCTTTTAACAACACACTTGTTTTTTTAACACAAATGAATACTGTATAAAGAAATAATCAATTATATAGGAAAAGACAGAAGTAATTATATAGGAAAAGAAAGAATTGATCAAGTAGCATTTAAGCTTTCATGTAAGGACCCAATTTACAGATATTCTGTGGATTGTACTTAAACAATTGGTCTGGGCCCTTCATCTTCGGATATACTGTAGTTCCATCAATATTCAGGGCATAAAATCTTTAAATCTCACTTTGATTAACTATGGATTGGATATACCAAATCTGGGACTGGGTTTGGGAATTCAGCAACATCTGAGCATTTTGTGCAGGATTAGAAATCAGTCAAATCATGTTTAGCCAAATCAACTCAGAAACCTTAAATGTGTGTGACTTTGAAGCTCTGGAAATGGAATGCTACAATTTTTGGTTCACAAATGATTAATTTTAATTTGTTTTTGTCAAATTTAAAAATGCATATTAGGGTAAGAATTCACTTTGAGATTTACGAAACTGTGAAAAACATCTCTACACAGCAAAAAGTCTGCAAAACACAATTTTTTAACAAGCATCATTTCTCTTGTGAGCAATTCATTTTTTTGACGTGTCAACAATCTTTTTGCGTGGTTTTTTACTTGCGAAACTAAATGGATGCTGAATTTCTGCCACATGACCATGGCGAAATTTTTCGCTCATCATTAATCGCTATAACCATTAAATAAGGCTTCCAGTAGTTGTAGAGCAAATAAGCATTCTCCCTATATTCTACTATAACTTGCCTTCTGTCAGGCCCCCCATTGGAGGAGTAGCTCCACAGTTTGGGAACTATTTGGCATGGTAAACAAGGGAAAAAAAGACTGCAATATTTATCTATAAGCAATTAGCAAGGGAACTGTATCCACCCTGTTTCCAAGCACACCTGGTAGGCATATGTAGGACAGTAGTCCAACAAAAACAAAACTATACTCATATGCCTACTAGAAATATCACATAACTAGTGACCAGGGAATGCGCATTGATCAAACACCCTCTCTTTTGTATGTTTATAGTTAACTTAGCTAGACAGCTGCAATGCCAATGTAGTTATGTAATTTACTTTGCATTGAAGTGCTCTCACAGCCCCCTTATTTTTTATTGTTTTTCCTTCTATAAATACTGTCAAGTGAACCTTCAGGCTTTTGAAAAGCAGTTTCTCTATGCTTTGCTTTCGTATGATACCGCTGTTACTAAATATGTTTTTTCAGCATCAATGATACAGATGAAGCTACTTTGGTTTGTGTGTTTGACACAGAATGTCTAAACTCAGATATCCCACTTTTCCCATTTAACACAGAAAATTGTGTCACAGCATCCTATCTACTTAAAGTGTTCACCATTGTGAACAATGGTGCTTTGGTATGCTAATGAAAAGGTTAAATGCATTAAATGAGTTAAGATGACTTTAGATAACACAGTTTCTTCAATTAGTCCCGAGTAATGACGCATTTAACACACAAATCCAAGTGGCTTCATCTGTATAGCTGCTGAAATTCCAAACTAGTGAACTGCTGATAAAAGAGTGTATTCAAAAACCATAGAAATAAACAATAAACCTAGCTGCAGATTGTCTCAGAATATCACTGTTTGCATCCTACTAAAAGTGTATTTAATATTTTTTTTTTTTAAATGTGTTTGTTTTGAAATTACAGTAAACTTTTTAACACATTTATATTTTACATAAATTAGATTTTTTTTCAAGGTCAGTTACATCAACTTTAAATGGGCTCTTGGGAAAAATTATTTATGGTACTAGGGTAAAGTGTCAGTTATGAGTTCTTGGACTAGTACAACTCATTGGAGAGAATGAGTCAAATAACTGAGGAATTACATAAATTTAATGGTTACTGATACAATTTAAGACACTTCATAATCTACAACAGTGATTCCCAACCATGGCCATCATGCAACATTTTGCTCACCAACCCCTTTGGATTTAGCTCCCAGTAGCTTTAAAGCAGGTGTTTATTTTTGAATTCCAAACTTGGAGGCAAGTTTTGGTTGCATAAAAACAGGTGTACTGCCAAACAGAACCTCCTGTAGGCTGCCAATCCCCATAAGGTTTACCAAAGGCCAATCACAGCACATATTTAGCATTGCCCAGGAATATTTAAAATTTTTGCATTTCTCCCCAACTCTTTTTATATTTAAATGTTGCTCACGAGTAATAAAGGTTGGGGACCCCCGATCTTCAAGATGCTATATATTATATGAAAACAACTTAAAGGTAGAATCTAATATTTATTCTTGAACCAAAACAATTGGTATATTCAAATTTTCCCTTTTGCTGTAGAGGCACATACTCAAAATCTGACCCTTGAATTTTTCATATACTATCTTTGAAGCCCACCAAACCTGTTTATTTCTCAGGCTGTACACTAATGGATTTAACATTGGAACAAGACCAACATACAACAGAGGAAGCAGATTGTTTTGTTCATAATAAGCATCAGATTCTTGATTCATGTACAAACTGATGACAGTTCCAGAGAACATTAACACAACAGTGAGATGAGAGGAACAGCTGGAGAATGTCTTAAGCCTAGCATCTGATGATCTGATCTTTAGAATGGCATATATGATGCATATATATGATGTTAGGATTAGCACAAGGGGAAGAATTCCCATTAACACCACCTGAACTGCTATCACTTTTTCTATATGTGTGATGTTACCACAGGAAAGTTCTAGGATTTTTTTAATATCACAAAATAAATACAGCAGATCATGTGATTTGCAAAATGATAAATTAGATAAAAGCAAAGAGAAGCACATTCCATTACTGACGTAAACAATCCATGAAGATGTTACCAGCAGGACACATATCCTTAGGTTCATAATGACGTAGTAACGCAGGGGGATACAAATAGCAACATATCGGTCGTAAGCCATTGCAGCCAATAGGAAAAAATCTGAATCTACACAAAATGCTAAGATAAAAATCTGTGTTATGCAGCCATGGAAAGAAATATTTGTGTCCCCTGTAATTGTGATGGCCAACAACTTCGGCAGGATGGCGGAGACAAAGATAATGTCCTGGACTGCCAGGTTGCACAGAAAGAAGTACATGGGTGTGTGAAGCTGGCATACCAAACTCACAAGTATAACAATGAGCATGTTTCCCAGCACAGTCAGGAGGTACATCAGTAACAGTCCCATAGAAATTAGCCAACTGTCTTTTCCATCGCGGGATAATGCAAGGAGATAGAAACCTTCCTGTAATGTTTCATTACGTTCATGCTCCATGTTCTTCCTCAATGTAGGTCATAGCAGCTGTTTGAGAAGTGACTGAAAAAGTTAATGATATTACTTTAGATTTAAGGGGTCAATTATTAAAGTTAGAATGCCAAAACCTCAAAAAATGAATCTTTCTAACTATAAAATCCAATTTTTTTGTGGAAAAAAAACTCTATAATACGTCAATGGGATCTGGAAGGTTTTGTGCTGGAATTAGCCTGAAAATCTGATGGCCAAAAATTTTCATGAAAAAGAAAAT
Source organism: Xenopus borealis (assembly GCA_024363595.1). NCBI lineage: Eukaryota > Metazoa > Chordata > Amphibia > Anura > Pipidae > Xenopus > Xenopus borealis. Next base: position 129,256,951 of record CM044435.1, on the reverse strand, counting down.
GACTAGTGCTAAAATAGAGGAACTACTAAAGAGAGTTAGGGCAATCTATACCATACAAATTGTGATTGACTATTATACTGGAACAATATGAACTTCAAAATCCTTTAAAGTGTGATGAATTCATTTGGATTTCAAATAAAAAAATAAACAATTTTGTGAGAACCTGCATTAATTGTGATCATTGTGAGTGCTTCAGAAAAGAGAACAAGGAAACACCTTGATTAATTAAAACGTTATTAAAGTGCTAAATAGTGCTTAAATAAATTATGTGATGCATGAATCGCAATCCATTACATAATAAATAGACCAATTAAAATGTAAGAATTAATAGTGCCTAAAAAATGTGTGGATAGGTATATAGAGGGAAATTCATTGAATAAAACCACTTAAGAACAATTAGACGTAAATTGATCTGGTATAAACATATTAAGGGAGTACAGCAAATATTATGACTTCATGTGCTGGTCCCACCCAAATCCTATATTGACTGAATGCCCTCAAATTAATTATATAATATAACTTGGGGAACACAGGAGAATGTATATGGCACAAAAATTCAGGTAGTTACTGGGTGAATGGGAACAACAGACAGATTATCAATTAATAACAAATAACACCCTTAATATAAATTCCATAAAATAGACACGACTATTGTTTTCTGGTGTTTAGGTTGTTGGATCAAAAAAGTAAAGCATAAGGTTTATTGAACTGGATAGTGCTCCATCCCAAAGTCACACTCAAGCTCAGTGCAAGATAGATTCTTGAACAGCTGATCAGATGGAGGGGGACATTGTTTTTGGTATAGTCTTGGAGTAGACACTCTAGACACAACTAGACATCCCATTGCAAATAATCATGCAGATAATGTTAAATAGTTACATTCAAAATTAATAGGAAGATTATTATATCTAACAATATGAATTTCAGGAACAGTAGATCCATTGCGGTGCCTATTTAACAAGCTATTTTTAAAAACGGCATTCATATACAACACGTGACCATCTAATCGACAGGAATTGCTGTGTAAAACAGCATGTTTTCTGCTGTTGTATATGATTTTACAAAAAATAATAAATAGGCCCCTAAATGCGGTGATGTTTTTATGAAGAAAGCAACAACTCAAAGATGCAGACGAGAAATGCCTGCCTATTACTGTAAGGAAAGATGTCAGTCTCTTCGACAGACAGACAATGGTACAGATTAGAAAATTCTAGATACCATAGCCTATTTACCTTTCCCTAGTTGGTCATGAAAGCTTACATTTGAATAGCATCTGATAAATGTTTATTATCAAAAATCATTGACACAAATGCTAATTCAAATATAAAGTATCCCCTAATTCAAGATCAAACCATTACATAGAGTGCAGAAGATCCGCCTCATGCATAATAAACCCATTAACAAACACATATAAATATTATTCAATTTTGGGATTTGCTTTCTGTGTTTATTATATGTGTAGCAGATCTTCAGCACTCTGCTTACTGTTTAGTAATTTGCAATAACTCTTCGACCATCGATATACACAGTATTGCTTCCCAAAGAAACTATGTGACTCAACACCCTACTTGCTCCCCCCACACACACACAAACCACTCACACTATAGGTTCTGCACAGTCAAATTCCACTACCCCATACTCGGTTAAGACTCCTCGCAGTCCACTGCCCCTGCCGCTCTCTGTTTGCTCTTTTCCTCTAAAAATTGTCCCCTTCAGTGCACCCTCAATACAGGAGTTTTCATGATTATATTTCTTCAAGAAAAGCTAAAAACTCCCCTTTTGCCATCGCATTTGAAATCACCTTCATTGTATATTGGTGCAAAACTTGCACTCTATGACAGATTCTGGCACTTTCATGTGGGACAAAATAAAAGCTGAAAATACTTCACCATTACATCAATCATATTTAAGTCCAGATTGTCAGAAAGTGAACTGAACAAAGGTAAGGCAAGTTCAAATCGTTTCAAAGACCAGAGCTATAACTGCACTATTTAAAGATGTTCTAGACTGCAGAGGAATTAATTTACAGAGCCTACTGAGGATTGATTATGCAAAGTTATTATTAATACATTTCTATTAATTTGTGTGGAATCAAAATGAAAAATACAGTCTTCACGGCAAAACCAGATGGTGGCACTTTCCATAACCTTTTTAGGCCACTAGCCTAAAAATAGCAAACTAGAAAAAAACACCAACGATTCATAGCCCACACAATTAAAAGGACCCCAAACAGACTCAATGTGGGCAGAAAGACAAAAAGTAGAGACAAGCTCAAACTTATTTCATTTTACAAAGCAGAAGAGCAGTAATGAGTGACTGAAGAAGAGCATGATAAATGTGTCATCTATTCCAACTTGAGCAACAGGAAAAAAACATGACAGAATTCATTTTATAGAGAATAAAATGTCAAATAAATGAAGGCCTTGCTAATTCAGTTATGAAGACTTTAGTTCTCCAACATGAGCCAATTCTTCATATGAAAGGGGTTAAGAAATAAGGTTTGGGGCAATGAATTTTAATTAAATGGATACTGACTACAGTATCATTACTGCAAAGACTGAAGCAAGTATTTTATTTGGTGCATTATAGTTTCATGTCATGATTGTTTAGGATATAGCCAGAAATTATGTTATATTGGATCTAATGACCTTTATCAAACCAAAATGTATTACGAATGTGCAAGCAATAGAATACCTGGGAAATACTGACCATAATATTGGCTTTAATTATGTGGGTTACAAACAAAAAAAATACACAGGTGCAACAAAGACACCACTAACTAAACCACTTTAATACGTTACTTTAATACAAAGAATTATAAAATACTTTCTTGCAGAAAAAAAAAATCAAAAAGTGTGAAGCTTGAAGTTGTTATTAAAGGGGTAGTCCACTTTTAAAGGGATACTGTCATGGGGAAAAAAAATTCAAAATGCATCAGGGAATAGTCCTGTTTAGCAGAATTCTGCACTGAAATCCATTTCTCAAAAGAGCAAACAGATTTTTTTATATTTCATTTTGAAATCTGACATGGGGCTAAACATAGTGTCAGGTTCCCAGTTACCCCCAGTCATGTGACTTGTGCTCTAATAAACTTCAGTCACTCTTTACTGCTATACTGCAAGCTCCCTCAAATTCCCCAACAGCATAACAACAGAACAATGGGAAGGTAACCAGATAACAGCTGCCTGGTAGATCTAAGAACAGCACTCAATAGTAAAATCCATGTCCCACTGCAACACAATTCAGTTACATTGAGTAGGAGAAACAACAGTGCTGGCTCTTTCTGAAAGCACATGACCAGGCAAAATGACTTAAGATGGCTGCCTACACACCAATATTACAGCTAAAAAAATAAACTTGCTGGTTCAGGAAATTTTATATCGTAGAGTGAATTATTTGCAGTGTAAACAGTGTAATTTAGAAATAAAAACTACAGCATAAAAATCAAGACAGATTCGCTTTTAACTCCCGTTAACTTTTAGTATGTTATAGATTGGTTTATTCTATGTAACTTTTCAGTTGGCCGTCATAATTTATTACTTATAGTCTTTGAATTATGTGTAGGGATGGGCGAATTCCCACGATTTGCCGCTGGCAAATAAATTCAGGAAACGCCCACAAAAATTCACCTGACAAAAAAAAAGTGACACGCAACGAAAATGACATCGCTAGAAGCGAATCGGCGAAGCGAATCTGCATAGATTCGCCCATCACTAATTATGTGCCTTCTTTTTGACTCTTTCAAATGGGGGTCACTTACACCATCTAAAAAACAAATGTTCTGTCACACTTTATGCCATTTTGCCAAGTGATTCCTTTTACTTACCTGACACCCCAGGCCAGTGCTCCTGTCAGCAGAAAACTGCACTGTCTCTGGGTTCTTCTAGCCTGCACCAAGGATCGATCCTCTTCATGCTTCTTCGGGTTTTTTTGCAGCTGCGCTTGCTCAGTATATCGACAAGCCAAACTTTAATGAAGTCGCATATTTCTCTCTACTGCGCATGCGTCTTCTCCAGGAAATTTGAAAACCATTTGCTCAAGGCTGCTAGCTAGAAGAACCCTGGGCCTGTTCGGTTTTCTGCTGAAAGGCGCACCGACCTGGGGCACCTAACTTATTGCACCATGAGTCAAAACATGTTGTCATCAGAGCAGATGATATAGGTAGATAGTAAATAATTACAACTCTGTTCTCAGTTGAGTTTTTTACTGGGACATTACGTGATTAGGTTTCACTCCTTCTAAAGTTATTTTTCAATAAGCTACAGTTCATGGGGTAAAAGTGAAAATACTGAGGTCGAGTGTGGTGTTCTTTATTCTGCTGGCACTAAGGGGCACACTTACTAAGGCTCGAAGTGAATAATAGAATAAAATTTGAATTTCGAAGTAATTTTTGGCTACTTTGACTACGGAATAACCTAAAATTCAATGCATATAGAAAAAATTACTGGCCCTTTAAAATCCTTCAAATTCGACTGTTTGCCACCTTAAAGCGGGCGGATTGCCATTTTTCTAAGTCCTGAGAATGTGAAGGATTTTTGCCGAAATTGTTCGAACCGAACGATGCATTTGAACAATATCAGTTCGATCGAAAATGGAGCTATTCGATTGAATTAGGTCCATTTTCGATTGTAAATGACCCCCCCCCCAAATAAAAAATTAGATTTTGATTTTTTCACTTCAAAATTCGATCATAGTAAATCTGCACCCAACTCAGTGGCAAAATCATGGAGTAGATTTCCTCAAGTTAAACTGGTTTCCTTCCAAAAACATACAGGCAGGTTCATTGGTTAGGAGTAGAAGTGTAATTGTGCCTTAGACTGTAAGCCCCAGCTGAGACAGGTACTGATAAGCAATCTCTATAACGCACAGGCAAATATGTTGAATAAAGTATAATGTGTAATGCTTGACGGTTTATTTACATAATATCACACAGTCATTACTGCTAAGGCTTTATGATGGAGTAACTCAAATATTTTAAACAGGAAGTCAAACAAGAATGGCACAAAAGGGAGGATGTATAGATCTGCAGTCTAAAGTGTGATCAGTTCCCCTCTTTGGTTCTGATCTATACATTCATGGTCTTATTTATACAAAGCCAACTTATTCTATGGTATATTGAAATCTCTGTATTTATTATTCATATAGTAACACTTACCAAGTAAAGGAATACAAAAAAAACTAAAACTAAGAAGTATGATATATAAGTTAATAAGTGTTTGAAGGGACATAATTATTTTGGAATGTTTGTGTTTACAGTATGTTCCTTTAAAGGAGAACTAAACCCTAATGACCTGCTACTTGACGCTTCTCTCAATACCTCCTCACATGCTCAGACTTCAAGACTTTGCAAGGGCTGCACCCCTCCTCTGGAATTATCTCCCACTGTCTGTCCTATTTTCTCCCAACCTTTCTGCTTTTAAGAAATCTCTTAAAACGCACCTCTTTCGAGAAGCCTACCCTCACTCTTAACTACCAAATGCAACACTACATACATTACCACATTTCTCACGCACTTAATTCAATCTTGCCCATTCCCACACCTTATGTATAAATCCATTACCTTTAGATTGTAAGCTCATCCTGCATAGGGCCTTCCTCACCTTTTGTACCGACATTGATTTTGATGTATGTAACTCCATATGTATGTAATTTATGTCATTTAGTTGTATAAACACATTTACTTTAATGCGCTACGCAGTATGTTGGCACTATAGAAATACATGTTAATATTAATAATAAAATAATAGAGCTATAAATGTCATATTTTATATACTGAACGTAAAATAATAGAGATATAAATGTCATATTTTATATACTGAACGTATTGCACCAGCCTAAA
>CM044435.1:129221573-129233087 GCA_024363595.1 Xenopus borealis | reverse complement strand
CAAGTTCAGTTTATTTTGGGTGTTGTCACAACTTATATAGTGCGATGGACAAAGACATTCTATTATGATGACGTACATAGTATAACTGTCCCAAATTTGGTAATAAAATGGTTACATGTAGATATGATTGGATAACTGGACATAGGGCGTTATATAATCCAAAAGCTAATGTGTACGTGTCAGAAACAGATATTGCTATGACCATTAGCACATAACAGGATGAGCATTAGTACATAACAGTATGGGACATTAACTCTTGCAATCCCTTCACTCCCTTCAAGACGTTTACAGTTATTACAGTAGAGCACAATCTCCTACATCTGCCAGCCTTATCCATTTCATTCGTGAATTAATTGAGGAGATTTTAGGCATCTGTGTTACAAGTTGTAAAGCTTCAAACAGGATATTTGGATGTGTTGATGTCTGTTCTTTGTCCAGGTCTGTCACACTGTTTCCTATAATGTGAGGATTACACATTTAAACCGGCTGATCATTGTGGTCTATTGTACAGTCACTGTGTTCTCTGTCCAGGTAACCTTATAGATACAACACTCCTAATAGCCTTGCTTGTTCTCGGTTTTTACATTGCAGTTCATAAAGTAGGACTTCCTGGTGAGGTTCAGCCACTCCTAATAAATCTGACCCAATATAGATCTAGTCTGATGGATTCGAAACCCTTCTGACACTTACTGGAACATCCATATGACCTATGTCCTAAGGTCAGCTTCATTAATGTAGTTCATATATGTAGGATAATCAATTCCACATACAGGTGAGATAAAAACAGACGGGTTTCGTGGGTGATTCTAATCCACTCTCCAGGGTTACAACCTTTCTCCATGATTCAAGACTATGGTGGATCAACCAACAAGGGTTCTATTTCTTAGGCACCATACTTACTCTGGCCCCACAGAGAATATCTTCTGGACAAGGGTATTGCTCCCAGTGTTTTCACTGTTTAGTTGAGTCTCCTTCAGCACAGGATCTTACACTGTGTAAGGAATTCTAACCCAAGGTAGGTCTCGGGTACCTTTGCCCCTGTTCTTTGAAACTAGGCATAAATGTGACGAATGCTTTCTGCTGAGTAGGAGAGTAAGTATTTCAGCTTGCTGAATTCTCCATGTGCAGGGGTGTCTTCATCGCTTTCTCTTCTGGAAGGGTGAAATAGTTGTTACTGAACTCACTTGTTCCTCACTCAGACAGTGGGCTAACACCTCTCTCTGTGTAGCATAGAGTCTATACTATATGGCTATCCTTATCCTTGTAACTTGTTCTGGGGTTTCACCTGGTGTCTCTATATTAACTTGCAGCAGTGACTCATCAAACTTGGACTCCAGATCCAGAAAAGGACCCTCCAGCACTGAAAAGGACCCCCCTTCATCTAGAGTCACGTAGTGACCGCAGTGGAAGCCACAAGGAGAGGAGTAATACTTTGCCAGCAGAAACACCACCCTCCCCATTCCATCTGTGCAAAACTGCGTAAAGACTTGTGATTGAACTCGACCAAAGCTATTTTAACAAATGTGAGTGTGATATTTTATTTTAACTAATTGTTTTAATAAATAGAAATACGCTATGAGCCTTTTATGTTCTTTCCCCCGGAGCTGAGGATGGAGGAGAAGGAAAACATACAGTGGGAAACTAGTATACATGCACCACCCAGAAAGTGGGTCCTGTAAGTAGGCATTTCTACCAAATCGGTGAAGGCTGTTGGAGTGGAGTAGGATTGTTTTCTTAAAGGGAAAAGGAACTTGCTATTCTTTTGCACATAGATAAACTATATATCTAAACAGGGTGTAAGAAAATGTATTGTAAAATACTACACCAGATTTGGCTCCTGGCTTCTCTATTTGCCCTAGGCGCTGATCCATACATGAGATTGGGAACATCCCGATGAATACTGACATGGAGTTCGGCCATGGAAAAGGGAAGAATGCATCATATGTACTTACCGTGATCTTCCTTTCCTGGACAAACTCCATGTCAGTATGAACCCGCCCCTTTTTTTGCGGTAATTTGAGAAGCTTGTTACAAAGACACTGGTAAGTGGGTGTGGTTGGCCTTCTGATGGAAACATGGGGAGGGGCTATCCCGATGAGTACTGACATGGAGTTCGTCCAGGAAAGGAAGATCACGGTAAGTATGATACAATCTTCCCTTTTCTATTTTCTCTAATGCCAACACGTTCTCCTGTGAAGCATGTGTGTTTAGGTGCATCTGATAAACGGTCACCTTTCTCACGAGACATTTTTACACAAACACAGCACCGGAAAGTGTCCAGGAAACAGAGATAAATGGACAAACTGGACTGAGTTTCAAAAAATGGGACTAAGGGTAAAACCTCTATGGTACATTCTCTGCTTAGAGTAAGGATCTTAGTGGGGTCCCTCAGGGCTCGGTATTGGGTCCACTTTTATTTAAACTTGATCATTAATTAGGGGAGGGTATTGTAAGTAATGTATCAGTGTTTGCAGATGACACAAAACTATCCAGCCCAATTAATTCCATCCAGGATGTGGCACTTGCAACAGGATCTTGACAAACTGGCAATCTGGGCAGCTAAGTGGCAAATGAGATTCAATGTTCATAAATATAAAGTCATGCACCTGGGATGTAAAATATGAAATTATAGGGCTGCACTAGGCAAATCCATTATGGAAAAGGACCTTGGGGTCCTGGTAGGTGATACACTTGGCTGTAGCAAGCAGTGCAGTCAGCAGCATCTAGGGAAAACATGGCAATAAAGGAATTATCATACAAACTCCTTGCAAGGTGGTACATGACTCCACAAAGAAAACATAAGATTTCCTTAGTACATTCCGCACTCTGTTTTAGAGGATGCAACAGCATAGGAATCTTAGTGAATATATGGTGGGATTGTCCAATAACCCAAAGTCATTGGGTTGTGATACACTCCCTCTTACAATAGGTTTTTTTCAATAACTTTTCCATTAAAACCATGGTAATTATTGCATAATTATCCAATAAAAGACTTAAGCAAAAAGTCCAGACAACTATCTAAGCATATTCTTTCAGCAGCAAAATGGAGCCTAGCTATCCGTTTGTTAACACTAGATATAATCTGGCAAAAGACTTTAAACAAAATACAAGTAATATACACAATAGAACAGCTGTCAGCACGAGTAAACAGTAAAATGGACAAATTTACAGAAAACTGGTCACCATGGATAAGCTATACAGCCACAACAAAACAACCTACAGCAGTGCAATGACTGTAGATCTGTTGGGGTTTAGCCCTTACTTGATTATATGGATAAAGAAGTTAGTGGGGGACCCCATCCTATATTCTAATCTTTCTATCCTTTTCTAGCGTCATTTATTGAGCAAAATGAATTTCAGAAAATAAATACATTCTTCAGTTAAAAAAGGGGCATTGATTCACATCAGGAAGGGATCATTCTTCCACTGTATAGAGCACTGGTGAATGAATGAGCTCAGAATGGGGATTTATATAGTCAGACTGATTGCTAACTCTGAGCACCTTGAGCCAGATTAACAACAGCTGAATTCAGTATGCCTACCTGGGAGAACGCTGTGTAAAGCTAGGAGCCTAGCTCTCTGCTAAGATAGATCACCAAAAATACAGGTTCAAATTCAGGCAGGATGTTAAATTGGATCAGTATGACTTTACATATGCATATAAAAGTGCATCTTCAGAATCTGTTTCTTGAATTTACCATATACTGCCTTTGTAGCAGACCAAACCTGTTTATTTCTCAGGCTGTACACTATTGGATTTAACATTGGCACAAGACCAACATAAAGAAAAGGAATCAGTCTGTCTAGTTCTTGAGAATCTTCTGAATCAGGTTTTACATACAAGCTAAGGGATGTCCCACAGAACAGTAATACAACGGTTAGATGAGAGGAACAGCTTGAGAAAGTCTTGAGCCTGGCAGCTGAGGATTTTATCTTTAAGATGGTTGCGATGATGTACACATAGGATGTTAGAGTGAATGAAAGAGGAAGAACTCCTACGAAAACAGTTTCAACTGATATTAATGTCTGAATATGTGTGGTATTGCTGCAGGAGAGCCCTATCACAGTTTTAATATCACAAAAGATGTAATTCAGATTGTGTGATTTACAGAATGAGAGAGCAGATAATAGAAAACAGTAACAAATGCCATTACAGACATACAAAATCCATGGAGTTGCTACCAGGAGGATACATAGCTTTGGGCTCATGATGAGGTAGTAATGCAAAGGAATACAAATAGCCACAAAACGATCAAATGCCATGACTGCCAGTAAGAAAAAGTCTGTATCAACACACATTGCAAATATAAATACCTGTGTTAAACATGCATTCAAAGAAATACTGGTGTCCCCAGTAATTGTGATGGCCATCAGCTTTGGCAGATTAGCAGAAACAAATGTAATGTCCTGGACTGCCAGGTTACACAGAAAGAAATACATGGGAGTGTGCAATCTGTAATCTAAATATACAAGAATAATTATTAGAAGGTTTCCAAGCATGGTTAGTAGGTATATTAGCAAAATGACAATGAAAATAATGAGAGTGTCTATTCCACAGCTGGAGAACGCAAGGAGATGAAACTCCTTCCCCATTGTATAATTCTGTTCATTGTTCATGCTACTGGCTTTATTGAGAGGCAAATGAATAATACAGATGCTGGCATCAGAACTGATATCTTATCCACTGGTAAACTTTAATAATTTAATCCTAGTAATGGGTTTTTGTAACAGAAACAGAGGGTGACATTTTTGGTGGGGAGGCTACGTGCCCATGAACCTTCTGAAGCAATTGTAAAATACAGAAGATTTCAATGAAGGCCACTAAAACCACACATATGGCATCAAAACCACACATTTGGTAAAGAATATGTTTCTTATCACCTTCTGCTGAGCTGTCACTTGGCAGCTTTGTTACAGCTGGCTGTAACCTTTAGTACTACACAAGTTGTTCTCTCTTGGAATAAAGATGAATTTGGATGTTTGGGAAGATTCAGCTTTGCATTTTTTTTGGTTGATTGAATTTTTTTTAGAAACTCACTGCTGCTGCCTTTGTAAGCACAGGTGTTTCAAAAAGAACTGAAGCACTGTAACACCTGCATTTAAAGCTACTTTAGTCCCTTCGGGGGTGTTATTAAGGCCCAGATGTGTTAATTAAATACATTTTTTTTCTAGTCATTATGTGACCAGTTGAAATGCTTTAATTGTTTAACCTTCGCTGTTATTCCAAATAACAACAAAAAAACGATAATTTACAAAAATATACATTTGCAAGGAATGCTTGCAAGGCAGTGGTTCCAAAACTGTGGGGGCAGCCTGAAGGGAAGTTAAGGTGTGATTTGGGGAAAATACCGACTTACATTGTTAAATACTTCTGAAAGTCTGAAGATCAATTAGAGTGAGACAGGATAAACACTATGAAAAAACATAATGTTGTCATAATATGTTGTATTGATGAGGCAGCTAAGTTTGAAGGAGAACTAAAGCTTAACTAAAGAAGTAGACTAGAAATGTTATGCATTGTGTTTTGGGCTTCTGTACCAGCCCAAGGCAACCACAGTCCTTTAGCAGTAAAGATCTGTGTCTCCCCAGTAGATGCCCCAGTAGCTCCCCATCTTCTTTTCTACTGATTCACTGATTCACATGCTCTGTGCTGCTGTCACTTACTGAGCTTAGGGACCCACTCACAATATACAATGAATATATAACATAAATGTTACAATATAAGGCTGATTAGTAATTAATACATGGTAGCATGGAAAGCAGTGCAACTAGCACTCTGTAGCATGAGTTAGTATTACAGACAAACCTTACAAAGTTATTATATAAAATATAGCATTTCTAGTCATATAAATTTGTAGGGTTTAGTTCTGCTTTACGTAAACCTTGTGCTTGTCAATAAAGTAACCAGGTCCAGGTTAAGGGACACAATGGAGTGGACAAACCAGGCAAAGGAAAGAGCAGCAAGTGATCCACACAATCCAAGAGAACAGACTTAGTTTAAGGTTTTGAGTTTTAGTGAAATTGCAGTAACCAGATACCAACTTGGGCAATAATAAATAGTCCTGACAAAAAGGGGGTTTCATGACAGAATCCTGTGTTGTGCAATAGAAGTGGCATGGCATGAAGAGGCCAGTGACTTGATGCTGATGGTACAAGACTATGCCAAATGGAATGACCAGATAACATCACCTGACTTGTGTAATAGTTAATGATGAATGGAAGGTGTCCTGTCTAAAGATGAAATTAAAATAAATTTCAGAACTTCTAATTTATAAATGAAAAGTGAACTTTCAATAAATGTAAATTTTTAAAAGTGACCCTGAAGTTTTAAATAAAATTTGTCATACAACTTTGTCTTAAAAAATTCTGCATGCAGTATTCATGTACAATATGGCTATAACTCTCTACTTCTATAATCAAATGTATTGAGAAAAAGTTCTTGAAGTTGTGTTTTTTACAAAGCTCTTTTTTCAGAGGATCTAAAAGTTTCACTCCTCTTGCATCTCTTATGTACATGAAAACTGAGTTATGGTAGCAAAGTCTCAATTTTCAGCGGGTAATGCCAAAAAATGATGAGAACATTGATCAGATGACAGTACAATAGACATCCTGGAGGTCAGAAAAGTTCAATCCAGGAGTCAAGCAGAAAATCCTAAAATTGGTACGTAGTACCACTACCAGTATTGAGTGTATCCATGGGGAGGTAAAAAAGTGTCCTACAGCCTAGGTAACCTTAAGGGTTACCCAAAGGCCAGCGAATTTCCCTTTGTGTGGGAGTTGCACCCTGGCTGCCTACTGTGTTGCTGGGAAGGGACTTGCCTTTTTATTTTTCTTTAATGCTAACATTTTCCCCTGTGAAGCATGTGTGTTTAGGTGCACCTGATAAACTATTACCTTTCTCACAGGTCATTTATACACAGACACAGCGCATTGGAGAAAGTCCCGGAAACAGAGACAAATTGACAAACAGAACTGTGTTGTGTCTTTGGGTTCCCCTGACCAGGGTCCCAAATCTACACATAAAGGGCAGTATGGTCATGCTTTTGTCTGTGTAACTTCATCTTTTTCTGACTTTAGAAATAAACCGAGAGAGGACACTGTTTTGGCCAAACTGTATGACAAAGTTGTAGAAATTGGGGATTAATTAATTTTACCTGAAAACATTTTGAAGTGCATGAAGGTTGCAAGAAGTCCCCAGGTATCTGTCGGTCAGCAGCCCACACTTAGGGGAAAATGCCAACCCTTTTTTCTTTAGAGTCAATTTTCTTCCCAGACAAGGGTTGGGGAGTCGGGCTTCACCTCTTGACACAGAGGATCCTATGTGCCTGCTCACACACAGTCACCACATGGAAGGTCTGTAATTGCACTGCCTTTTGTTGTTACCAAACTTATACTGCTCCCATAAGCTATTTTTTTTTGTTGTTTGGAAAGAAACCTGCCTTTATTTTTGTACCTGTTGCTGCCAGCTGAAATAAAAGACAATTTTCTTTGAGACTTTTGCTGTCCCAAAACTTAGGTTGTTATTTACTAAACTCCAAATGCAAAAATCACATAACATTTGTGATTATTTTTTATAAAATCTGACTTTTAAAAAATCACAAATTTTTCAGAATTTATTCAGCCATGAGGATGGAAAAGTCAGAATCTGAAAATCTGGCATCTTAGACCTGTCGAGGTTGCATATGAGTCAATGGGAGGAGTACCAATGATTTTCTGATGCACGCTGGGTTTTGTGAAATAACCAGAAGTTTTTGGAGGTTTTGGGTGTAAATTACAAAACATTTGTGAAATTCGGGAAATCGGGTGAAAAATCTGAAAAATCCAAGTAAAGCTACTTTTTGGGAAAATGTAATAAATAAGCGTAAAAACCTGAGCAGCTTTTTTGTAGCAGAAAATATTGAGAAAAATTTGGATTAATAACCCCCTTACTCTGTGGGAACCATGCAAAAAAAATACTGGTGTCCTCAGTATTTGTAATGGCCATCAGCTTTGGTAGAATAACAGAAACAAACATAATATCCTGGACTATGCACAGAAAGACATACATACTAGTGTGCAATCTGTAATATAATAAACAGGTTTCAAAACATTGTTAATATGTATACCAGCAATAGTAAAATGAAAATACGAGTAAAATACGAGTATCTATTCCAAAGCTGGAAAATGAAAGAAGATACAACTGTAACACCAATGTAGGGCTCGTGTAGGGCATTATAACAACCTTATTGACTTTATTAAGGTTCCCTGGACATGTCTACTTATCAGCGTAAATGTAATGTATTTGATGCAACATGTAACATAAAGACATCCACAAAACTTAAAATTTCCTGCTGTATGCAAATTAACCTGAGTTTTAGACCTCTTAATGAATTTGCAGAATTGAATGCTAGCACATCTTCCCTTTGCTCGTATTGCCAAGGTAAGAGTAGCGAAAATTCACCAGCGTCCGCTGGCCAGGGTGAAACTTTGCATTTTAGTAAATTAGTATTGTCCCAGCGAATTTCGCCAGCAAAGTGTTGCGTTGAATGCGAAGCAGTTGCTGGTGAATTTTCGCTGGTTAGTAACTTTGCCCCAGAGAGTGAGAGAGAAAGGGGAGTGAATGTTCCATTGCCAGACCATGAAATAGAATGTATAATATAGATCCTGATCTAGTGAATGGTGCTACTACTACTACCCTGGGGACAGTTTAATCTTGCTCCTAAGTAGAACTCATGTCAACTGAATGCAATTCCGAGTATCTAGGACTCAATTTGTTTGTATTTGAGCTCAATATTATGGAGGTCCCAAATTTCCCTCTATACGAGAGGACACCCTCCCTGCAGTCTTCTGCTGCTACATACTAGAAAACAGATTCCCCCTGATCTTAGACAGCTATTAAACATGCAGATTCATCCAGCATGAGATAGCTAAGAGAGAGCTAGAGATCCTCCATTTTCATTTCATGGCATAGTGAAGTGTTATCTAATTTTACAGTATCTAGTTATAATCTGCATCAAATTATATTTAAAGCCGAATGACTACTTCAAGTCTCTTAAAGAAAGACAGGCATATTTATAAACATGTGTACAATATTTCTTACCAAAAAAGGTGTACACAATGGTATAAAAAGTGTTAATTACTATTTTTCTGATTTTACACTCCCCATTGCCGTTTCTGAAATCAGGAGGCACAATTACATAACTAAAAGTTGTATTTCCATAACTGGACCTCAGAGCTGGCGAGTGTGTAACTTGTGTGTAACAAGAATGTACACAACAATTTAATCTCAGCTAAAAAAAAGGTGATGCATTCATTCACATTTTGTGGATTTTGTACTCCACACAATAAATTAGAGGTACTTTGGGTACACCTAGGGTTTCCACCTAGCCGGTATTTTACCAGCCTGGCCGGTATTTTTGATGTTTGATCCCTATGTTATTAATAGGAAAAAACGAAAAATATATAGGAAGGCCGGTATTTTTTTCAGGAAAAGGTGGCAACCCTAGGTACACCACATGAAATTGTTATAGTACATTGTCTTTTCTCTACCTCTTTATTATGTCCATGTTGAGTCATGTGACTGCAAGAAGATAGCGCCAACAAGGAAGTTCAATAAGTTCTACTTACTGTGTGCATTGAATTCTATTGATCTGTCTTTTACACAGCACAACATAATTCTGTTTTGGTGCAATACCCCAAATTCTGTTGATTTCTGTGCAACATTATACAAATATTTTTATTAATGGAAACAAACTCAAACTTATCAAGTTGGTTGTCACGTATGGCAAACCCAAACCCCAGGGGGGAGTGCTTGGATCTATGCTTTTCTGTCTATAACAGCGGTGTCCAACCTTTTGGCTTCCCTGGGCCACATTGGAAAAAGAAAAATTGTCTGGGGCCACACATGAAATACACAACCACTTTTTATTTGTAAAAGTAAAGAAAATACACATAAGAACTACAATACCAGTTGGATAACCAGATAGAGCTACACACAGGAATATGGGACACCTGGATATTAAATAGACATATAATTACTAACTGGGCAATGTTCAGAGTCCCCCCTCCTCTTATATCCTTTGTGACATGACGTTTCCTCGGGAACCAAGCATTTTAAGCGGGGTCACATTCATATCCATCCTGGGCTGCATGCTGCCCTCGGGCCGCAGGTTGGACACCCCAGGTCTATAACATGCACCTTTGGCCTCGGGCCTAGCCCTGAGGTACTTGGGTGCTGACAGGTATTGCCTCACAAGAATCTAGATACTCCCACAGGGGCAAGGGAGGGAGCCAAACATATACTGTAGGGAAAGAGAGGGCAGAACTAGATCTATTCAGTTCAGTATATAGGTCTAGTATTTTGTGGTCACAGCCTCATTGCACCACTGCCTAATGGTTTTAAAATTAGTGGTGAGCACAACTTTCCCTTGTTTGTTATAGTTCATATAGGAGCAGTGACCAGCTCCAAGTTGTAGCTCCCACCCCTTCCAGCTATAGTCAGGTGATCCCACTGCAGGTAAAACTTAGTCCCTTTGTAAAATGTATAATGAAGCAATAGAATTCTTAATGAATCAGATGCATTTTGAGAGTAGGACTGGCCAGATATGGGATTATGGGATGACTTTGATGTAGTTGGCCAGTTTTAATATATTGCAATATATGGACAACCAAGCCCTGTTTTGTTTAAAGGGTAAGGCATATTTTAGTAGCTGTATGCACAAAATCTCTCAATGTCTTGAATATATTGATAATGGGTTGAGTTCAGAGGACCTCTTGTATTTCCCAATAAACATGCGACAAAGTCGAAGTCAGGAACAAGCTGGGGTCAAAACAAGGAAACAAAATAATGAACAGGACAAAGTCAACAGGGACCAGAAAAGGAGGGCATCTTGGACAAAAAGCAAACTTAGCTATCAAAGGCAATGAATGAGCTCAGAGCTGGAATTTATATAGCCAGACTGATGGCTAACTTTGAGCACATGGGGCCAGATTAACAACAGCTGAATTCAGTATTCCTACCTGGAAACTAAAGGAGAACACAGCGTAAAGCTAGGAGCCTAGTTGTTTGCTTGGATAGAGCAGCAATAATGCAGACTTTGTAGCAAACAGCAGGTCACTGGCTCAAATCCAGGTATGATGTTACATTGGATCAGTATGTATTTACATATATATAAAAAACTGCATCTTCATAACCTGTTTCTTGAATTTTCCATATACTGCCTTGGTAGCAGACCAAACCTGTTTATTTCTCAAACTGTACACTATTGGATTTAACATTGGAACAAGGCCAACATAAAGAAAAGGAATCAGTCTGTCTAGTTCTTGAGAATCTTCTGATTCAGGTTTCACATACAAGCTAAGGGATGTCCCACAGAACAGTAATACAACTGTGAGATGAGAGGAACAGCTTGAGAAAGTCTTAAGCCTGGCAGCTGAGGATTTTATCTTTAAGATGGTTGCAATGATGTACACATAGGATGTTAGAGTGAATGAAAGAGGAATAAACCCAACAAAAACAGTTTCAACTGACATTAA
>CM044435.1:129205533-129216605 GCA_024363595.1 Xenopus borealis | reverse complement strand
TGCAAACGACTTCATTAAACCCAACAGACCTTAGTTTAGAAAGCAGTCATTTGTGGGGCAAGGTATCAAATGCTTTGGCAAAATCTAAATAGATCACATCTACTGCCCCCCACTGTCCAGCATCTTACTTACCTCATCATAAAAAGCAATCAAATTTGTCTGACGTGACCTATCCTTCATAAAGCCATGCTGATTGCTTGTCATAATGCCATTCACTAGGACATTTGTCTGAATTAAGAAACCAGGACTACTGAAACAAGGACAATCTAAATTTACTACATCATTTGAAGTGAGACACCAGCGAGGACCATACACGTGAGCTGTCCGATGGACGCATATGGAATGCAAGTCGTCTTGTTCCTGCTAGACTTTGTAGACGTTCCATTTAATGAAGGGCATTTTCCTACTCCTGATACCAACTGCAATAGGCCTGAAGAAGGTGAACCTATGAGGTGTACTGAGAGAAAACTACCTGCATGGATCAAAGACTACTGTATGTGATGTGAAGAGTTTATAATATTGTTTACCGTTTGAATACCGTTTCATTGTTGTTTATTACATTTGCACAATTGCTTTCCTATTATAGGGGGAATATGTGGAGTTTATACAAATGGCCTGTAGAGGTCATTGTGCACGAGTTATACTGTGTATACACTTTACCTTCTATACTGTTTAAAAGCAATAGAGTTCAAGTTTCTGCTGTATTGTAATGGCTGCATGAACCTGCCAATAAAGTACTGTTATACGCTACTAATTCTCGGCTAGCAAAACACAACAGCAATGCTAAATAGTCCTGACAAAAATCTTAAGGGGTTTTCATGGCAGAACTCTGTGTTGTGCAGTGGAAGTGACATGGCATGAAGAGGCCAGTGCACCAGAGCGCACTAGACATGATGCTGATGGTACAAGAAAATTGAAAACAGCTTCTAATTAATAAATTGAAAGTGAACTTTCAATAAATGTAAAAAAAACTTTAAACAAGTGGCCCTGAAGTTGTAAGTAAATTTTGTCATCCAAAATTTTTTTATTTTTGTGCCCTTTATGTATGCTGCTGATGTGAATACAAAATAGGAGCATTATTCTATATGCAGTATTCATATACATTGTGGCTATATCTCTCTATATCTTCTATAATCAAATTTATTGAGAAAAAGTTCTTGAAGTTGTGTTTTTTTACATAGCTTTACTTCTCTCACATGCTGGATATTTTCCCGAAAAATTCCCGAAATGCCAGCGAAGATTGGCCTGGCGAAAATGTGCCAAAAACCGAGTCGCATTTCGTTTTTGACACGACGAAAATGAAGTTGACTCGATGCGCGTCAAAAACTTGCCGCACCTCGTTTGCAAATTTTTTCGCCAATTCGCGGATTTCGCTGGAAATTCGCAAATTTTTCGGCAAAACTGGGTAGATTCGCCCATCACTAACAGCTACTAAACATGCAGATTAATCCAGCATGAGATAGCTAAGAGACAGAGATATTGGCCTCCATTTTCATTTTATGGCATAGTGAAGTGTTATCTAAGACATAATCTCCATACATTTATATTTAAAGCCAAATGACTAGTTCAAGCCTCTTAAAGAAAGACAGGCATATTTCTAAATGTGTACAATATTTCTTACAAAAAAAGGTGTACACAATGATATAAAAAGTGATTATTATATTTATATTTTTTTTTTCTGATTTTACACTCCCTATTACCAATTCTGAAATCAGGAGGCAGAATAACATAACTAAAAGTTGTATTTTCATAATTGGACCTCAGAGCTGGTGAGGGTGTAACTTTTACAGATGTCTGTTTTAATTAACTCCAAGAATGAACTGTGGCAAGCTGGTGGCCTGAACAAGTAACTTTGGGGGAAATTATCAAATGGTAGGGCAGGAAGCATAAGCAGTTAGACAGGGACACACAGGCTCTTCAAAGAAACATTGGTTTATTTTCCCAAACGGTAAGTCATTTACAAAAAGGGGTGACCATTTCATCATTTATAACAAACCATAAAAATAAATCTTTGCCCACTGGGCGCTACCTTCATGAAGTGTTTCCTCACTATACTGGGGCCCCTGTGGACTACCAATCAAAACATAGGTTGAGGTCACCCCTGTACTCACAGTGTTTCTCAGCCTCCCGGCTTTTCTTCAATGCCCCACATAGACAACAAAATCTGGCTCTTAATCTGGCCATAGACACAAAGAGGATTTGTACGATTTTCGGAACGTGTGGAGAGTCCCAAGATTTTTCGTTTGGTGGAGTTCAGTCTTTTGGTCTGTGAGGGTTCTAAATAAAATGTCCTTGCACTGTCCACTCACTACATGTTCTGTTCCTCGACAATTGATTTAGATATTATACTAGCAAAGCAAGACGACAGGTTAGATCATTTCTGTCAGCTGCCGATAATATTTCTGCGTGTATTGCTGATCCTGCGATTTTCAGTCACTAGCTTTGTGTGTCGTACGATTGCTGTCAGGGGCAGAACTTCCTGTGGAAGGTGAACTCCAATGTCCGGACTGGCTCTGCAGAATGGAGTCCCTGGCTACTAAAGTCAAAAAGATAATCCGT
This sequence comes from Xenopus borealis, assembly GCA_024363595.1. Classification (NCBI taxonomy): domain Eukaryota; kingdom Metazoa; phylum Chordata; class Amphibia; order Anura; family Pipidae; genus Xenopus; species Xenopus borealis. The sequence goes on along the minus strand of CM044435.1, from coordinate 129,214,046 downwards.
TTTCTTAAAGACAGCTCCCTTCCTGTAGCCTATCTTAGCACAGGGAGAGAAATTAAAGGCTAGAGTGACCTTTTTCCACCTTTTCCTAATCACTCTACCGCAATACACAACAATTTAATCTCAGCTAAAAAAAGGTGATGCATTCAAAATCATTTTGTACTCCGCACAATACATTTTTGGAGATACTTTGGATATACCACATGAAATTGTTAGAGTACGTAGTCTTTTTTCTACTTCTATATTATGTTCATGTTGAGCCGCGTGACTGCAAGAGGATAGCTCCAACAAGGAACTTCAATAAGTGCTTCTACTTACTGTGTGTATTGAATCCTATTGATCTGTCTTTTACACAGCACAACATAATTCTGTTTTGGTGCAACACATCAAATTCTGTTGATTTCTGTGCAACATTACCCAAAATATGACTGCACATCAACTTGGATAAAACTAAAACCTTTATTCGCTCACTTATTGTTTCCGGCATTGACTCTCACCTCTCAAATCATTAACACACATATTTAAGGCCCTTAATGAAGCCCATCTCCATATCATAACTAATTTAAAAATAAACCGTACCCTACACTTCATAACATTCCAACTACAAAACGTTTCTCAGGCTTTTGTCTCTGGAACTCTCTGCCTCAAGTTATCAGACTCTCCCCTTCCTTCCAAATCTCCTTAAAGAGGTTGTTCACCTTTGGGACAGTAAAGCTAGTTTAAAAGTCCATGTCATAAAAAAACATTTTTGTAATGTATCTTTATTACTTAAAATTATTGATTTCAGAGATACATACCATAGATGCTGATCATCTCTGCAAAATCTATCAGTTCTCTCTCCTATGAATCCGAGATTGTGGGATAGGCTCTGTGTAAAAACAACAGGTTGCCATATAAGGAAGTTGAGGATGGAACCTGCACAGAGCTGCTATCTCTCTCTTAATTTGCATATTGTTGATCCGATTGGCTTAATCTTGCCAGCCAATGGAATTGAAGATATGCAAATGAAGCAGGAGAGAGAGCTAGCATGCTATGTACAGAGTCAACTTCCTTATATGGCAACCTGTTGGGTTTTTTTTCTTTTTTTTCACAGAGTGTCAGTGATCCCAAAACACAGAAGAGAACTGAGAGAGATTTGGGAGAGATGATCCATAGCTTCTATGGTATGTATCTCTGAAAGCAAACATTTTAGGTAATAAAGATAAATGACAAAAACTTTTTTTATGACATGGGCTTTTAAACTAACTTTATTGTCCCAAAGCTGAACAACCCCTTTAAAGACCCACCTGTTTAGAGAAGCATACTCATTGCATCATAAGATATCAACTTATCACAAATCACCAATTGTTTTCATCTTCCTTGTGCTCATTTAGATGATAATTAAAAGAGCGATCATCACATAAGCAAGATCAGTATGTCCGAGGTCTGTAATTTAAGTTGAATGTCCATATCCACCAACTTGAACAGCCCAATTTTTATTAATGAAAACAAACTCAAACTTATAAAGTTGTCACATATGACAAACCCAAACCCCAGGGGGGAGTGATTGGATCTATGCTTTTCTATCTATAACATTCACCTTTAGCCTCGGTGCCTAGCCCTGAGGTACTTGGGTGCTGAAAGGTATTACCTCACAAGAATCTAGAGACTCCCACAAGGGCAAGGGAGAGAGCCAAACATATACTGTAGGGAAAGAGTGTGTAAGATCAGAACTAGATGTAGTCAGGCAAGATGAATCAGTACCCAATAAACATGAGACAAATTCGAAGTCAGGAACTATCTCGGGTCAAAACAAGGAAGCAAAATAATGAACAGGAAAAGGTCAACAGGGATCAGAAAAGGAGTCAGAGCATCTTGGAACAAGTAATCTTAGCTATCAAAGGCAATTAATGAGCTCAGAGCTGGGATTTATGTAGCCAGACTGATGGCTAACTCTGAGCACCTGGGGCCAGATTAACAACAATTGAATTCAGTATTCCTACTGGAAACTAAAGGAGAAAACAGTGTAAAGTTAGGTAGCCTAGCTGTTTGCTTGGATAGAGCAGCAATAATGCAGGCTTTGTAGCAAACAGCAAGTCACTGTCTGAAATCCGGGTATGATGTTACATTGGTTCAGTATTTCTTTACATATGTATATAAAACTGCATCTTCAGAACCTGTTTCTTGAATTTGCCATATACTGCCTTGGTAGCAGACCAAACCTGTTTATTTCTCAAACTGTACACTATTGGATTTAACATTGGCACAAGACCAACATAAAGAAAAGGAATCAGTCTGTCAAGTTCTTGAGAATCTTCTGAATCAGGTTTCACATACAAGCTAAGGGATGTCCCACAGAACAGTAATACAACTGTGAGATGAGAGGAACAGCTTGAGAAAGTCTTAAGCCGGGCAGCTAAGGATTTTATCTTTAAGATGGTTGCAGGGGAAGGAGTAGAGAAGGCAGTGAACACGGACTAGTGATAGGCAGAAGATGCTTAATAGGTACCGGCCAAGTTCCCCCTTATTGTTGCGCCTAGGCAGGTGCCTCTTCTGTCTACCCCTAGTTCGGGTCCTGTGTTGTCTTGTACTCTTATGTACAACATTCACCACATACTTAAATCATTAAGGGTGCAAAAAAGCCCAAATAAGACCCCATAAAGGTCAAAACCATAAACTCATTAAAAAGGGTTTGCACATCTGAAGAACAATGGACAAGATGTTCATTTTTGAGAAAATATATATTTTTCATAAAATTGCATTACATAACATACAGATAAGTTTTAATCAATTATACACAAAGTTTAGGCAAACAAGCACAGTCTGGATATACATACCACTCAATATATTGTCCCAATTGCAATATCAAAGATAAGGAAGCAGATCCCCATGCCCTAGAGTGAGAATTACCCCCGACGTTTCGGCTGAATGCCTTGTCTTTGCTTTAAGTGCAATAAATACCCTGGTTGCAAACGCCATATTGGCCTCCGTTTCTCGTGCTGCAGTGCTTCCTGATAAGTGACGTCACTTCCGCCTACGACACATGAGCAGACTCTCAGTCTGTCTCCATGACGCGGCTCACACTATTACATTGGAACGCAATCGCACACAGATGCATTTTTACATTGGAACAGAAACGCACACAGGCGCATTTTGGAAGTGTCATCTCATATCATAGTAACCACTTAATTAAAGGATCTGGAGTAGTGATGGGCGAATCTCCCGAGATTCGCTTCGCCGAAAATTCGCAAATTTCCAGAGAAATTCGCAAATTGGCGAAAATTCCGCGAAACGAGTCGCGGGACGCTTTTGACGCTCGACTCATTTTTCCAGTGAATTTTCGCTAAGCGAAATTTCGCTGGCGATTCGCGAATTTATTTCGCCGCGAATTTGCCCATCACTAATCTGGAGGCATTTCTCATCTAAATTATAATCAAAGGGAAATGTATGGGCAATTATACATCTCATCTGATATACAGAGTTCACCTATTAATTTCTAATAAATAATTTATGCTACTGTGTATAAATTAAATCATACACATGAATTCATCACAACATAATTCATCGATTGAACAAATTGATATCCATCACTAAAGTGCATTATATGTGAAAAAAATTAATTAATAATCAAATATGATAAATTAATCGATTATAAATTCATATAATAATAGTGCTTAGCTACTTGTGGAAATAAATAGTGATTCATTAGCTATTTTATGGACTATATGAAAACTCATTAGTTAGTTCCTCAATATATATCCTACTCAACATGTTCATTTCATTCTTTACCACATTAATTTTCTACCACATTAGTTATAATCTCCAAGAGGTTCTTAAAGTGCTAGTACAAAAACAGTGACTCCCCATCATTAAAGTGCTAGAGTTTAGCAATAGTAACCTATCCCATAGCTATCAATACATTATCAAATATAGATTATTCATAATCCACCACCTCTAAACAAACATGTTTTAATACAATGTGTCAATATAACGATGGATAAAAAATATGTTGATATATTCATAAAGTCCAACTATGTGCTGTCTCAATTACATGCTTCATTCTCATCTCCCAGTTTGTTCAACACAGTATCAATGATAGTAAATCTCTGTAAAAATAATGACAATAAAAATCACTTAAAAACAAAATATCGAACAATAAAACCCACTCCTGAATGAGGCTGAGGTAATGATATATCAACAGGAGAGGTAACTTAAAAGAACAATGACAGTTCTCTATCCTCATTTAGTCCATTGGGTGACTTTGTTTAAACTATAAATCCATTGCAGTTCCCTCTGTTTCAATATCAGTTGTCACCCCCTCGTTTTGGCATCTTTATTTTTGCAATCCCCATGAATCGCAACTGGCTTACTTGATGTTTTTCTTGAGTGAAGTGTCTGGCTAGTGTTCTTATTCAATCTTAAATCACTTCTATGCTCCCCAATCCTTGTTGTGAGTGTTCTAGTCATTTAGTAAATGGACTAAATGAGGACAGAGAACTGTCATTGTTCTTTTAAATAACCTCTTCTATTGATATATCATTGCCTGGAAGTGACCCGGCATGAAGAGGCCAGTGCACCAGGATGCACTAGACATGATGCTTTTGGTACAAGACAATGCCAAACAGCATCTAATTAATACATTAAAAGTGAATTTTCAGTAAATGTAAATTTTGAAAAGTGGCCCAGAAGTTGTAAGTAAACTTTGTCATACATTTTTGTCTAAAAAAACAATTAATTGTTGTGCCTTTTATGTGGGCGGCTGATGTGAATACAGAATAGGAGCATTATTCTGTATGCAGCATTCATATACATTGTGGCTATAGCTCTCTACTTCTATAATCAAATGTATTGAAAAAAGTTATTGAAGTTGTGTTTTTTACAAGGCTTTATTTTCAGAGAATCTAAAGCCCCAAACACAAAGTTAACTTTTCTCACCCTCACACACTGGGTATTTGCTCAACACTGGAACTGAAAAAAATTACATTGGCTGTCACCTTGCCCAAGCCATGATGCCTTTGCTAAGACATTTGTGATCAAACTCACTATGCTGAGTTTCACCCCTCTTGCATCTCTTATGTGCATTAAAACTGACAGATCAGATGACATTCTGGAGGTCAGAAATATTCAATCCAAGAGTCAAGAAGAAAAATCATAAAATTGGTACGTAGCACCACTAGCATTCTACAGCAAAGGTAACCTTAAGGGTTAATGGGCAGCACGTTTCCCTTCATGTGGCAGTTGCACCCTGGCTGCATACTCCAGTGTTGCTGGGAAGCGATTTGCCTTTCTATTTTTCAATAATGCTAACACCTTCTCCAGTGAAGCATGTGTGTTCAGGTGCACCTGATAAACGGTTACCTTTCGCACTGGATATTTTTCACAGACAGCACCGAAGAAGTCCCGGGCACAGAGACAAATGGGCAAACAGGACTGTGTTTCTAAAAATGTGACTAACGGTAAAACCTCTATGGGGTCTCCTGTCTGAAGACCCAAATCTCCCCAGAAAGGACAGGAGGGTCATTATTTTGTCTGTGTAACTACATCTTCTCTTTCTGATTTTAGAAATAAACAGAGAGAAAGGACAATGTTTGGCCAAACTGTATGACAAAGTTGTAAAAATTGGAGTTAAAGTAATTGTACCTGAAAAAAAATGTAAATCTTTTCCCACATTTTGAAGTGCATAAAGGTTTGTTATACAGAACATACAAGAGTACGCAAACAGGGTAGGTTTTGAAACAACTGATGGCTCCTAGGGAGTTAATAAGGGCTGTGTTTAACTGGGATCATATAGTTCCGTGGGGTGGGTTTTTTGGTAAAGATGAAATGTTAGAGAGCCTCCTTGCAAGGTTTTTCTGGCCAGGGATTTACAGAGATGTAAATGAATATTGTAATGCATGCACAGATTGCCAGCTACCCAGCCAAAGAGAACCAAAACCTCCTTCCTTATTAAGTGTCCCCACTGACAAGGGTTTGGGCTAATATCTTCCTACCAGTAAAGGTGCTAGAAGTCCCCAAGGTCAGCAGCCCACACTTAGGGGGTTATTCATAACCTCACCAACCCTTTTTTCTTTAGGGTCAATTTTCTTCCCAGACAAGGTTTGGGGAGTCGGGCTTCAGCCGCAGAAGTCAGGGCTACCCGCAAACAGGAGGCATTTAGCAGAGTAACTAACCAGCTGGGTCTGATTACACTCAGGTGGCTAATCGGCAATCCTTAAAACCCAGGCTGGTCAGTATCTCAACAGAACTAGCTGGGAGAGACAGGTAAAGATTGTCTAGGATCTTGACACAGAGTATGTCATGTGCCTGTCCACACACGGTCGCCACATGAAAGTTCTGTATTTGCACTGACTTTTGTTGTTACTGAACATATCCTGCTGCCATAAGCTATTTTTTGTTGTTTGGAAAGAAATCTGCCTTTATTTTTGTACCTGTTGTTGCGGCTGCAATAAAAGCCATTTTTAAGAGACTTTTGCTGTCCTGACAATTTCTCTGTGGGAACCTGTCATAACATGCATAAAATACTGGTGTCCTTAGTATTTGTGATGACCATCAGTTTTGGTAGCATAGCAGAAGCAAACATAATGTCCTGGACTGTGCACAGAAAGAAATACACGGAAGTTTGCAATCTGTAATCTAACTATATAAATGTAATAATAAACATCCCAATCTTTGTTAGTATGCATACCAGCAATAGTACAATGAAAATAATATGAGTGTCTATTCCAAAGCTGGATAATGAAAGAAGATAAAACTGTAACCCCAATGTATAATTCTATTACTTTCCCATTTTGATGAAAGAGAGAAACAGAGAGAGAGCAAGGACGGGGAATATTCCATTGCCAGACCATTAAATAGAATGTATAATACAGGTCCTGATCTAGTGAATGGTGCTACTACTACCCTGAGAACAGTTTCATCTTTCTCCTAAGTAGATCTCACGTCAGCTGAATGCTCTTCTGAGTATCTATGAAGACTGTGATACACACTAGTCCCAAATATTCCATCTATATGAGAAGACACCCTCCCTGCAGTCTTCTGCTGCTACATGCTAGAAAACAGATTCCCCCTGATCTTAGACAGCTATTAAACATGCAGATTCATCAATCATGAGATAGCTAAGAGAGAGCTAGAGAGCACAGTGTAGTGTTATCTAATTATATCTGGATATACTCTTCATACAATCATATTTAAAGCCAAATGACAAATTCAAGTCTCTTAAAGAAAGGCAGGCATATCTATACAGATGTGTACAATATTTTTTACCAAAACGGTGCACACAACAGTATAAAAAGTGATATTTACATTTTCCCGATTTTACACTTCACATCACCGTTTCTGAAATCAGGAGGCAGAATTACATAACCAAAAGTTGTATTTGGAGTGTGTAAATCTGGTGAGTGTGTAAATTTTACAGGTGTCTATTTTAATTCACTCCAGAAATGTATGCAATAACTAAATCTCAGCTAAAAAGGGTGATGCACTAAAAATCTTTTTGGGTGTTTTGTACTCCAAACAATACATTTTTAGAGGTACTTTGGGTACACTGCACAAAATAGTTAGAGTAATTTGTCTTTTTTTTCTTCTTCTGAATTATATGCATGTTGAGTCCGCAAGAGGATAGCACCAACAAGAAACTTCAATAAGTGCTTCTACTAACTGTGAGTGTATTGAATCCTACTGATCTGTCTTTTATACAGCAAATCATAATTCTGTTTTGGTGCAACACACCAAATTATGTTGATTTCTGTGCAACATTACCCAAATATGACCATAAATCAACATAGAACTAAAGCCCTTATTCAGTCACTTATTGTTTCATGCCTTGACTCATTGGCCCTTTTAATTATCATCTTATTAATTCATCACATAAGCAAGGCCAGTATGTCTGAGATCTCTAATTTAAGTGGAATGTGGATTTCCGACAACTTGTACAGTAGTGATGTGCGAATAAATTTGTCAGGCCTGAATTTGCGGCAAATTTCTGCATTTGGTCACCAGCAAATAAATTCGCAAAACTGTCAAAAAAATTTGCCAGTTGGAAATTCACTGACATCAAAAAATTTGGATGTGCTTTGGAAAATTGGCTTGCGTCAAAACCATTGTGTGTCATTATATTCAGATGCACATTGACTAACTCTGGCGTCAAAATTCACAAATAAAAATTTTGCGGGAAATTTACACATTTTTTAGTGAAGCAAAAAATGGAAAAATTCACCACTTTTGAACAGCCAAAGTTTTAATAATGCAAAAATTTCAAACCCAATCTCCATGGAGCTTTTCTGTCTATAACATCCAACCCTTGGCTTCAGGCCTAGCCCTCAGCAGCCAAACATATACTGTAGGAAAAGAGTCAGGAACGGCAGGACTAGACGTAGTCAGGAAGGATAAATCAGTACGTGATAAAAATTCGAGGTTAGGAACTAGCTGGGTTTCAAAACAAGGAAACAAAATAATGAACAGCACAAGGGAACTAGGATTAACAACAGCTGAAACCAGTATGCCTACCTGGAAAATAAAGGAGAACACAGCGTAAAGCT
>CM044435.1:129172882-129199040 GCA_024363595.1 Xenopus borealis | reverse complement strand
ATAAATTCATTAAATGTGTATTCATCTTAATTGTTCAATAAATAAGTAAATATTGATGTGAATTATAAAGTGTGACAATTCATAATGCATAATTAATTTACAATGTACATACCATAAATAGATTGAAATTCGTTGAATATGTGAAAACTTAAATTCTCAATAGAGTGAATAAATATATTGCGTTTGTATTGGCCTAGATTACTCCGTTCATAACTGAGAAATATAAAATCAAGCAATATCTTAATTGATACTAATGACTGCTGGGGAAATTCATGTTCATCAGTGTCATCATGATTGGTTATAATGTTAAAACATAACCTTTAATTCATTAGTTAAAATATCTAAAATGGAAAAAAGAGCATCTAATTAATAGGTTAAAAAATTATTAAAAATAATTGATGAACTGATCAATCAAGGGAAATAGTATTGACCAAAAATTGGATCATGCCCTTCTCAGATCCCTGCATCAGACCATACAACCACCTTAGAAGGCAAACCTCTTATCCGGGATATATGTGGTGGTGATAGATCAAGTGTGACCTAATTAATAATATGCAGCGCAAACAACACAATTATAGCAATTAACCAGTTAAACTGTAGTAAGTTTGAATGCCATGGAAATGGTGAAACTGACTCATGTCCTCTCAGAGGCACATAAGTGAAGTAATGGCCTAATACCTATTGCTAATTCCCAGGCAATGAAACGTTACTTGAATATGTAGAAGTGAGCTGGCTCTTCAAATGGCAATTGTGTATTGCAAAGTATTGCGCTGAATGAAATGTAAATTTGTTCTCACCGTCAAACTGCCTATCAACATCTGGTAACACTGAACCCCCCGGCTGCCTGAGGAGCAAAAGAGGCTGAATGGAAAAAATGGAGCACCAACCGTGCATCAACGGTTCAGGTGAAACCCAAAATTGTTGTTGATGAATAAAAGCGGTAAGCTCCCCACCTGCAAAAACATGGTGTTTGTGCGACTCTCTTCCTATATTCCTTTTGTTTGGCAAAGGACAATTTGGATCTTCATCAGGGAACCTGTAGAGAAAAAGTAATTAATGATTAACTTCTGAGTCTGGGGATCCACAACTGAAGATTGGAATGATTAAAACATGATTTATTTTTATCCTAAATCTGATATTATGGCAAAATATAAAAATTAAATTAGTTTTATTATGACCCAGCTTTGAAGGAAAAATACATTTCTACAATCTATTCTGATCCAAGATGGTCCATGAAAAAATGCCGGGATACAATACTAAGGGGCAGATTTATCTAGGGTCACATTACGAAGTGAAAAAACTTCAAAAATCCACCATCGAATTTAAGTCGAAGTGTTTTTTCGATCGAAAACGGACTGTTTGAATGATTTCACTGAAAAAACTTCGACTTCTCCAAATTTAGTCAGAGACTCCATATAGGTTATAGGAAGTCACCATAGGCTAAAACAGCAATTTAGCTGGTTTAAGATGGTGAAGGGTCAAATTAGAATTTTTTAAAGAGACAGTATTTCTATTTGAATAGAATTTTGGCCTAAAAAAATTATTTCCAATTTTTCAAATTCGAATTTCCACTTCGACCCTTGAGAAATCTGCCCCTAAATGTAATGAAATTACTGGAGTAAAGCTTCCCATCCAAAAGCAGATATTGGGGGTTATGTAACTTAAGGCACCAAGTTTGCCCAGGAGCAGTTACCCATAGCAGCACATCAGCAGGTAGCATTTAATGGTCACCTGTTTAAAAGCAAACATCTCGTTGGTTGCTATGGGTTACTGCTCCTGAATAAACTTAAGTGTCTTTTATTTTATTAAAGAAGAATGAAACCTGTAATGAAAGAACCCTCCCCCCGTGTAGACCCCCTCCCTCTCAGCCTACCTCCATGATGGGCAAATTCCCCTAATTTTTTACTTACCCCTCCTTCAGGGTTTTTTTTCATTACAGGTTGGATTATCCTTTAATGAATGTCTTGAACTTGAACAGATATTCACTGGCACAGGGTTAAAATTCTGGCTGAAGGATGAATTTGTACAAATATAGTCTAGTGGATCTAGCCATTTATGGCGATCCTCATGGAATGTGGAAAATGTGGTAGGACACTGCAAAATTCAGGTCATTTATTATAGCCTCCTTTTAAACTACATTCCCAGAAAGAGAAAGGTTATAACAAGAAGATTGCAAAAACCCAGTTTTCTCCATTGTCCCATACACTATAAGGGGGTTATTTATAAAAGTCTGAATGCTAAAAATGCGAAAAAGCTTTTTTTTTTTTAACCAGAAAACCCCAATTTTGAGTGGAAAAAAACAAAAAAATGTTGAGATTTAATATACAGTACCCTGAGGCTGTAAAAAGTTTCTATGGTCTGCACTGGAATTAGCCTGAAGCCATGACTATTTTGGGCTTCTCTGGCAAAAATTCTGACTTTCCAGGAAAAAGCCAGAAAAAAATGAGCAATTCTGAAAAAATAGGTTTTTCACAAGATTTTACTTGCTTTTAAAATAATAAATAAGGTCAAATCATGGATTATAGTTTGATCTGACTTTTTTGTTTTAAAATTTTTATTTTTAATTTTGATACTGTAAATAACCCACCTAAATATACGTATATAACCTGATATTTGGCAATATGTTAAATACCTGTTTTAATAATAATTTAAATGTAAGTAAAGCCTCTAAACATCAGCCGTGCAGTATTAAAATAATACATTTCAGAGTCATTTCTCCTGAAGGAGTTAAGTTGATGATATGAAAATTCTGTTCTTTCATGAATCCCCTTGTGCTAAGTTGATGTACGTCTTAAATTAAATCTCTGGGGGAAGCCTTGCAATGAGTGTTATCATCTCAGGTGAATGGCATATTTAGATTTCCAGCACTAATTAGTACTGTAATTGTAAAATAAATTCATGAAAGTGTTTGTGAAATGGAATTCCCTTAGGCATTGTAAGAGCTAATGATAACACATAATACACTGCTTTAATGTATTATGTGTTAATGTCAACACTGGCATTAGCATTAGATCTGCTTTGTAATAAAGGTCTAACAACACAATATATATATATATATATATATATATATATACATATCTACACATATACATATCATGAAGTCAATAAACAAAACACTTTTATTTACATCTTTATCTTTATATATTTTAATTTTCCAAGTTGGTTGGAAAATTAGACCTTCTTCCTCATTACATTGCTGTCATAATTATGGTCATGTCTACAATTTTAGTATCCAATATGTGTTCAAGGTAGTAAATTGAGTTTTCTGGGATGATAATTAGATTACTAGGAGCAAGGCTGGTAACTAACCCAGTCTGGAGTGACACTTTACATAATATAACTTTTGTGAGCTCTGCTAGGCCATTTACTTTCCATGGCCATCAACACAACATAGTTTCTTGCCTCAATTCTCTTTACCTTTATGCATTTTGCTAACTACAAGAAATAAGTTGTACTTCTAAAAAGGAAATATTCTTTTGGTTCTTAAATTGCAGCCTTCTGATTAGGGAGCTCAGTGTTTAATTCTTTATTTAGGAAAAATAAAATCTTATTTTTATTCCTTGTTTTGTTTATTTTTTATATTAATGTAGTTGGATATGGTGCTCGCATTTTGGAATATATGCCCCCTCACCCCTGTGAGGAACGATTCGCTCCTCTTCCTGATCATGGCAAATCCAAGATGGAGGCACCCAAGGGCGTTGCAAATTCAAAATAAAAGAACCCTTGGGGCGCTGATACAATGTCCGATAGGATTTTGTTACTGCAATCCTGGGTGTTCTATATTTCTTCCTGAATTGATTCCTGGACTTTGACTGTGCCTGAACCTTGTTTTCTGTTCATATCTGCCTGCCTATTGAACTATTGCCTGGACTTGCCTACACTGATTCTTGAACCCTTGAACTTTGACTTTTACCCCTAAGCTTCCTCCTTGGTCCTGACTACTCCCGCTGGGAGCTGAGAGGCCCCACTGACAATACTTTGTTAATCAGTTAAGATATTTAGAACAGTATTTTAATTTATACCAGTGCAATTCGTCATGGCAACTGATCAGACCATCAGACCAACTAATTGCTGATTGGTTGCTATGAGAAATTGAATTTGTGCAATTTAGCATGTCTTTAATTTAGTCCAAGGAAGTATAATTTTAACATGCAGAAGAAGTTGAGAGTTATGTAACTCATGGTTCAGGCTTCTCAGAGATATTTGTCCTGATAAGTATAACTACTCTATGGTTGTGTGATAAAACTAATCTGAATATTAGTTACTTTATGTTATAGTGTCCACTATTTGACTGACCATGTGGTGAAGGGCCAAATCAGAAAAGTAAGTCCACCAGGTCTATTAAAACTCAATCCACTAGGGTTATTGGTGGTCTAAATTGGCAAAAATACCAGATCAAATCTGGTAATAAATGACCAGCTCACTTAGACTGTAAGCTCTACAGGGCATGGACCTCTTTTCTACTGTTTTGCTTAGCACATGGCACTCAAGCTTTTTGTACTTATATATGAATAGTTATTGTATTTATTATTTTATTTGTCCTCCCTGTGTGTACTTTTATATATTGCACTGCGCTGTGTGTCCTTACAGTTCTTTATAAATAAAATTATACATACTGTACATACACTCATACAAGCAAGCGTTGGACATTTACTGAAGGTACTGAATTTTATTCCCTTAATATGCATTTATACTGTTTGTATATAGATAAAGCACGGGTCTCCTTCTTTAAAGATATGTATTTACTTGTTAAAGGTGTGTAGGGGACTGGTAAATTAATCTCCCAGTATATTTAGCAGGCAGTCCCTAAGTGTTATAGACACTTAAAACTGTTTTAAGATGGCCATGGACGCAAAAGATGATTCGAATGATCGGACTTCCACATCTCCCAACCTGCCACTCAACCAAATGACTGATCGGCATGGCAAGATGTCCACACACGACCCGAAAATCGTATGAATCCTAGATTCGTACGATCGGACTGTTGACTGTATGCCAGCTTTAGGAGGGGGGACTGTTTCCTTATCCTGCTTATGCAGCATACTGAGACTGTAGAACCATGATAAGATTTGACCTTAAGAAAGAAGGCATGGGACCTGTTATCCAGAATGCTCAGGGTGTGGGGTCTTCTGGATACTGGATCTTACCATAATTTGGATCTTCATACCTTAAATCTAGTAGAAAATCATTTAAACATTAAGGGGCCCATTTACTAAGGCTTAAAGAGAATTTTTGAATAAAATTTGAATTTCTAAGATTCAAATTTTTTAGTAATTTTGGGCTACTTTCACTATCAAATAGCCCAAAATTCGATTAGAATTGAAAAGATTCAAAAATTCGATTTCAAAGTGCTGTCCCTTTAAGATCCTTGGAATTCGACACTTTGACACCTTACAGCTGCTGAATTGCCATTTAAGCCTATGGGGGAACTCCTGGAGCCAGTCCTGAAAATTTTTCCAAGTTCCAAGAATTCGAATAAAAAAATAGGGATGCACTTAATCCAGGATTCGGTTCAGGATTTTGCCTTTTTCAGCAGGATTTGAATCCAGCTGAATCCTTCTGCCCGGCCAATCCAAATCCAATTCCGAATTTCCATATGCTAATTTCGGTCTAATTCCAGTGCAAACCACAGAAACTAGACCTCACCCATTGACATATCCAAACATGGTAGGCCTGAGATTACAGCTTTTTAAATATTAGGTTAGTATAATACATCTCTGCTAATATTTTTCACTAAACATTTTTATTTTCTAGTAAAAACTTTGCCAGGTAAAAGTTATCAAGGTCCAATAGAAGTCAATGGTAGGTGTTCTGATCTTATTGGAACATTTTAAATCAATTCCATTTCACTAGGAATTGTCCAAAAACTGTTTTTTAGGTATTTGGATTTTTTTCAGATTATTCAGTTATTTTCCATTGTGCTTTTTTTATTTGGATCTTTTAAGGATAAGTATACCCTTAAAAATGAATGGCTAAAACTGCCATGTTTTATATACTGAACTTATTGCTCCAGCCTTAAGTTTCAGCTTGTCAATAGCAGCAATGATCCAGGACTTCAAACTTGTCACAGGGGGTCACCATCTTGGAAAGTGTCTGTGACACTCACATGCTCAGTGGGCTCTGAGCACTAATTATCCAGCAGAAAATGAGGTTGGTATGTAATATAAGATGATGCTACAGGGCTGATTATTCCATTCTGATGCTAATTGCACTGGTTTCGGTGTTGCCATGTTGTAATTATCTGTATTAATGATTAATCAGCTTTATATTGTGACTATATTTCTATTCTATGTTTACTGTATATTGTGAGTGGGTCCCTAAGCTCAGTAAGTGACAGCAGCACAGAGCCTGTGAATCAGTTACTGCTAAAGGGCTGTGATTGCCTTGGGCTGGTACACAAGCACAAAACATCATGTACAACATTTCTAGCCTACTTCTGTAGTTTTACTTTCATTGTCCTTTAATAAATGTCATTCATAGTTTTAGTGAAAGTGAGTTGTTTGGTTTCAAATACCTCTAAATTTCAACCTTCATTAAGTTGGTCTCCACATGTTTATGGACTGTTTTTAAAAGGAAAGACATGCTTGTTTAATTAGCCATAGCTAAGAGCATATAGGGAAGCTTAATCCCCAACAAGACTATCTACTGTAGTCTTGACTTGTGACATGGTTTTGCATTTAAAAAACATAGTTGCCAATTAATTGCCTTAAGATGTTGGGACACTTAAAAATATTATTTTCTTTCTTGAAATTATTTGAATACTATGTAATATACATTATAAACTATTGACCTGTTATAAAAATTAGTGAGAGTTTGACTCATTTTTCCAATTCTTTTAATACTGCAGCATTATTTGCAACTGAGGTTTTTTAAGAGGCTGATTTACTAAGGTTCGAAGTGAATATTCGAAAGCAAAAAATTTGATAAAGAAAATTTTTCAAAAACTTCTACCATCAAATAGGTTACTTCGACCATTTGATTTAAACGATCAAATAGTAAAATCCTTTGACTTCGAAATTCGAAATCCTTCGATTTTTTTACTTTGTCAAATAAAAGCTGCGGAAGTGCTATGTTAGCCTATGGGGACATGTTAGACCATTTTTCTAAAAAAAATTTTTAGCGAAGAAAAATCTTTTGATTGTACGCTAAAATCCATTAAAATCCTGCAATTTTTACTTATTCTTTTCATCAATAAAAGGTATCACCAAAGTTTACAGTTTCTGCATTTTTTCAATGGCTAACACAGTGAAACATCTTAAAACTATTGAAACTAAGAAAATTGTAATACTAGTACATTGGCAAACAAAGATAGAATACATAAAGTACGTTTATCTGTAAATTAACTTCTAGTATGTTTAGTTTAAAACAGGGGTGTCCAACCTGCTGCTCGAGGACCACATGCGGCTCATGATGGATATAAATGTGGCATATCTTGAAACCCTTGGTACCCGAGGAAACTCCATGTTGCAAAGGATATAGGAGTAGGCAGGATGGGTGACTCTGCCCATTGCCCAGTTAGTAATAATAATAATATAATACATCTATTTAATATCCAGGTGTCCTACAGTATATTCCAGTGTATAGCTCTATCTGGTGTTCCAACTGGTATTGTAGTTCTTTTCTGTGCATTTTCTTTTAAGTGTTTGTGTATTTGATTTGTGGCCCCAGACATTTTTTTCTTTTTCAAATTTCAGAGATTGTGCAGATTGAAGCAATATTTGGCTACAATATATACACAAAACAAAGTGAACTCACAGTAAATAAGGGACCAAGACGTGGCATATGACCTTAAATATTTTGGCCAAAACATGGCACAAAATTTTTGTTTGTAGTAGCTGGTCAACTGTAGAGTGTAGGTAAGTCCGAGAAATGTAAAAAAAAAAAAAAAACTGGTCAATGTACAGTGTGGGTTAAACAGGGCACTCACAATTTTATTGTTTTCTAGAGATAAAGAACAGGGTTTTATAAAGGTAATGTTATCATTGTGTACTTAAATAATTGAATTACAAATACAAATCTCATAAATCAGTCAGCAAATACTTAGTACAATAAAATAAATACAAAATAACATTTGGGTAGTGAGGGATCCATTATTCTATGTAATTCCCTTATTATTTAAGTTGTCCCCATAGATTCCATTCCATGCAGAATACTGATATCTCAAAGGAATGCACACTACTGTATAAAAGCAACCTCACATAACAATATTCCTTTTACGGAAAGCATTAACACAGGGAAGCTTCTTCTCCAACTTATTCAACTGACTATGGCTGTTTCCTACAGTAGGAAAGTAAGTTCATTTTCACATTTATGTAAACTGAGAAGCAAATTTTTTTTCCAAGGGAATTTATTAAATATTTTACGGTAGGAACAGAAGATATATTACTTACTGTATAGTGTGGCTTTGTATTAGTATTTTAAAATACATTCAAGCCTGTATTTTAATATAGACATAGGAAATAAAAACAGTAATTGCAGGATTTAATATAAATGAAGGCAAAAGGTGTATTTACAAAAAGACATGTTCTCCTTCTCTCTAGAATATTTATGTTTTCATTTTCAATTTATTATGACATTAAAGAAATTAAAAAATGGGTAACCCATAACAATTGCAGAATATGTTGGTGGTATAGAAAGTATAAAAATCACAGATTTGCTCCTTATTCTTCCCCAACATTTTTTATTTTATATTTGTCAGCCAAAATAATGGCAGGTCATTATTTCAATCTACAATACGCATGTAGTAGAATATTTTTTATCTGGTGTATTTGCACTATAATGTAGAAAGCTCTAAAATGGAAAGCATTCTGAAAAAGTATCACAGATATTGAAAGCGATATTTCAACTGTTGTCACTTTTAACTGCAAAGTATCTTAACTTGAAATACCATAGGAGAGGCCTACCTTGGGATGTAATTTAAATGTGTATTATAATGATTTGAGCGAAGCAAGAATTATACATATTTTGTTTGCAATTTAAAGGTTTGTTTGAAAACAATTTGTTAGAGAATAGGAGTGAGACAGATGTTTTAAGAAATTTGATGCAAAACGTTGAATTTTCTGGATTAAAATTTACATTTCAAATGGAGAGTCTTACAAGAATAATACAGAAATAATGGCCTAGTGTGTTGAATGAGTCAATTTTGAGAATTATAGAACCTCAAGAAACTACCAATTATTTTTAGAAAAAATAAAAACAAAATCTTAGCACCTACTAAGAAAGCATCAAAATAAAAATGATAAAGAGAAGAAAAAAGTGAAGTAAACCAAGGAGTGTTAGGCTACAGAGTGTAGAGACACTGTTCCCAGTGAGCATACTTCCCTCAGATTTCACCCTATGGAGTGACACATTAGAATGCAACATCACATGTTGTGTATCACTAGGCAGGCTTCGTAAAGTGCAATACAAGGCCCAAAACATTGCCTATACAGTATATGACCTAAATAAATCACTTTTTCCCCTTTGCAACCAGAATTGCTGCAGTATTGCTTCTTCTGCAACATCACAAGGAGGCATCAAGGAAATTGAGATTGGAAGTTAATGCTGGAACAGAGCTCTCTTCAAACCAATTTCTTATCCCAGCCAGGATAAAAGCTACTGATTTTACTTTACTTTTGAATCTAAAGTATTTGGGTGAATACAATCTCGAAGTTAGCTTCATAAAATTTTATTTTGCTTAAATGTTATTTTTCAAAAAAACTTGTTATTGCAAGGCATACACATTTTTAATATACTGTAATAGCTTAGTCATATTATTATATTAGTATTAGTATATGAGGGGGAATATTAAGGGTAGATTGAAAGGATATTGCCTTGTTTATTATATTATTTTTAAAAGAATTGTATATATATATATATATATATAAAACCAATTTATTTTGGATTTGGGTTATTCTTTGTGGAGTGAAAACAGCTATTCAGAATTGTAAGGTGTAATGGACAACATAATGGGGATATAGTTGTATACTCTCATTGCTATCTTAGATATCATCCAGTACTTGATATGTATTCGCTAGATGTAGATTTTTAATCTGCAGTTTCATGGTACTTTTTAATTTCTTTATTTCCTTTAATTAGTGCAAATTGATTCATTAAAAAAATGTTTTCATTGTATAAAGCAATGTTGGAAAATAAAACATATTTCGAAGACTTCCAGATTTTGGCATTCTCCAACAATCCAGAGAGACAGCCTCTTCTTTTTCTTGTATTTTTCTTGATCTACTTGATCGGGGTACTTGGGAACATTATTTTAATTATAGTCACATTTATAGATGCTCAATTGCATACCCCTATGTACTTCTTTCTTTGCAACCTTTCCACAGTTGACATCATTTTCACCACTACCACCCTATCAAAACTGATGGATATTTTGCTTTCTGGGAACAAATCCATGTCCATCAAGCAATGCTTCAGTCAATTGTTCTTCTTCATATTTGCAGCAAGCACTGAAGATACTTTGCTGCCAACCATGGCCTATGATCGTTATATTGCCATTTCCCACCCTTTACACTATAACGCTATCATGACTAATAAATCATGTGTCACACTTCTAATTGCCAACTGGATATCTGGGTGTTTGAACTCATTAACTCTTACTCTTGCAGCATCCCGTTTAACGCTGTGTCAGTCAAATAAAATACAGCACTTCTTCTGTGATGTTAAAGCCCTGCAGAAAATAGCCTGCCCTGACATAAAGTTTCTCATCATTATCTATGGCGAGGCAATCATACTAGGACTCCTACCATTTCTACTTAGTTTAACATCCTACATCAAAATAATAAGGATCATTCTGCACATTAAGTCAAAAACTGGTAGAAGAAAAGCTTTCTCCACCTGCTCTTCACACTTCACTGTTCTTGTTATTTTCTATGGGGCTGCAATGTGCATGTATATGAGGCCACCCTCAGAACATTCAGAAGAATTTGATAAGGTATTTTCACTGCTTTTTGTAGCTGTAACACCATTTTTAAACCCACTTATTTATAGTTTAAGGAATAAGGAAGTAAAAGGGGCTCTAATGAGGTTAGTAGGACTTAAGAAAAATGATCCAAAATTGTTCAAAACATAGAACTTACACAGCTAGTTTGGTAAAAATGCAATTTTATTGACATTAATGGAGAATTTCTATGCATATTTGAATGTGTTTTACTTTATTTATTTTTTACAATATATTCTCTGAATTTCTGTCAGTGAAATAATTTCACTCCAAGTATTTTTGCCAAAAGGAAACTAAAAGGAAAAAATGTTAATAAATCTGTGAAAATAACTACCTATGTGGCTTCAGCTTTATCAATACTTACCACAATGTCTTCTTTCAAAGTGAGTTTTAGATCCTGCCTAATATATAGCCGTCAATATGTACAATCCATTTATTTTATGCACTCAGCCTTGATTTACCAATATTAGTGATGTCACTTTGCTCAGCCAATGCTATTAATTCAAGCAATGTAAATGCTGTCTATAAACTGTTGTGGCAAAGGAACACTGGAGTGGGTGAAGAACAAAAAGGTGACTGTCCTACAACAACTCAGTCAAAGCCTTAATCTAACGAATCTGTGGTACTAAAAGAAAATAGATCACTAATGTCATTACAATAATATGAACTAGTGATCTGACCCCATCGGACAGAGTGAATCTGTCCCATTTTACCTTGCTCAAAATTTTGTGAAAATTGCAAGATCATTTGCAAATTAGTGGTTTTTCATGGAAACTTTTTTGCATGCAAAATACATTGGAATCTATGGGCATTTTAGCTGCAATGGTTTCCATGCAAAATACAGTGCATTTTTGTTGTAAAAATTTCTTCAACAAAATGTTGCATTGGTTCTGCGAAAAGATTACTCTCCATAAGTGTGCATAGAGTTATGGGCTGATTTATTTAGTATTATTTAATCCTGCCAGCCTGTCTGATAATATTAATGAAAAGGCACTGACACACACAGAGCCATGAAAGATGGATTGCAAACCCGGCATCCTCAAATGGGTTCAGAAGTTCCTGTACTTGCTGTGTCAGGCAGTTTCATTCTTCAATTTGACAAGTAAAATATGCCATTAAAAATTGCCCTGTTTGTTTATATTAGCTACCATAAGTAGGTGGATCATTGCGAGCATACAGAAGGCTTATGCGTCAAAAGCAATACAGATGTCAATGGGGATTAAGGCACATTCCACTAAAGCTGTAAATACTTCACGGGTAAAGATTTTACCAGATGATACATGTAGAGCGGCAGCATGGTTCACTCACAGGATTCATTTTACACTCTTGGGAAAAACATGATTGTGTCCCTCCCCTCAAACAGGAATAAAATGTCTCCTCCAGACATCCAAGGAAAAGCCCACAGGTGCAGGAGCAGTAGCATCTCTGCTATCAGATGCTTCCTTAGGAGGGAATATTAACCCTATCTGTATTAAGCATCCCCCGTTAGCCCATATCATACAGATTAAATGCATCCTTTAATATACTATATAGAAATAATAAAATTGGCAATATGACAGACAGATTACAGCATTTCAAAGAATTTTACTTGGAGAGACCTGCCACTTATAGTTAATCCAATTCCCACCACTGGTGGGTTATAGAAGGCAGAGGTAGATTCATCTGAGCAGTGGCAGCACCAGCTATCAGACTCTGCTCCCTCAACTTGAAGATAAGCAAATGTCCTTAGTTAAAAGTAATACAGGAAGAAACCATATACAGTAGCCAGAGCTGAAAGAGAATACAGGCAGAGAGACAGCGGCTAACATGGAGAACGAGACCTGTTGCAGATGCTATTTAATGTGTAAAATTAACACATTAGTTGGTGCGCTGTCTCATAAAATGAATCTCCATCAGTTGCATCTACAATTACAGAACCAACATAAACACTGTTTGTTCTTTCAGACCACCCCACTTGGCATTAACCAATACAATTTTATTTACACAAAACGATTTGGTAGGTGGACCATGTGCACTGTCGCTTACTTAGTCTTTCAGACGTTTTATAAAAACAAAGACATGTCTAATAATGAGGAGGGTAGGAGATGCCCAGTGATGGTTGCTACAAGCATTGTGTATTGCAGTCAATGTCATGTGTAAGCAGCAGTCTTGCCTTGCCCCTCAGCTTTTAAACAATAGTTAAAGGAAAGCAAATATTCACAAATGTCCCAGGGTTAAAATGTTGGTCTAGTTGGTTTCCTGCCATTCTCTCCGCAGTCTCCCCATTGCGTATAGTCCAGAGGGAAGAAAAAAAGTTTTTCTATGTAATTAAGTCCTCATGCTCTCTCCCTCCAGGTGTTCTGTTGTTCATGGGCTCCAATGTAAAAGCAGAACAAAAATCAAAAATAGTGCAAAACCATTTTAATCTTAATACTTCAATAAAAACAATTGTTACACTCACATTTCTCCTATGGAGTACTTGCATGTAATGTTTGTATTTAGCTGCTGCAGAGTCCGTAGGGGTGTTATAGCCGGCTTCCCCTTGGTCTTTCCTGAAGTTCCGTGCGGGTTCTCCCTTCTCTCCTAACGCTTTTCGTTGTGTGGTGTGAGCTTCTTCAGAGTTAGAATTTGGGATTAACACAAAACTACGTTTTTAATTACCCACTACCATACAGCGAAACACGTTAGGAGAGAAGGGAGAACCCACATGGATCTGCAGGAAAGACCAAGGGGAAGCCGGCTATATCACCCCCACGGACTCTGCAGCAGCTAAATACAAACATTACATGCAAGTACTCCATAGAAGAAAGGTGAGTGTAACAATTGATTTAGTTTTTGTTCTGCTTTTACATTAGAGCCCATGCACAACGGAACACCTGGAGGGAGAGTGCCATGAGGACTTAATTACATGCTGTATACCACAATAGTGGTCTGTGAGTAGGCATTTCAGCTATTTGGCGGAGGAGTTAGAATTTGGGATTAACACAAAACTAAGGGACAGATTTACAAAATTCACGTGAAATGATCGAAGTTCGATCGAATACCAATCGTACAAATTTTTCTTATGTTCTAAAATTTGATCATTCAATGATCAAAGGAATCAAAATTTAAAAAATGTTCGAATGCCTATTTCGCCAAATTGAACCTACCAAATTGTAATAGAAGCCTACGGGAACCCCCCCATAGGCTTCCGAGACTAAGGGGCCGATTTACAAAAATTCACGTGAAATGATCGACGTTCGATCGAATTTGATTGAATTACAATAGTACAAATTTTTCGTGAAATCAGATATGCAAATTTGGCCTATTCGATCATCGGATATCGAATAGATTCTTACGATCTTACGATCATCGAATGATTGAATATCCAATCATTCGATGATCGTAAGAATCAAAATTTTAAAGTTATTCGACTGCCTACTTCGCCAGATTGAACCTACCGAATTGCAATAGAAGCCTATGGGAAACCCTCGAATACCATTCGTATGATCGGAGCGTTTGATCGTTCGAATCGTACAAATTTTTCGGACGCTCAAAGGAAATCTCACAATCTTTTCGTGAAATCGAACGATTGGTATCCGATCGTACGAATTCATCGAGAAATCAGATAGCGAGCAAAATGATAGCCTAAAACAATTCGATAAGCATTCAATGGTCGAATGCTTATTGAATTACGAATTAGGTCGAGCTAATTTTCGGGAATAATAGTAAATTCGAATAGATCGAATGATTGGATATTCGATCATTCGATGATCAAAGGAATCAAAATTTTAAAGTTAATCGTCTGCCTACTTCGCCAGATTGAACCTACTGAATTGCAATAGAAGCCTATGGGAAACCCCCCATAGGCTTCTGAGGCTAAATCCTGCTGGAATACCATTCGTACGATCGCAGTGTTCGATTGTTCGAATCGTACAAATTTTTCGGATGCTCGAAGGAAATTACATGATTTTTTCGTGAAATCGAACGATCGGTATCCGATCATACAAATTCATCGAGAAATCGAATATCAAGCAAAATGATAGCCTAAAACAATTCGATAAGCATTCGATGGTCAAATGCTTATCGAATTTTGAGTAGGATTGAGCCAATTTGGGGAATAATAGTAAATTTGCCCCTTAGTTTTTTTATTACCCACTACCAATCCCCACATCATAGTAAAAGTAAAACCAGTTTATTATTAACCAAAAGGGGAAAACACTCCTATAAATATATATTTTGGAGCACTGGCTGAATTCCTAAATATTTAAGCATACTGTACTGCAGTATATTGGTTTCAAATTTTCCATTGCCTTAGGCGCTGATCTCTACATAGAAAAACTTTTTTTCTTCCCTCCTGAGCTCTATAACAATGTAGATTGTCTTGGAAAGATACAAGAGATTTGGGGCATAGCATGGTTTTTAAATTCAGATTGAAGTTAGTAATACTAGAACACCTGCTTTAGGAGAACAAATATACTCCCTGGGAATGCAACCAACATAAATCATGGCTGGCTATTCAACTAATCTCTTTACAGATGAAAAGGAAATATTTCTCCAAGAGTGTAATTCTTGCAGAGGCAACCATCTCTCTTTTTACTCCATCACAAAGTTTGCCAATCCCCCACAGAAAGCAGACCCTTTCTTTACCGATGGTTCAAGATATGCTACATGTCAGGGGGGCCTATTGGCTCCCAGCGGGAGTAGTCAGGACCAAGGAGAAGCTTTAGGGGTTTTAGTACAAAATCGTAGTACAAAAGGAATCAGGAAAAATCGTGATCAAAGTCCAGGCACTGCCATGTTGGATGCGGCGCCGAAATGAATTCGCTCGTGACACTACACGACCTACGCTAACCTCTTAATCAAACCAAATGAAGGGTCACCTAACAGAAGCTGGCTCTGGGTCACTTGTAGCGAGAGAAGATTTTATAACTTCACTGTTTGATAAATATACCCCAAAGAATCGGCTATGCCAGACCTCTGATTATCCCCACTGGTTTTAGTCCCTAATATAGAGTCAAATTCTTATTGTCTAATTCATCACTTATCCTATCCTATTTGTCTATCCATAAAAAATGGTATTGACATGAACTCTATTCTGTTTCATATGCATACTTTGCAGCTGCTACTCATACATCCACTGTGGTTCAGATTCCATTTTTATGGGTTTTTTGTCTGATAAATACCTAACCATGGACTGCTCACTATATTTCTGAAATCTTAACATCTTTTAATGAATGGTTAATGAGGGAAGAGACCTAGCTATGCACTATTTAGACGATTTTATATTTTTGGGCTTTTTGGGGTCCAGTAATCACAGCAATGTGAGGAATTATTAACGGCTTTGCATGTCTAGCAAACAAGTTTTAAATCCCCCCTAGCCCAGGAATAAACTTATGGCCATGGCCATAAAGATTGACATAGTAGCCACGGAGTTCTGACTGAATAAGGAAAAACTGAAAAAGTGTAAAATTTATTCACCCCAAACATATACAGAAAAAAAGTTTAGCAAAGTTGCGAAATTACGTCACACTGGTGAATAAGTGCTAGCATTAGACACTTCGCGCTTTTTTGAATTTGCCCCATGTGAGAAACACCAATCTAGCAGCTCCAGGGAGGCACATGTTACAAGCAGTTATTAGCGCATGGTAACGTATAAAGGAGCACAATACATATGGAGGAGTGTGCAGCATTGTTGCCGGATAAATTATACTGGTAAAAGGACACTTTCCTGACATTACTATATTGTTGACCCTCCATGTTCTTTATCTTTCTCAAACTAACTTTCGGATCTCCCAGTAAAATGCTTAACTATTTCTATAGTTTACCAAGAGGCTGTTTTTTTTTTTTTTTTTCAAGTGATACCAAAACGTTACAATTTTGCATCAGGCCAGAGGTTCCCCATATTAAATAACTTTCAACAGGATTAAATTAAAATGGCTACTCAATTCATAAAAGCCATATAATTGTGTGATCAACCTATGAATCACCAATGAATTTGAATTTTTCTATTAATTTTCCTTACAGGGACTGAATTGAACTATACATTGTGGGCTGCAAAATTGATTACAGTCCTTGTGATCATGAAATATGGGACTCTATAACGTATTAACTTTTTACTGACCAGCGGATGGAGCAAGCCAAAATAATTGAAAATGTTTTTTACATCTATGCACTGTTTCATGTTTGAACAATTGCCCAATTATTAATGGATGAATTGATGAATGCTTTAAAATTGTTTATTTAATGTCACAACGAATTGAAAAATGACCTGGATGACTGTTACCTTTAATAAACCAACAGCCCCAATCCCCTCTGGGATGTGTTCTCTACTGCAGAGGACAGAAAGGTGAAAATAAATACTATGTTAAGACAAACATCTGCCTTGTTGCTTTTAATAAGTAAATGTATGTGTTTTAACTTACATAGAGATTCATCTTAACCTACAGATCCTATCTCATCCATAATCCGGGGAACTGCCTGTGTTGATGGCTCTAAAAATGTGTTTGTGAAAACAATGCTTTTACCGTTAAATACTGTTAAATAGTGATTTGATATTTAAAAAAGAGCAAACAATTATCCAATATTTAAAAATGTTAATTTTTATTAGTAATAAAATATGCTTAATAAATAATGTGGAAATATAAAAACAAAAGCTAATTTCATTAAGTTTGAGCAAAATCATCTTCATATCAAATCATATTAATTTGAATTAGCTGAACATTTCAGTTATTCTCAGTGGAGTTGCTCTGTTATCCAGTTATATAAAGCTGCTTCCAGCATATTCAAAGGATTCGGATGCATTCAGAAAATGGACGAAACATCACTGATTAAATGGATACCTTTATTTACCGAGAAGGTTTATCATCACCATAAAAGACACACTGATATTGTATTTTGAGAAATGTGATTATATTATTCAGTAAAGGAGACCTATGCTGTATATGTCCACCAGTGATAAATATTATCTTAGGGAGCGTATATTATCCCCGCCGAATGAATTTTGAACCACCTGAAGAATTTCATTGCTCACATGACTGGACCCTCGCAAAAATGTAATTAAATGCAGAACCATAAAAGCCAAAGCATGAGAATTCTCAAAAACTCTGGGAATTTCCATATCCTAATTTATAATTTCTACACATTTTCATTTCATGTTTATGCTTGCCTATTTTAGTGATGGCCAGTTGTGTTAATGAAAGTGGTTTAACAAATCAGAATGTTCACTTAACAATCCCTTAAAATTTTATGGTGCCAGTTCATCAGAAGTGATTTGACTGGTTTCAGCTGTAGAATTTGTTTCTTTTCATCTGGGTGTTCAGTTAAGTCATCAAAATGAATTTGGTTTAATGTAATTGAGTGTTCTTCTATGGGCATTTTACTAATTGGATAAAAATAATTTTCCATGTTACAACTAATCTGTAAATTTGACTGCTTGTTTTTATTGTTCTGGTTACTTGCAATATTGTCAATTGTAAACAAAACCAATAAAACAATCATAATTTGACCCTATAGTAGTGAGAAGCTTAGCACATATGTCAAAATATCTAAATTTTAGTGCTCAGGAAAATACAGATTCAGTTAAAGAAAAAGTTCCTTTTATACAAAATTTCCTGTAAAGAATAAACAGCACAACATATGTTTTGTATGTCAAACCATTCATGTGTATTGCATATGATGATCAGACACTGCCCTCAGGAACCACAGTAACAACAAAACCAGATTATAGTTGGGTGACTGATTTGCACCTTCCTAACTATACTTCAAAAGACATTGGGCAAGCTTCAGCCTAGAGGCTGTAAGTTCAATAACAAGCAACAAAAAGACGACTATGGTATTTATGATAAACAAATATTTGCTGACTAGTGTGGTATCATTATGACATCATCTTTGTTGGATGTCTTTTCTTTTGTCTTTCTACCAGCTTAGGTCTATTTTCTTTTCTAACAATGTAAGGGTCACACAACACATACCCTTCATACTGCAAATAAAAAGGAGAAACATTATATAAAATCCCTACTACAAAGCAGACTAAGAACTGTTGTCTTCATCAAATACAAAGGATATATAAATAAATGAGCAAGCCATTGTTTTTAACATTGCACTTATAAAAATGTCTTCTCGTTTACTAGGTGAAATGAATGAATACATAATAAACCAATCATTGAATGAATTCTACCTACTGACATTTTCAACATCTGGAGGGACCCAAATTTTACTCTTTATTGTTGTTCTAGTGATGTATCTTTTGGCCTCTCTTGGAAATATTATGATAACAATAATTATATGTTTGGCATCAACATTGCATAGACCTATGTACTTCTTCTTGTGCAACCTGGCAGTTCTTGACCTTATCTATGTCTCCACAATTCTCCCTAAGCTCATGGCTATTTCTGTTACAGGTGACAGTAGCATTTCATTTAATGGCTGTATCACCCAAATGTTTATGTTTATAGTTTGTGTTATGGCAGAATTTGTCCTGCTTACCTTCATGGCTTATGACCGTTATGTGGCTATCTGCATCCCACTGCGCTACTCTGTAATCATGAACAAAAGGATATGCATACTTTTTGCAAATTTGTCTTGGCTTTGCAGTTCATTGAATTCAGTGATTTATTGCTTTCTAATAAGTGGTTTGCCATTCTGTAACATCCAAGAAATTAAAAATTTCTACTGCAGCCCTAAAACCATGATTAAGCTCTCCTGCAGTGACATCACATACATAGAGAGCATAATGTCAATAGAAACTATAATTGCGTTGTTTCCATTGTTGTTAATAATTACTTCCTATTTATTTATCATATGTGTCATTCTAAAGATTGCCACCTCTACTGGGAGATTAAAGACATTCAGTAGTTGTTCCTCCCATCTTATTTCTGTAATAATATTTTGTGGGACAGGAATTAGCATTTATTTAAAACCAGAGTTTGAATATTCTCCAGAACATGAAATGCTGCTTTCTTTGTTGTTCACTAGTGTAGCACCCATTCTAAATCCATTAGTTTATAGTCTGAAAAACACTGATGTTTTACAGGCAATACATCAAATAGTAGTATAGCTCAGAGATTGTCCACCTGTACATTAGACACCAATGAATGACAGACAGAATTCTGTCCTTGAGACTATGTTCAGTGCATATAGATATGCATAGATAGGCAGATGAATGCAAGAATGGTTTCTAGCAGAGTAACAAGGACCCAAAAAAGAGTCAGACATATACAGGTAGGAGTACTGGTTGGGGCTTTGAGTGAGACTTTATAATGCATAAGGTTACTGCACATTAACAATACCATGTAATGTATGTGGGTTAGAGATTTTGAAAGCATGCTTGTGTTCATTCTGATGATTAAGCTCCAGAAGGCACACACTAATGACACTGTCTACTGATTACTGTTAAATTTATACACCAGGCCTTGATGTGTGCCCAGGTTGGTCTTTGTTTATTACAATCCATGTTACATCCTAATACTGCTATCTGCTCAGCTTTCTGGTTTAACCCTCTGCCTTGTCTTGATCTTTGCCTGTCCTGATTCTTGGGGGAAAATTTTCTAAAGGGCAAATTTTCAACAGTGGAGGATCAGCCATGCTTCACCAAACAAAATTCACTACCATTATGCTAATTCACTAAAATCTGAAGTTGTGTCTCCATAGCTGAACAATGACAAAGTTTTGCTAGCGTTAATTCATCAGCGCAAGCATTTCATTGTGAACTTTCACTAGCGTTCATTTCTGCCTAGCAAAACTTCTTAGTACTCTTACGCTTAGGTCAATTTGAATAGGGCAAATACATATAGGTCATTACATATATCTTTATTAGAGATGTTGGTGCAAATGCTTGAAGTGGTCACTTATTATTACAAATGTCCAAGGAAGTAAAATAAAGACAAAAGAGATCCTCTAGTGCCCTAGACATGAGCCCACTCTAAAACAAATGTGGCATGCCCTTTGTTTGGGAAAAAAATGTTAATACAAAAATCTTTAATAGTTAGGACTTTTGAAGACAATCCCACTTTAAAATGTGAAAAAACGCCAGTGTTTTTTTTAGAACTTTTATGATTTTCTGGCAAACAGGATATGATGTCACTGACATAAGATTGAGCAGGATGTAGCTTCGTCTTATCACTTCACCAGGTCTAAGCTGGTGAAAGAGATAACATTCTGTAAAATTCACAATTTAGTGAATTTGCGGAGTAAAGATTGTTCTCCTGGCAATAGGCCCCAAAACTGCACTAGTGACAATCTCTTTCGCTGGTGAATTGTTGTCTATGCCTTTTTAGTAAATTGGTGATGTCCCTGCAGATGAGATTTCTGGTAAATCCGCCCCTTGGTCTTGACTGAGACTTTGCTTTTCATTTTTTTTATGTTCTTGTGACCCTAAGTAATGATGCAGTTTGAAGGTTCTGCCTTGCTGAAGTTGTTAGACTGACAGCTCACTGTCCCCTCACTGTGTCCATAAGTTCTTAAACTGTTCAATTTTCCTAAACAGGGAGTAAAATCCTGAAACTCTATATATATGATTTGTACAAAATGTTTATTTGGGATAGTTCATGTTATAAATAAGACCAAGGCCACTGACCAAAATAATAATAATAATAATAAAACTAAAAGATTACCACTGCATAACAAGGCCAGATTTAAGCAAGGAAATCCACTTATAACAGTGAATATTTACATTATAGCTCAAAAGTTTTTCCTCCTTTAGATACGGGTATGGGTTCTGTATACCCGGTGAAAACCACCAGAGTAGAGACCAGCTTAGTTTGAATCTATGAAATGATACTACTGTACTGATAAAAACAAATAAAATACAAGTTCAGGCAAGTCAACACCCCGATATTTGTTGGGAATTTCCCTAAATAAGCCAGAAAATGTTGCCTAGTTTAGACCAACATGACCTCATACCTGTTTCCTTGCCCTAAGCAAGTAAGAAGAGCATGTTGAAAAATCCTTTCAGCATACATCACTAAGTCATTGGCCAAACATGATTCAGGGGTCTCTCAGTTGTCCAGGGACATTCAATTGACTCCTATGAAAATGCACATTACTGTACAGATTGGTCCTCCTTGTTTGTGGCTATTTTAAATAAAAATGCTTGATGTGATCCAGATGTTACTCTTGTTTGTAATATAAAGTTAATTTTATTTTATTTTTGTTTCCTTTTACCTTTGTTATACAATTCATTGGTCTTGCTTTATCTACAGTACGGGAAATATACAATTTCAAAAAACTGACCAGCAACAAAATGTAATGCAGTAGTGATGTAATGAGAACTCTTGACAATATTGTAAGCACAGTAATGTAATATTGCCTCAATAACTGTCATTGCTTTGACCATACCTCCTTTTCTTCTTTCTGTACCCCCATGAAAACGAAATAAAGACTATTTAAAAAAAAAAAAAAATGCTTGATGTGTATAAGGTTACGTTAAATGCATGGTTTAACATTTAAAATTTAATTAACATTTATTTACACGGCTCCATCACCTAAATGTTTATGTTTGCAACTTGTGTTATGGCTGATTTTTTTCTTGCTGACATTTATGGCATGTACCACCGGACTTGCAAAGAGTGGTTTACTATGGGGGAGTATGTGAGATGTTGGGGGCACAAATCCATAATTACTGAGTAGAGTTTTCAGTAACAGAAATTGTTCTAATTGAGTCCAGAGAGGGGAAATTTCTAAAGTGTACCATTCCACCATTTGGGCCAATTGGGCTGCATTAAAATAAGACCAGAGGTCTGGGATACCGAGGCCACCTTTATATCTGCCGCTGTAAGTAATGTTAGCTTTCAGTCTGGGTCACTTTCCTCCCCACACAAATTTCAAGCAGTGTGACTCCATGTGAGCAAGAAATACATCAGCA
This sequence comes from Xenopus borealis, assembly GCA_024363595.1. NCBI lineage: Eukaryota > Metazoa > Chordata > Amphibia > Anura > Pipidae > Xenopus > Xenopus borealis. The sequence continues at coordinate 129,176,283 of CM044435.1, read as the reverse complement.
ACAATGGTCAGATTAGGCAGAATACTTTGTAATTTAACATACAGTATTTGAAATGTTAAAAGGGGCAGTTTTAAGTCAATTAAACAAAAGTAGCATTAAAGACTTTTATGTTCATTTGAACAAGAAAAATAGTTTGCACAATGGGAATTTTAGCTATTCTCTTAGGAGTATAATTGTCAGAATAAAAGAGCTAGGTGTATATATATATATATGTATATATAAAAAAAAGCTTCATCCAATGCATGTAACAAAATTAATGCAAGAAGTAAACAATTTCAATGATATGGATAACAATGCATGGAATTATATCCTTACAAAACTCTTCAGAATGGTGAAATGATTGACATGTAAGTGCATCTTAAAATTGTTGTGTACCTTTGATTAACAATTTCTTATATGCTAGGGAGAGCTATTACATATCCATATTTACATGACAATTTTTATGATGTAGAAAAAATATACCTTCTAAACTTGAATTCCCTTGATTTTTGAAGCTGAAGAGCTCAACATGTCCTAGCCAGCTGTAGATATGGGAAAGAGCTTGGCAATTTTGGAGCACAAAACAAATAAATATGCCAATTGAAATTGATTAGAAACAGAATTTAGTGAGATGTTGAATAATCAGCAACATGCATTTTTTTTTGACCAGTGAAATTTTTTTCACCCATTGGAGTCTAAAGGCATAATTTTTACTGAAAAACTTGGTGAATAATTTTGCTTATCACTAATAAGATGAATCTAAAGCCCTTGGCCATCGGAAGGGTCCCATAACAGTTGTGGTCATGCACAATCCCAATGGGTTTCTGCTCTGGTGTGAGGTCTGATTAGCCTCACTCTTAGTCTGAGGAAATCTGGTCACAAAGAGGTAGATTTATGGTTACAAAAACTAGCTAATATCTGCTAAAGACTTGAGTGTGAAGTACAGCTGCTATTGAAAGAGCACAGGGAATCTACATTAGATATATCTAGTGTATCTTGCATTTACTTATATTGGATTAATTTGTGTAAATTTGAAGCAGTCAGCAAGATATCCAATTGTTTACTGTCTTTTATCTGTGCGAAAGGAGCTGCTGCTACTACCAACAGAGCAATACCCCCATAATATTAATTTATATTGTCTCCCTAAAGTCTTTTTACACTGCTTCCTACTCATATAGAATACAGTCATATGAAAAAGTTTGGAAACAAAATTAAATTAAATAAAATGTGAAAAACTTTTGCTAATTTGAATGCATGCAACTGTTCAATACTGGTTAATGGCAACACCAAATTGGCTGGATTAGCTTGTCCAATCATAAGAAAAGGTATTTAAGATGGTCAAATTCAAGTTGTGCTTCTGTTTGACTCTCCTTTGAAGAGTGAAAGCATGGGATCTTCAAAGCAACTCTCAAAAGATAGATTGTTCAGTATCATGGTTTAGGGGAAGGCTACAAAAGCTATCTCAGAGGTTTAGACTGTCACAGGCACAGGCACAGCTGCTGTAAAACCCAGGACTGGCTGGCGAAGAAAAAGACAGGAGTGGCACATGTGGGGTATTGTAAGAATGGTTACAAACAACCCAAAAATCATCTCGAAAGACCTGCAAGAACATGTTGCTGCAAATGGTGTATCTGTACATCTACAATTCAGCTCAATTTGCACAAAGAACATGTATATGATAGGGTGATGGGGAAAGGAGCCCTTTCTGCACTCATGCCATAAACAGAGTTGGTTGTTGAATGCAAAAGCTCATTTAGACAAGCCACAGTCATTTTGGACTGTAAGCCCTACAGGGTAGGGTCCTCCAGCCTTTTGTTTAATTGACACTGAGCACTTAATCTGTATTGTAATTATATTTTATTTTTATGTGAATTGTATTTCTAATAATGCACTTATTGTTACTTTTTATTTCAATGAACCCTTGTTTGTTACTATGAATTTATTGTGTTGCTGTACAGTGCTTTGCCCTCAAGGAGCACTATATAAATAAAAATATACATACATATATACAAAGTGCTTTGGACTGATGAGACAAACGTTGAGCTACTTTATCATAACAAAAAGCGATTTGCTCCAAGCAAAATACCTGCTACCTACTGTCAAATTTGGTGGAGGTTCCATTATGCTGTGGGGCTGTGTGGGTAGTTCATGGGCTGGGGCCCTTCTTAAAGGAATTGTTCAGTATAAAAGTAAAAACTGGGTAAACAGATAGGCTGTGCAAAATAAAACATGTTTTCAATATAGTTAGTTAGGCAAAAATGTAATGTATAAAGGCTGGAGTGACTGTAAGTCTAACCTAGGTTTTCAGCTCTCTTTTGTTTACACTGACTGGTTACCCTGGTTACAAGGCAGTAACCAATCAATGACTTGAGGGAGGGCCACATGGGTCATAACTGTTGCTTTTGAATCTGAGCTGAATGCTGAGGATCAATTGCAAACTCACTGAACAGTTATGTCCCATGTGGCCCCCCCTCAAGTCGCTGACTAACTCAGAGTTAGAGAGCTGAAAAGCAGGATGTTGTGTTGTATTCTGTTATATGAGACATCCACTCACTCCAGCTTTTATATATTAAATTTTTGGCTAACTAACTATATTAGAAACATGTTTTATTTTGCACAGCCTATCTATTTACCCAGTTTTTATTTTTACCCTGAACTGTTCCTTTAAAGTCAAGGGCGTGATGAATCTAAAACACTATCAACAAATTCTTCAGGATAATGTTCAAGCAACAGTCAGAAAGTTGAAGTAACGCATGGGTTGGCTATTCCAACAAGACAATGACCCTAAACACACTTCAAAATCTACAAAGGCATTTATGCAGTAGGAGAAGTACAATATTCTGGAATGTCTGTCACAGTCCCCTGACTTATATATCATGGAAAATCTATGGTGTGATTTGAAGCAGGCTGTCCATGCTCAGCAGTCATCAGATTTTACTGAAATGGATAGATTTTGTATGGATCATGGTCAAAAATACTGCTGTCCAGAATCCAGACACTCATCAAAGTCAATAGGAGTGTCTAGAGGCTGTTACAGTTGCAAAAGCATGCTCAACTAAGTATTGATGAAATATCTCTGTTGAGGTGCCAAAATGTATGCACCTGTCTAATTTTGTTAATTATTGCATATTTTCTTTTAATCCAATAAATTTTGTGTCACTGCTTAAATACTTCCATAAGGCATTTTATATATTAAAAGGAAGTTGCTACTTTGAAAGCTCAACCAATGATAAACAAAACTCCAAAGAATTAAGAGGGTTCCCAAACTTTTTCATATGACTGTACAAGTTAATTGGTTAGCTGACATAAAAGAAGCCATTCAAGCCAGTGCACAGAGTGTATATGCAGTATAAAAATGAGGTGGTGGTACAGTGGTGTGAAAAACTATTTGCCCCCTTCCTGATTTCTTATTCTTTTGCATG
>CM044435.1:129131022-129158092 GCA_024363595.1 Xenopus borealis | reverse complement strand
GCAGGGGAGCGCAGGTAAAAACGCTCGTGTGTAAGAGCCCTTACACAAGTTAACAGCTGCCTGATAGATATAAGTATGTACAAGGAGAAAGAGGAAGTTATAAAATGTCGCACCATTCAAGAGTCTATCTATTAGTTAATTTACTGTTGGGGGCATGTTAGGAGGTGCGGATAAACAGCTATATACAACTGATAGATATAAGAACAGCAGTTAATAGTAAAACCCCATTTCCCAATATGACTCCTTCAGTTACATTGAGTAGGAGATACAATAGCCTGCCAGAAAGCAGTTCCATAGTGCAACACTAGCTCTTTCTGAATGCACATGACCAGGCAAAATGACCTGAGATAGCTCCAACACATCATTATTACAACTAATAAAATATACACTTGTTGGGTCGGGAATGCAAATTTATATGGTAGAGTGAATTATTTACAATGTAAACAGTGTAATTTAGGAATAAAATCTTACACCAGAAAAATTACGACAGAATCCATTTAGGTGTAAATTCGATAAAAAACTATAATACAAAACTTTGGAAAGTAAAAGTAGGAAAGGTCCCGTACAAGCCAATGGAAGCTGCACTGATACTTTTGGATCTTTTTTTAGCCATTCAGATTTTTAAAGGTTTTGCATTTTTGTTCAAACAGGCAATACTTTTGTTCCCATCATAATTTTATATTTGGATCTTTTATTAACCTTCATGGCATTCATGTTCAGCGCTGGACTGGGCTACTGCCATATTGTCCACTGGGCACCTCCCCCACAAGGCAACCACCCTACACATGCCTTTTTCTCTTTTAGATGCAACTGGAGCCAGTACTGGAGGCCAGGGAGTGCCCTGAAGAGCAGGTCTGGGTTGGTGGGGCCCACTGGGGTTTTCCTAGTGTCTCGCTGGCCCAGTCCAACCGTGTTCATGGTTTTAGAGAAAATTAGTATAATCATGGTTTCAAAAACTTCTAATACCACTAAAATGCGACCATTAATAAATGAGCCTCCAAATTTCACATTGACCATAGGATGACACTAATAGGTCTTGCTTCCTAGATCTGTACACATTAATCAAACACTGGAACCAATGCTTCCAAATTTCCTCTGAAAAGATAGTGTAGGTATCCATAAATAATATTTAAAAGTGGAATATTGGGTGAGATTATCTTTAAATGCAAATATTTTTCTGCTGTTTTTATTGTGGTGTTTATTCTATTGCAATAGCTAAAATCAAACCATGGTGTGCCTGTTGGTTGCTATAACAGGTATAGAAAAATATGTATTGTAGCTCCCACTATTTCCAGCTCTAGTGATCCCAGTGGTGGCCACTAAAAGGGTAACCATGTTTGGGAGTTTTGACCTTGAGAGCAGAAAGTAAGTTGCAGGTAAAATTTAGTGTAAACTGCGTAATATGTATAATGAAGAAAAAGATTCTCAATGATTTAGATGCAAGTTGAGTGTAGGACTGGCCTTACTGGGGATGACTAACGTAGTTGGTCAGCTTAAATGTATTGCAATATATGGACAAACAATCCATGTTTTGTTTAAATGGTAAGGTATTTTAGTAGCTTAAGGTACAAAATGTCCCACTGTTCTTAATATATTAAGATGGGTTGAGTGCAGAGGATGTCTTTTTTTTGACTATATAAATTTTTTGGTCATTGCATCATTGCACCCCCCACTTAATGGTTTTAAAAATTAGTGGCAAGCACAATTTTCCCTTGTTTGTTATAGTATTTACAGGAGCAGTGACCAGCTCCATGTTGTATCTCCCACCCAGTCCAGCTATAGTCAGGTGATCCCAGTGGTGGCCAATAAAAGGACAACCATGTGTGGGAGTTTTAACATTGAAAAGCAAGTAAGTTGAAGGTAAAACTTAGTGCCTTTGTAAAATGTATAATGAAGCAATAGAATTCTTATTGAAACAGATGAAAGTTGAGTGTAGGACTGGCCATACTGGGGCTAACTTTGATGTAGTTGGCCAACATAAATATATTGCAATATATGGACAATCAATCCCTGTTTTGTTTAAAGGGTAAGGCATCTTCTAGCAACTTATGGCACATGTCCCAATGTCCTAAGGACCTCTTGTATAAAAAAATTCTAGGGTGGGCTCAATATGAGAATTGAGGGCTATCTCAACCCTGGGCTCAATTACTAGCATGCGGTTGGGGATATAAAACATGTAGACATGGGTAAACTAAGAAGAACAGAGAGGGGGAAAATACTCCATAAATACAAAAAAATAAAGAAGAGCCTGCACTTATGACTACTGAAAAACAGCTACAATGATCTATATGCTAGTATTAAAAATTGTTGCATGATATAATACAGGGTGTTTCCAAACTTTTTGCAACGAGGGACGGATTTGGTGAGGTGAAAATGTGTGGGGGCCAACCATTCAGGGCTGAACTCCATAGACGATTTGTGCGTGATCCGACACGCTGAGCAAAAACTCAGTGGAGTTCAGGCTTTAGACTGACATTCTTTGAACTATTATTACTTAATTGGCATGCTGTTGTTAATCAGCTGTGTGGGGCTATGGAGGGTGCAATATATTTGCCCTTATCCCCTAGTGTGTTGCCCTCATTCGTAATTAATGAGGCAAAACAATACTGAAGGCAAATCTGAAGCCCTCTGTAAGGCTACAAATTTATTGTTATGCTACTTTTTATTACTCATCTTTTTATTCAGGACTCTCCTATTCATATTCCAGTCTCTTAATCAAATCAAAGCATGGTTTCTAGGGTAATTTGGACTAGAGCAACCAGATTGCTGAAATTGTAGAGCCAAAATTTGGCTGGAAATCCTCCAGTTTACACGTAGTTAAATCTTAAGCCTTTAAACTTGTATTGCAACTGTCTGTGTTGCATATTTAATCCAAAAGCAAAAGTGCAAGATACTGTACAGTCAAATCCAGGCAGATTTACTGCTTCAAACTGTGTTTATTGGCACAAATGTTTCAAGCCTACACGGGCCCTTGCAGACTGTAGAGCTGATTACTAAAAAGTGAAACATCTCAAAAACCAACAAACAAAAAAATGAAAACCAATTTCAAACTGTCTCAGAAAAACACTCCACATCATACTAAAAGTTATGTAAAGGTGAACAATTTAATAATATATGCACAATGCAAACAATAACTTTGTTTTCGGCAGCCAACAATTTTGGGGACAGTGGTGGATCTCCATAAGGGCAACCTGGAGGCCATACTCTGCAGCAGGCACAGTGATATCTGGAAGCTCTGTGAGGTTACAATATTATTGTTATGTTTCTTTTTTATTACTTATCTTTCTGTTCAGTCCCTCTCCTATTCATAATTTAGTCCAGGGGTCCCCAACCTTTTTTGTCCTGGGGACTGGTGTAGCGCCAAATTTTTTTGCAAGGACTGGGGGGGGGGTCAATGGTGGTCGGGGGAGGTTGGGAGAAGTTGGCATCCAATTCTAGCGCTCTGGTGTCCAATTCTGGTTCACCGGCATCCAATTAGGAGCGCCAGCATCCATTTTGACGTGGTTCATTAATTTAGTGCTAGGCTCGTGGCCCAGTTCAGGACTGGCCGTGGCACGGCGGTTGCGGACCCCTGATTTAGTCTCTCATCCTGGTTGCTAGAGTAAATTGAATATTCTGCAGTGACTCTCTCTGTTCCCTGCTAACTAGTATCTGCATAGTGTCTTCAGTAGCAAAAGAGCTCTACTAATAACATGTCAGTGACAGTAACACAGCCTTCTGCTACACTAACTCAGTCTGGCACAGGATCTGGAGTAACCCTAAAGGGGTGGTGGACACTGTTTTCAGCTGTCAGCACATGTGCCGAAGCAACAGAGCAAGCACAAAGAGACCTTTTATTGGGTAATTAACACCCTGAAACACAATAACACACAGGTAATTAACCTGCCTCCATTAAGGGGCAGATTTATCAAGAATTTGAGTTTCGAAGTGAAAATACTTTTTTGAACAGGTCTGTTTTCGTTTGAATTCAAATTGTACGATTAAATCTTTTGAATTGAACAATTCAAATGATTTCACCAAAAAAAACTTGGACTTCTCAAACTTACCCAAAAGACTCCATATAGGTTATAGGCTAAAAACAGCAATTCGCCAGGTTTAAGGTGGCGAATAGTCAAAGTTTTTAAAGAGACAGTACTTCAATATTCGAATAGTTGAATTTTTTTCAATTTGAATCAAACTTTGGCCTATTCGATAGTCAAAGAATCCAAAAATTACTTTAAACTTTCACTTCGACCCTTGATAAATCTGTCCCCTAATTGTATGTAAAGGTTCTAGGCAGCAATAGCTTTCTCTGTATGAAGCAAGGAACTGCTTAGGCCCCTTACTGAATACACAGAATGAGCTCATTTGGCAACATCGCCAAACGAGTGGATCTTTCCCGATATGCCACTAACTGGCAGGGCTATATCAGGGTAATCCGGATGTTCGTCCCTATGGCCAAATGATCGGATTACGACGAGTGCATTGGACTTCCAATGGGTCGGTTGGAAGAAAATCCAACCTTCCTGATCGATATTGTGTCCAGATATCGGTCGGGAACACCCGTCAGAAGCCCCCATACACGGGCAGAAAAGCTGTCATATCGGCAGCTTTATCTGCCTGTGTATGGCCACCGTTACTCATCCCCAGTGGCTACAGAGCACAGTCTAACCTCTAGTGGAAAATGGACATGGCACATACCTATTGTTCTGCTAATGATTTGTTGATTAGGGCCTCATGGGTGGCCCTTTACCTCCTGGGACCCCCTACAGCCAAAGGGTGTGCTTCTTCTGTAGTTATACCTGTCACTTTTGTGATTAGAAACTTGATACCTTTTCTGTGTAATATTAAGGTGCTACTATGTCTTCTGTTGTGTTTTTGGAGCTCTTTCAACCATGACATCATACACAGTCTTGCTGCTGTATGTTCTGATAAATGAACAATTGTGCAATGAATGTATAGTATGGTGCAAGGCTGAACTAATCACTCATCAGCTTAAAGCAATGCCTTTTATATGGCTCCTTCCTGAATCAAAAGGCCTGGTCACAGAAGTATTGGCTAAAGCAGATAGGGTGAACAAGGTGGGTAGGGAATAGAATAGGTTAACCTCCCCTACTTCTGTGTGAGATGTTGGTACAGGGGTCTTATTTGGTACAGGGGTGTTATGGGTATTCCCTAGCATAAAAAAATGAAGGGGTCCCACAGCATAGTCTGTTGTTGGAAAAAGGGCCTACAAAATTAGATAGAAATGTTAGGCTAACTGTCCAAGGAAAGGCTAACATGAGAATTATGTGGAAGTAATTAAGTTTCCCCCACTCTGTGTGAAACAGAGACTACAAAGCGCCCCAGTATTCTGTTAAGCAAGTCATTCTACAACATTTAAAGACCCCAGAAATAAAACCTTTTTTTACATATATCATAGCATTATCTTTGCCATAAAAGTATTTGCCTAATATTTTTACATTATTTATCTGATCCCCAATGTTCCTATATGAGGAGCCATAGCATTGCTGTATTAGTCCATTAACATTAGAAACTCTGACAGGCTGAGAAGGGACAGTCATATCGTCATCAATGGCACAAATTATTAAATATTTAAAGTTGCATTGCATTCTTAACAGATTGCCTGTTGTTTGGTTCTACTTGTAGTTTCCTGGATGTGATTCCTAATTCTTGTTTTGACTCCTGCCTGCCAAAACCTTGCTAACGATTGTGCCCCTTTGCTCGTCCAGAAAAGTGCTATGCAATATGTTGGCACTATAGAAATACATGTTAATAATAATAACCCTTGCTTGGCTTCTCTCTTATTAAGACCTGGCGGCATCCGATTAGCCAAGGGCTCCTCCTGAGGTTAAAGGCAAGAGCCAAGACCAGGGCATCTAGCATTGGTTCTGGATTTTGGGTGCCGTTCGTGACAGGAAGTTCAAGTAAAAATTACTTACAAAAGAACTGTTCACGAAAAAATTATTAATACAACCTATAAGTAACTTTTAGGGGGTTATTTACTGAACTCTGAATTTATCTCATTATTTCATTTAAAAAACCAAGACCAAACTCACATGCCCAATTTGACCTAATTCATTATTTTTAAAAACTAGAATTAATTGAGCGAAAACCATAATCTTACACATTTTTCTGAACCCTGCATTTTTTCGGGCTAAACCCAGTGCAAACCATGATATCTTCAAATTGGGATAGGTGCCTCTCCCATTGGCTTATACAGGACCTCAAAAGGAACTGTGAGCTTCTGGTAGCGAAACCCAAGGCCCTGGCACAGATTTCAGCACAGAAACAGACACTGACACAGCCTTTTATGGTTAAATTGCAGCTTTGCTGGCATTTATTTGCAACTGAACACAATTCTTCAGCCCACTGGCTTCACATGGGGAACCACATAAGGTTTTAACAAAAAAACAGTGCCGATCCTAACACCCTCACTGGTGTTCACTTTACTCACATTTGAGTTTGGCCCTCACTGGCTTTCACTTGGACCACAAATCCCAGAGTCCCCTCTGGACTCAATTGAGACACTTTAATCTCCTGGGAGTGATTTCTCTGGTCCTCTCCCAGACCTTTGTCTCTCTCTCCAACTCAGGGGATCACTCTCTGGTTCCCTGTTGCTCACCAGCACTCTTTATGTGGCCCTCACCCTCCTCCACTCCAGGAGGTCTCTAGAGGAAAACAGCAGCAGCCACAGCCAGCCCTGAGGTGTTGCTCCACACCTCCTTTTATCTATCCTTAATTAACTAATTACTTAGCTAGCTACTTAGTTTAGGCAGCTGCAAACCCTTACATGGAGCAAGGGATGGAAGTCCACCCTGCACTTTTCCATCCACTCCAGGGACCCTTAATCCAACTTTTACTGAGCAGTTCACAATTAAGCAGCATTACTTGCTTCAGCAACACAGTTTTCCCTGGAGTTTAACATTTCCCCAGCCTAATACTGGTGAAATACAAATTATATTGTGCCCTTTAGACAACCATATCTTACAGTATATACAATCACTGGGGGGTGCCTAATTGTTGGCAACATATATATATATCTTTCCTTCTCCTTTAAAGGAAACATAGCCCTCTAGCATGAAATAAGTGTGTTCTGCATCTGAATAATCTTAGTGATTGATATAATCTTATTAATTGCAATAATAACCAGCCCAAATCAGCACAGTGGTCCCTAAGCATAATTTCTCAATAGCAGTCCCGAGAACACTGTGCATGTGCAGTGTCCTGACACTCAAAAGATAGGCTAACAAGATCCAAGATGGACAACTTTAAAGGTCTGTACAGTTATAGGGCTGCTGAACCTCTGGGATGATACAGTAAATTCTGTGTATAAAATACACTATTTCTAGGCAGATTTTTTTTTTTATGGATTACGTCTTTAAGTGAGAGTTTAAATCTATAATGTACAGTAATATTTATGTTTTATGCAATGTTATTTAGGCAAAGTAATTGAGGGTAGCAATCATACTGGTGGGTACCCGTACAGGCTGGATGTGCTACAGGATAAAGTGATAGGGATTAGGCCAGAACTTATTTAGGTCCATCTGAGAAGCACGGTGGTAGTGAAAGTTGATCTGGCACATCAGACCAAGTTTACTATATTCAACTTGATGGCCCCAGTGGCACTTATACACAGCATCCATCAGAAATCATATAGGTTTACAACAATTGTTTTCTAGCAAAATTAATTCTTTGCCTCAGTTTTCTCAGACATTCTTATTCAACTGGGTGTGACAGCGAAGAGGGTTATTCAGACGGATGTGAGGTCTAGGTGGGATCAATACACAATTTTGTGTCAAGCAATATACAGACACCTTCTGAAAATCCCAAATAATGCTATTAATACTAGATCAACATACATCATATATTTTATTGTTTTTAATGAATTTTCCTTCTGGCCATCCAATTTTAACATTAAGTTTTAACTGGCTATACCACATGACACTTGCTGACTGAGAACTATAGATCAATCAATACATGACACTTCACTTGACTGCATTTGATGAAATAAAAATGATTTCAAATGACTTGTATTAATCAACACATGGATTTGGCACAGGTGTGTGGCTCTACCTGAATTCTGCTAAATGGGGTTTTTTTACAATTAATGTCTCACACATGAATTTTTCTTCACTTATTTTTTATATATTTTAATTGTGTGACACTAATATCTCTTCTAGTAGATCATTTCTTTTGGATCATTTAAAATCTTAAAGTGCAGTTTAGATAACACTTGAAATGGGAAGTTGATGAACTGCTGCAAAGTGTATGCGCATAATGTCTCAGACTGAATCATGGAGTCAGCAGCAAGACACAGAATGATGGGAGACTGTAAATTACTACTGGCATACACAAATAAGGTTGGACAGGACAATTGGGGGCCCACTGGGTTCCAAACTTCTGGGGCCCCCTCGGCACGCATACGTGAACACTGCTGTGCCAGGCTGCATTTCATTTCTTTTATGGGGCCTCAAGATTGGGGATTGGGTCTGTATACCTGTACATTCTGACCCTGTTACAGCTCTATAATCATACTTTATAATCTACCTACCAAATGTTCTAAATTTTGCAGATCAGTCACAATGTTTACATGATATTGCCAATGCTTGGTCACAGAATTCTTGGGATTTGATCAATCCCATATTATTTATTTGAGAATGTCTTGACTACCGGAGACTGGATCTTTTTCTCCACTGTCCAGTTTTCCTTCATGATTGGGCCTGAACACCTGCCTTTCCCAGTCTGTTACCATGCATGTTAAGAGCTGCAATGTCCTTTGAGTCTAAATTAGAAGATCCACAACATATCTGCAAAAGATTTACTCATCAACCAACCCCTGGCTCTACTATATCTAGCCTGCCTAAAGGTTATTCAAACCGTCAATACTCTTGACCAAGAAATGGTCTGATTTGAAGTCAGGGAGGAATTCTTTCCTCTCCTGAGGTAAGCTGGAGATTGCAAATGTTTTTTTTTTTTGGATCAACTAGAAATTAGGGAGGATTAAGTGTATTACTGGTCTAACAGTTGTAATCAGCCGAAACTGCACTGTTTAAAATGGGTTGTTCACCTTTGATATAACTTTTAGTATGTTGTAGAGAGTCATATTCTGAGACAATTTGCAATGGTTTTCATTTTTTATTTTTAGCAGTCTGTTTGTTAGAGAGCATTTGTTTTTTAGTCAGAAGAAGGGGGCAAATAAAACAAGAAAAAAATGAAGGACAATTAAAAAGTTAAGCAGATCATTTACTGAAATCCGAATTTATCTCATATTTTATTAAAAAAAAAAAAAATCACGACCAAACTCATGCTCGATTTGACCTTATTTAATAATAAAATAACTGGATCCAAGAAAAACTCAATAATATTGAAAACCTGAAAGGCTTGAATTTTTTAGGCTTCTTTCACAATTTGCTCGATTTTTTCGAGTTCTTGCCCGAAAAAGCGCAGACCACAATAACTTCAAATTGAGAAAAGTGCCTCTCCCATTGACTTATACAGGTCCTTAACAGATCTGAGATGGTGGCTTTTCAGATTTGGGCTTTTTGCAGCATCTGGGTATCTCAAACTATTAGGTTTTTTCCCACAAAAAAGCCCCAAAAAGCCCAACCAGGTAAATTCAAGGTTTAATAAATAGCCCCCAAAAGTTAACTTACAGGTAGACCACCCCTTTAATTGTAATTATCTTATGATATAGTCGAGAGTCAAATACAATGTTTTCTGGCAATATACCTAGAAATGGCTGTTCACTGATTTGCAATTTACTTCGTCTACTTCGTCAGAATTAACCGACGGTGCAAGAGACTGATAACTATAAATAATTATAATAAAACAGTCTCAAGTTGCACTCAGTAGATAACATATAATTCATTAAATTTTATTCAAAAAACACTAGGACGTTTTAGTTGATCACCATTTACCAATTCATTTATTAAATCATAATTTATAACAATCAATATATCTCACTTTATATACATTAAATTCATTTAGTAAACAATACACCATATAAACCATTAACTTGATCACCCAATAAGATTAATTTTAATTAGATTAATTTGGGTCCAAAATCTAATGTAAACAGTTCCTGTTAAAAAATACATAAATGGCTTAGAGGAGGTTAAACAGCCACATTGTTCTTAGCATCCGCTGACCAACCAAGTTCCCTGGTTGTTAGCAATTAATCCACATTAACAGCTAGGTTATACTCTGCCAAATTACAACTTTATGGCATGCTGGAAATTAAGTAGAAGTTAATTATATCAGTTATGCAGTCTTATTTAATCTTGCGAGGTTATAAAGGTAGCACATCTGCACACTGAAAGTCCCCTTTAGTTGCGCTCACTTAAAATTGTTAGAGCTGCGATACTTTGTTAGATGCGCTCACTTTGAATTGTTGGAGCCGCGGTACAGGGTTGTATGAAAGGCAGGCTAATTTCCCAGTGAATATAGCTTTTGGCAGTAGCAGGTAAATTAAGTAGTGTTTCGCAGCTAATGCCGCAATCAAAAAAGTTCACTGATCCTTGGGATTTGTCCACATATCACTTGGATGATATCCAGCATGTGTGTTAACCAGTGTTTGGTAGAATCTTTAGCGCTCCAAGTTTCCTCGCTGCAGCAGTCATCTGGATTGGCTTTTTTGCCTCCTCCACACCTTCCAGAACCAGATTTACATAGCAGGTGCCCCTGTCCCTTTTATTTGCTCAAATTTTCATCATCGGGACAGAACTATGGGAATTGGCACACAGGAAATTAAAATTTCTGAACCAATGTGGGTGTGGTTGAGACCCTAAAATCCTGCCACCCTAGGCCCGGGCCTAGGTGGCCACTCCACAAATCCAGGCATGACACCATCGCCGTCAAATACACTGTATTCTGGCCTGTGTGGGATAATACTGTATACATAAAGTTCCTTACACTATATCACTGGTCTGTCATGGATAATAAGTAGAAAGATAATTGTGCTGTTTAACTGGCATTGTTGAGATATAATTTTCAACGTTACTTACACTGGGGCAACGCACGTGCAGGCAACTCAAGAAACTTATTGGAGCACTGGGATGGATTCTTGGCCTAGCTTTAAAGGGTGTAGCACTAGCTTTAAAGGGTGGTTCACTTTTAATTTAACATTTAGTATGTTATAGAATGGTTAATTCAAAGCAACTTTTCAAATGGCCTTTGAATCATTTACTTATTTCTGCTGACTTATTCCAGCTATAAAATGGGGTCACCCCATCTAAAAAAACAAATGCTCTATAAGGGCTAGTCCACACGGTAAGATTCAGGGAGATTTGTCGCCTGGCGACTAATCACCACTTCTTTGGGTGAGTAATCTCCCTAAATTGCTTACCCGTGTTTCGCGCCTGCTAAAATGTAAAGTCACATGCACCTATTCACATGCAGCGCTGCTGAAAATTAGTGATGGGCGAATCTACCCAGTTTCGCTTTGCAGAAAAATTTGCAAAATTCCAGCGAAATTCGCGAATTGGTGAAAGAAATTGCAAAACGAGTCGCAGCACGTCATTTTTGACGTGTCATGTCGTGTCAAAAATGACGTGCGGCTCGTTTTTTTCTCGCGAATTTTTGTCAGCCGGATTTTCGCTGGCGTTTCGCAAATTTATTCGCCAGCGGCGAATCGCGGGAATTTGAAGCGAATTCGACCCTGGCGAATAAATTCGCTCATCACTACTGAAAATTGACCCAAGGCAATTTCAAGCAACTTGCCCCAAAGAAGCAGAGATTAGTTGCCAGGCGACAAATCTCCCTGAATCATACAGTGTGGACTAGCACTAAGGTTACACATTTATCACCATTGCTACTTTTTATTACTCATCTTTCTTTTCCGCTCCTCTCTTATTCATATTCCAGTTATTCAAATGAATGCATGTTTGCTAGGGTAATTTGTACCCTAGTAACCAGATTGCAGAAATTACAAACTGGGGAGCTGCTGAATAAAAAGCTAAGTAACTCAAAACCCAAAAAAAATAATAAAAACCATTTGAAAACTGTCTCTGAATATCTTTTTCTCTGAAACAGTGTGTTCCAGGGATAGTAAACCATAAGATGTTTGTTTGCCAAAGTAGATCTGTAAAAGTTAAAGGGGTTGTTCACCTTTATGTTAACTTTTAGTATGATGTAGAGAGAGATATTCTTTTTTATTTTTTGTGGTTTTTGAGCAGCTTTCCACTTGCAATTTCAGCCATCTGGTTGCTATGGTCCAAATTACCCTAACGATCAAGGTCTGAATAGAAAGGTGAGTATTAAAAAGTAGCAATAACAAAAATAGGTGCAGCCTTACAGAGTATTTGTTTTTAGATGGGGTCAGTGACCCCCATCTGAAAGCTGTAAAAGTCAGCAGAAAAAGGCATATCATTTAATTCACTTAGAAGTCTATTAAGAGTATCACAAAGCCCTGGCGATTTTTTTTCTACTATCTTTATGGCTCACATATTCAGGATCATGACAGCAGCACTGCAAGAACCTGCCTTTAGTTGAACCAGGGACCTGGTGTTCCTGAGCTGTCTGAATTACCACTGCTCTGTGTGAGCAAACAGCAAAGGCCCTGGTTCACTCATATGGCTCTGCTTTGTAAATGCAAGTAGTCATGGTTTGTTTTATATGTTGCCATATATATGGCAACATATGAAAGAATTCCTCTTGAGAAAGGCGTTCAGCCGAAACGTCGGGGTAATTCTCACTCTTGGGCAAGGGTATTCACTTTTCTATCCTAGATATTGATAGTACTTTGAGTGGTAGGTATATTAGGCTTAAGCTTTGTTTTGCCTGCATTTATATTGTATATATGTGACTAAAATGTTTCTGTATGTATCTATTTTATGATACAAAAATGTTTTTTGAAAAAATACCACTTCTGTCTGTAGTATTAAATTGTTGTGCAGAGCCTTTCCATTGCTATTTAGTTTATAATTCAGACCTATATGGGGTCTATTATTTGGCTTTTTTGCACACGCATTATGTTATATATATGGTGAATAGTGTACAAAAGAGTGCCCACCATTTACGAATTTGTTCCAGGAGCAAAAGCAGCTCATTCACCATCATAGCAAATCTCCCCTTAGGGCTGTAAGTATATAGACCAAATTGTCTTTCACAGGCCAGGATTTGGAACCAGGCCACAAAGGACCATGGTATAAATTAAGGCTGCCTCACTGGAAACGTACTTAATTCTGGACCAACTAGGCACTTGCTTTAATACAAGAAAGATTTGCATGCACTCAATCCTGGTGATTAAATTCAATTATTTGTACTAAACTGAGGCTAACCCTGATATTTGGCCTGTCCATGAGCCATTAACCCCCTCATAACCCCCATCCCGCTCTAAGGCTCCTTATTTCATTGCATGGGACTTATGCTTTTTCATTCTGGACCCCGAATTGGTGGCTGAAGAGAAGTGGGGTGCAGATTATCTTATTTTCCTCGGTGATTAAGAGTCTCTGCCATGTTCAACCTAGCCAGGTCTTCTACCAAGCAGTCAGCTCAAGGGGGGCAATTCATACAAAAAATGGAACAGGCATTTAAAACTACATGGCAAATATGTTTGTTATAAAAAAAAAAACTGCTCATTGGATCTGATATAGGGAGGAGATAAGCTGGGCAAACATTTAAAGATATATTGATTTGGCGAAGTCACCATACAAGTGGATCTTTCCCCAATGTGCTGAGGTGGGAAATACTGGCTGATCTGCTAATTTGTCTCTTGGGTTGCTGACTCAGTTCCGAAGGATTGGTGGGTTTTATCAGCCCATCAATGGCAACCTTTAGATGGAAATGTTTCTTCACAATTCCTGGTGTTCCTTTCAAATAAAATATATTCTTTCCTTTAAAGGCCTGAGTTTTTGACCTGCTCTGTTTCTTGTCCCAGATATCAGCAGTCATAGGCAAATTAGGAGATTATAGAGGAATTGGGTCAGATAGGCCCCTCCCCAACTACATCACCATATGATCTAACCCTCACCCATTCAGCCTTAGCCCTGTGCCACTGACATCATAGTAGTGCTTCTACATGGAGCCTTGTGCAGTTGAAGGGTATAGTTGGAGAATAGAAGTAATAGTTGCTTAGACATGTAGAAAATGTGTGGTTGTATATACTTTGAATTAATGGTATTGAACAAATAAGATAATATGGACTTCAGAATAATCATTCTGGCAGTGTTATAGCAATGTGTGCATATTTTCTGTATCTCCCTTTTTTTACCTGGCTAAAATTGTAATTACGGTCTTTATAGCACATACAACTATGCTGTAAATTATAGTGAGAGTAAAGTGATTATGTTTGTATTTATGGTTCTGAATCTAGATACCACTCAGAAGGATCCTATTGTTTCCTTTTAAATTACGCATAATTCAAATGATAGCTCGGGTAGTAAAATAAACGTTATGTACACAGTTTGTAAAGGATCAGAAGTCATTACTTAGCTTTTTTCAGGTTTGCGTACTGTATAATGCATTGTTATTGTCACATTAAGGGGCAGATTTACTAAATTCGACCATCGAATTTGTAAATTCGATTGAATTGAATAGATCGAATAAAAATCTATTCGACTAGTCAAATTTCAAATTACTTCCCCTTTACATTTTTATTCAATTGGCTACTTTGTTTGAGGTATACATTGTTGTTCTTGATGTGTATTTGTGTAAATATCTGAATTGTGAATCCAGTCGTTTAAATGTCTTATTGTAGCTGCCATATTGTATTGTTTGATATTGGGGAAGTTGAGGCCTCCATTTAAAGTTTTTTTAGGATAATTAGTTTTTTCCCCTTCCAAATAAAGTTCCTAAACAATTTATATGTTTGAATGTCTCTTTGTAATCTGTATAATAGTTTAGGGAACGTTACCATTTTTAACAGATTTGCTCTTCCCATAGCAGAGAGATGGTAGGATTGCCAATTTTTTAGATCCTGCATTATTTCCTCTATGCTGCGTGTGATATTATGGGAGTAAAGTTCATGTGGTCTTTTCGGTATCTTGATATCTAAATATGTATATATCTCGTGCCTAGCCCATGTAAGGTCATATTTATTACCCCATCTGGGTTTCCCTTTTGTTCCTAATGGCATTATTACTGATTTGGTGATATTGATACAGTATCCCGAGGTTATAATTTTATTTAATGATTGACAAAATACGGTATGCTTGATAAATATGTATGAAAATTATAAAAGTATAAAGAAAACACAAATAAAAATTATTGCAAAAATATATTTTTATTGATATAAAATATACATAACAATTTAATAATATGTATAAAATAGAAAAATAGAAAACATATACTAAAATAAAAATCAAGGTCTAAGTGATAGACTGAAGAATTATAGAGAGGGTTTGATTTCATCCACAAATGGTGAAGATTGAATTTCTGTGTTACAGCCTTGGGTGCTCTGTTCAGTATGCCTGCAGGGAAGAATGAAATTTGGGTTACTTTGACAGAAAAAAAATACAAAACATGAATTAACCAGAACAAGAAAATCTCACAGCACCCCTCTATTCCACAACATCCCAAAGTACCTGGTTATTTCTGGATGATGACAGCTTCTGGCTCCTCTGCTGACTTCTCTGCCGTCTTCTTTTTCTTCTTTATGCGATATGCAGTAATTAAGAAAAATGCTGCTCCAATCACTGCCATTGCTGGTATAATTGTCATAGCAATCTGCATACTAGTCAGCTTACTGGCATTAGGAATGATGTCCTCTAATTTTTCAGAGACCTGGCAGAAATAAGATTTCACTGCAGATTAGGTGTGAACATTATTTAAGCAGAAACTCCTGGTAATTCTATTTAATTGGCTAAGACTAAATCTAACAACAGAATTTAAAATGTTCCTATTCACTAGACCCTACAATAGAAAGGATAAGAGACACTACTTACCTTTATAATAAATACTGAAGGCGTCACAACTCCCATCAGCCTAGTAAAGAACAGCTCCAAAACATTGGATGTCTTACGTAGTTTTGGACTCACTAAGTTCTGGAGAGCGAAAACAAAGGGTTAGGATCATATTTTCAGAAGCACATTAAGGGCAAAAATACACATTACATGAGCTACAGAGAACTTCATTCATTTCTATAAGAAATAAGGAACAAGAAAAATATAATGGGATAAATATATTGGAGGTAAAATATAGTACAGTAAAGTTTACATTACCAGTTTCATGTTAAGTATCGGGACTTGGCATATAGCTTGAAATACTCCAGCGATTGCAATGAAAGCCTGGAAAAATAGAAGAGTAAGAAAAATTGACAATTAAGATAAGCTAATTTCTTATAAATGGCAGAATAGTCAAACACAGGAGAAATCCATGTGCATTATTATATATTAGTGCCACTAAATCTACAGGCACATAGAACAAACTGATGATACTCACATAGGCAGCTGTAAGGTTGATATTTTGGAAGACGATAAAGAGCAATATAAGGTATGCACTGACGGTGAGCCCTATTCCACACAATATAGGATCGAAAGTCTTCCTTTTATTGTAACGCTTGCTCAATTCCATGCCAATAATAAGGCCAATTAGAGTCATTACACAATGGATGACTCCATAGTACACGCTAGGAAAACAAAGGTTTTGTTAACTACCATATCAACATCAGTTATCCGTTTTTAATGTATATAAAACAGGTTACTGGTAAAGCCTTGGATCTAATGAAAATGATGCCCATAGACTCCAGTGGATGAAAAGTAATTGCGTCAAAAAAAATGTGTCGCCCATAGACTTACATTTTGGCAAATTTTGGCAAAGCAAAATGTGTCACATTCAACCATCACTACTAGTGATGGGCGAATCTCACCCGTTTCGCCAAAAAATTAGCGAATTTCTATGGAATTGGCGAAAAAATTTGCGAAACGAGTGGCGTGTCGTTTTTGACACGCGTCGCGTCAATAACGACTCGCGACTCGTTTTTTTTGGCGAATATTTGCTGCCGAATTTTTGCTGGTGTTTCACGAATTTATTAATCACTACTTAAATCAACCCTGGCCTAACCCACTGGTCATTACTAAGTTATTTTGCCTTTTTTAGAAAATCTGCATAGTACTACTGATAAAGGTATCTTACATCAGTGATTTTCAACCTTGTGCCTCCAGCTGTTAAGAAACTACAAGTCCCACAATGCATTTGCCTGACTGTGGCTGTCAGACTCCTTCATTGCATTGTGGGACTTGTAGTTCCTTAACAGCTGGAGGCACAAGGTTGAAAATCACTGTCTTACATGAATGGGGGATATTAGACATATATCATAATGCACTGCAACTTCACAAGTTATTGGTCAATAATCTAGGACACATCTCCAGATTTTCTGGGGTAAAGGAAAAAATTAACCAGTGGCAGTGACAGATTTACACAGGGCTCCTTTACCTTTACTAGACACCTGATTTGTTGTCCCCTGGGTTGTAAGGGGCCCTGAAATTGTATGCCTGTGCAAGAGTTGGGTAAAGTACATTGTAGGTAATGAAATACACATGAAAACATCTTACTTTACTTAATAAGAGCAGAACTTACAAGTCATCATATTTGCAGTCTGTGGTCATACAATGTTCCTTGATATTTAGCGTTGTTCGGGTTTCATTAAATAATCGCCTGGCCCATATATAATTTCCACCATATACAAAAGCATAGCATAATAAGCCAACTGTGAAGGTGAGAAAGCTACAACTGAAAGAGGAGAGATTAAGTTAGTGACTAACCGTTTTTTTTAATGTCTTGGGTTATTTATCTCACATTAAAGGACTAATAAAAATAACAACAGTTATTTCTATTAAGTTAATGTTTTGATTATTTTTTTAATGTGAAGAGACACTTACTTGGTAAGCAATTGCTTTAGGTCAGAAAAGAAAGAAGAGTCTAATTCAAGATTGTCACTTTCATCTTCCTCTTTGTCCATGTCTTCAGGATTCTTCATGATTATTATGGCCAGCACCAGTCCAAACAGGCCAAGAGCTGGAGTTATCTGTATTAAAATGAAGATCCTTGTTATTAAACAATTCATTTCACCAATAACAGAATTATCCCTGGGTCATACCATACAGATGGCTGTAGAGTTACTTTCTCAGCTTATATTGAACTATGTACTGCCATTAAATGAGACAGTCCTTAAGGGGTGCCATGTTTCTATTTTGTTTCAGAGGCTTTAGTAGTTAAATAAACTTTATTGCCCAGGATGAGTAACAATTTTCCATTTAGTTGTGCTAAAAACTGATTTTTATATCATATATTTCAATATACTATAAAACTGAAACTCATTATATAATATTCCTACTATACCATATTAAACTATAGTTAAAAGTTTTCCTTAGTTTGGATGTTTCACTCTCTGAGACCCAAAAATGCTACTTTTTTTTTGTTTTACTTACACGTAGTGCATAACGCCAGTGTTCAGACGACAATTCAAGTAATGGTATTCCAATGAAGCAAGCAGATATACTGTAATAGAAGGACAACAAACGATAAAGGCATAAGTATCAGTGTATATTGTAATTACTTACATCAGTGGATTAGGTAATAACCTCACTTGCATTCATGAGAGGAAACTTTAGGACAAGGGTGTCCAAACTGCGGCCCGAGGGCCACATTTGGCCCAGAATGGATATGAATGCGGCCCAGCTTGAAATGCTCAATTCCCGAGGAAACGTCATGTCACAAAGGATTTAAGAGGAGGGGGGACTTTGCCCATTGCCTAATTAGCAATAATAATATAATAATAAGTCTACATAAAGGGGACATTTTGCAAAACATTTGCCTGATTTTTTTCTTTAGTTTTCGATAAAATGCCAGATTAAAACTGTATTTGTCTCAACCTAGATTCTAGGGCTTCAGATATATTAATTTGCCTTCAGTATTGTTTTTCCTCATTAACAACACACGATGTGATAAGGGCAAATATATTGTAACCTCCATAGCCCCACACAGCTGATTAACAGCAGAATGCCAATTAAATAATAATAATAGTTCAAAGAATGTCAGGCTAAGGGCTGAGCTCAACGGACGCATGTGTTTTGGCCCCCACACATTTTCACCTCACCAAATCTGACCCTGGTTGCAAAAAGTTTGGACACCCCTGCTTTAGGAATTCGGTGGTAAAATGAGTGTGCAACATATAAACACCTAGGGGCAGATTTACTAATGATCACATTTTTTGGGGGGACATTTTCGATTGAAAATGGACCAAATAGGTTAGTTTTCAATCAAATTGAAATTGGGACTGGAACTAATTCTCAGGACTGGTTCTAGGAGGTCCCCCATAAGTTAAAATTGCAATGCGGCAGCTTTAAGGTGGTGAAGTGTCGAATTCAAAGAGACAGTACTCCAAAATTCGAATTTCTGATTTTTTTTCAATTCAAATCAAATTTTGGGCTATCATTTATTCAAAGTAGCCCATTACTTGGAAATTCAAATTTAAAAAATTCGAAAATTCACTTCAACCCTTAGTAAACGTGCCCTCTAATATAAGCTATTATCTAGTACTTACCTTAAAATTGCTTTACTGCAGGTGTAAAAACCTAGCACGCGTGTCCTCTGCTCAGGTTTGAAAAGATCGGCAATCACTAAAGGAACTGTGGCTAAGCAGCTATCCGCCATTGCAGCCACTAATAGTCTCATGGACATGAAGAGCCAGAACCCCTAGAGTTGGGAAAGATACAAACACGTTGAGCACTTTATTAAGAGTCACACTGAATAACAAGATTCAGACTAATGTAAATAAGTAAAGTGAAGTCAATTCTATTAAGACTTTAATGCTATATCAGCTAACTTTGCTCCTGAATGGCTCAGTTAGGGGAACCTCTGACTCCCCCCATGCTTAAGGCAGCAGACTTCACTTATTTTATCCCAAAACTTAATTGCATAGAAAGTGCACTCTGAACTAAATAAGCTAAATCCAGTGTTAAGGGAAGGATTTGTCAAAATAACCTTAAAAGGGGAGAAAAAATTTGTAAAATTTACAGAAATTGGGTTGAATGAATAGCAAATAAACACATAGCTACCTGCTGGGGAATAAACGTGCATCCGAAGGATAAAAAGGAATAGAAGAATAGTCCGACGCACAATACCATCTTACGATTATAGCTAGACGTGGCACAGGTTAGAAACGGTGAAAGGATCACTTGAATGCATAGAAATGCTGTTGAGAAAAAACAATATTATGAGAGAAGAGAGTGACAGAGAGACTGTCAAAACTCACATGTAACAGTAGGCTGGAAGAGTTGACAGATGCATAAATATGGGTTAAATAACAGCTCCCCCCCAAAAAAAAATTCACATTAGGATATTATGGGGGTTATGTAATAAAAGCATAATGTTTCCCACAATCAGGGTTGGACTGGGCCAGTAGGAAACCGGGAGCCCCGGACCCCCTGGCTGGCAACAGTTATACTGGCCTATAGCAACCAATCCAAAATCATTTACTGGTCACCAGGGCGAAAATGCCTTTTATTACATATGCTAAGTTAAAAAGAAAACACAGTGGCCTTATAGACAAACATACAGAAAAAATAAAATAATGAAAGTTTTGTCATACCTAAAAACACTAATGGTTGTGTCACTTGCGCGGGCTGATATTCATTTTTTATAGTTGGTAGAATAGCTATAAAAAGAGACAAGAAGAAGACCATGTTAATACAGATGCTCAGGACCACCTTGGGTCATTACATAACATCCCCCATTACCTATCCTCCCACTCAAACTTCAAAAAGGACATTTAGAAGGTGTTATGGTTTATTATTATATTAATAATTATATATTAATGCTAAGAAAATAGGAAGTTTATAAAATTGTCCTTCATGGTAGGACAATGGTTCCTCCAGGCAGCCTTTTGCTACCCTGGGAAAATGTCATCTTTATGGCCTTGTCTTATGGTAGAAATACCCCTCAATGTGCTTTATGAATGAAACCAGATAGATCTACAAGTTAATGAAAAACCAATGTCTTACAAATAGGGATGAGTGAACTGTTTTACCATGCTTGAATTTGAGGCAACATTCCGCATTTCCCCTTCTGCAATTTTTTTTTTTTTTTTTACAAAACTGCAACAAAAAAGTTGCCGCAAGAAAAAAACCTTTGGGGGTCGTTTATCAAACCTTGGCAAACTTGCCCATGGGCAGTAACCCATGACAACCAATCAGATTGCTGCATTCATTATTCTACTTGCAGATGGCTTATCATTGGTTGATTGCTATAGGTAACTGCCCATGGGCAAATTTGCCCAGTGTTGATAAATGAACCCTATTGCATTTGGACAAAAAATGTCACTGCAAGAAAAAAAGGCCATTGATTTTAATGCATTTGGAGTGACAAAAAAAGTGTCAAAAACAATGTGTTGCCTAGTGACTTCAATACACTGTGATTATGGGGCTATTGGGGGCTTATGATATCCTTAGTTTACAGTGGGGGGGACATAATCCAGTAAGCGTATATACAGTGACTGGATTAATTAAGTCAAAAGTTTTTTCCTAATACAGTCACATCACACACACTGAGCACTAACTTGGTTGAACTGCTTACCCATAAATAAATACTGGTCCAAAAACGACACAAAGTGTAGGTAGCTATATAATGCGATGATGAAGAAGGCCCGATTATGGGAGATTTCAAGGGGAGCGTTCTTCTCCGCACTCTTCTCATCTTTAGTCTCTTCAATGATTACATTGCTTTCCACGTCTCGCTCTTGAGAATCTTGTTTTGAGTTTTTGAAATTTTTGAAAAAGGTGAATAATAGTCTAAAGAAGCTGAAAATACTGAAATGACAAGACAGATACAATTATTTACACACTATATCCTGCAAATGTTACCCTTATAAATGGTGTTCATAGATATCATCAGTTATAATTGATGCTTAGGTATGTCTTATATTTCACATATAATAATATACCCTGCGTTGTATTATATGGGAATATTAGAAGTCACTAGTGATGTGCGAATCTCCTCACTTTCGCTTCGTCCAAAAAAACGAGCCACGGCACGCCTTTGACGCGCGTCGTGTCAACTTCGCGACTCGTTTTTTTTTCGGCGAATTTTCTGGGATTCGCCCCTGGCAAATAAATTCGCCCATCACTAGAAGTCACCTTGGAGTTTCATGATCTGTGTAAAACCACTGAATGATCACAGAACTCCTCACTGCTTATAATTAGTGATGGGCGAATTTATTCGCCAGGGGTAAATTTGCAGCGAATTCCCGCGATACGCCGCTGGTGAATAAATTCGCAAAACCCCAGCGAAATTTTGCAGAAAAAAACGTTTTTGACGCGACGCGACCCGAATACGATGCGACAATGTTGACACGACGCGCGTCAAAAGCGTGCTGCGACTCATTTCGCAAATTTTTTCGCCAATTCGCGAATTTCTCTGGAAATTGGCGAAGCGAAACTCGGGAGATTCGCCCATGACTACTTATAATATTCTTCTGTTTACAAAGCAAAGAAAGCTTGGGTGAGCCTGGCGCCTCCACTGCCTGCGGCAACTTGCTGCTGCCCCTCCCCCTGTACGCTCAACTTTTTTGCACCGGGGGGCATGAAATCAGTGGAGGCGTCCAGGACATCAGCATAGAGAGTGCAATTACACTCTCTGCCGAATTTACAGTTTGAAAATCAGAAATTAATCTCTTAATGTTACCAGGAACAGCATTACCGCAGCCCTTGGTAATTAGTGGGGTGCTGCCGCCTTAGTGCAGCGCCCCTGAAAGCAAGAAACAGATTTATTAGCCCTCACATCTTTGACTTACCCACAAGACATGTTGCAACTTGCAGTATCACAGCTAAAGTATAAATGATCTATAACTGACAAGCTGTGGTTAACAACCTCAGCACCCGCTATGACATCATCGTGATCTGTTACTGACCAGCTGTGTTAACAATCTCAGCTCCTTTTATGACATCACTGTAATGTCAGACTACTATGATGCCACAATGTTGAAAGGTCACTGATAATACAGTTAAGACTTTACAGGGGTGGTTCACCATTAAACTACCTTTTAGTATGTTATAGAATGGCCAATTTTAAGCAACTTTTCACTTGGTTTTGATTATTTTTTGTATAGGTTTTTTTTATTATTATTTGCATTTTTCTTCTGACTCTTTTCAGCTTTCAAATAGGGGTCATTGACCCCATCTAACAAAAACAACAAATGCTCTATAAGGCAACTATATAAGTATTGCTACTTTATATAACTTATCTTTCTATTAGAATGGCCAATTTTAAGCAACTTTTCAATTGGTTTTGATAAAAAAATTTTTTTTATAGTTTTTTAAATAATTTTAATTTATTATCTTCTGACCCTTTCCAGCTTTCAAATAGGGGTCACTGACCCCATCTAAAAAAACAAATGCTCTATAAGGCTACTACAATAGTATTGCTACTTTTTATAACTTATCTTTCTATTCAAGCCCTCTACCTTTTCATATTCCAGTCTCTTATTCAAATCACTGCACGGTTGCTATGGTAATTTGGACACTAGCAACCAGGCTGCAGAAATTAAAAATCAGAGCTGCTGAATAAAAAAAGCTAAATAACCCACAAAACAATAAAAAAATTAAGACCAATTGCAAATTGTTTCAGAATATCACTGAAAGTTAACTCAAAGGTGAACAACCCCTTTAAAGGGGAACTATCATTAAAATGCAAAATAAACTTCATCTTAGTGAAATAAGAAAATGTCTAAATATAGTGGAATTACTAAAAATTAATAGCCCCATTCCTAATTAGGAAACATACAAAGCATTATGAATAGCAATATTACAAAGCGAGGAAAAGATCTTTGTCTTACCCACAAGCCATCTTGTGTCTTGCAATATTCGCAGCTAAAGTGTAAATGATCTGTTATTGACTAGCTGTGTTAATAACCTCAGTGCCCTTTATGACATCATAGTGATCTGTTACTGACCAGCTGTGTAAACAAACTCAGCACCCTTTATGACATCACTGCAAAGTCAGACTATTATGATGTCACAATGGAAGCAGTTGAAAGGTCATTCACAGATAATACAGTTAAGACTTTACAGGGGTGGTTCACCATTAAAGTAACTTTTAGGGGCAGATTTACTAAATTCACATGAATGATTTGAAATTCGATCGAATTTTTAAAAAGATTCGAATTAGAATTTTCGAATATTTTTTATGGCCGCTTCAACCATTGAATTTTGAGAATTAGATTGAATCGAATGATTTGAATAATTCGAATAAAATTATATTCGAATATTCAACAGTCAAATTTTTTGCCCTTTAAATTTTTATTCGACTGCCTAGTTCACCAGATTAAAGCTACCGAATTGCTATTAAACCGTATGGGAAGCTCCCATAGGGTTTTTTTTTAGTTTTTTAGATCGAATAAAAAAATTGGATCGAATGGTTAAAATCATTTGATTTGAATGATTTAATCGATCAAATTTTTTTTATTCGATCGTTCAATCTATCGAATTGTGGTAAAACCATTCAGATTCCATATTCAAATTTGATGGTTTTAAATTCGAGCACAATTCTATTGATTGAATTCGAGGGTCAATTCACCCTTGAATTCGACCAATAGTAAATCTGCCCTTTAGTATGTTATAGAATGACCAATTTTAAGCAACCTTTTAATTGGTTTTGATAATTTATTATTTTATAGGTTTTTAATTATTTTAATTTATTATCTTCTGACTCTTTCCAGCTTTCGAATAGGGGTCACTGACCCCATCTAAAAAAACAAATGATCTATAAGGCTACTACAATAGTATTGCTACTTTTTATAACTTATCTTTCTATTCAAGCCTAGTGACGGGTGAATTTATTCACCAGGGGCAAATTCGCAGCGAATTCCCGCGATTCGCAAATTTTTTTGCCAATTCGCGAATTTCGCTGGAAATTCGAAAAATTTTCGGCGAAGCGAAACGGGGTAGATTCGCCCATCACTATTCAAGCCCTCTACCTTCATATTCCAGTCTCTTATTCAATTCAATGCATGGTTGCTATGGTAATTTGGACCATAGCAACCAGGCTACAAAAATTAAAAATCAGAGCTGCTGAATAAAAAGCTAAATAACCCACAAAACAATAAAAAATTAAGACCAATTGCAATTTGTCTCAGAATATCACTCTTACTAAAAGTTAACTCAAAGGTGAACTATCATTAAAATACAAAATAAACTTCATCTTAGTGAAATAAGAAAATGTCTAAATATAGTGGAATTACTGAAAAAGAATAGCCCCATCCCTAATTAGTAAACATACAAAGCATTATGAATAGCAATATTACAAAGCGAGGAAAAGATCTTTATCTTACCCACAAGCCATCTTGTGTCTTGCAATATTCGCAGCTAAAGTGTAAATGATCTGTTATTGACTAGCTGTGTTAATAACCTCAGTGCCCTTTATGACATCATAGTGATCCGTTACTGACCAGCTGTGTAAACAAACTCAGCACCCTTTATGACATCACTGCAAAGTCAGACTATTATGATGTCACAATGGAAGCAGTTAATGATGCCATAAAACAAAGTAATGACTATCCTATACCAAGTGTTATTTATTTAAAATGTTAAGATAAATTCTACCATCCCCATCATTTAGTGAGCTGTTAATGGTTGAATTATCCTCCCTCCAGTAAATGTAATCAAGCAGTAATGATTGGCATCTTCACCAGCTTTCATTAAATTGCTGGATCATTAAACATATCCAAATTGTCAGAAAAATTTATTTTTTCATAAATCCAAAAACCATAAAAAAACTACTGGGAATCCTTCCTGTATCCCACGGCATCGATCGCCCATAATGCACCTTGGTTCTGATATCTCCTATAACTGAGATTTCTGATGTCTCTTAATTGCCAGCAACAATATGCTTATAGGGCAACTGTGTTTAGAAGCTATCCCCCATATTAATGGTTAATAATATTTGAAATTAATCCTTCTATCCCATGAAAGCTTCCCTTTGTGCCAATGTCTCCTCCCTCCCATCTCCTCCTGGCCACAGCGATAAATATTCCAGTAGAGTTCTCTGTCCTTTATAATGTTTGCCGCTGTTATTAATCCTCGGCTGGGACTTCAGCATTTGGTTATTTGTAGTGATGGGCGAATCTCATGCGTTTCGCTTCGCCCAAAAATTTGCGAATTTCCAGAGAAAAAATTCGCGAAACGAGTCGCGCGTCGCGTCAGACGCGGCGCGTCGCTTCAGACGCGGCGCGTCGCTTCAGACGCGGCACGTCGCGTCGTTTTCGGCGCGTGCCGCGTCGTTTTTGACGCGCGACTCGTTTTTTTGGGCGAATTTTTCGGCGGTTAATTTTTGCTGGCGTTTCGCGAATTTATTCGCCCATCACTAGTTATTTGTCCTGGGAGCAATATAATGCTGTCCAATCAATAACTTATTTTATATTAAAATAAAGGGGCGGAGAAAGGACAAATATTTCTGTGATATGCCATGGAGAATATCTGGGACCGCTGATTAACCCTGTGATAGTCAATTCCTCCTGTACAAATGTTCCATAAACACTAGTAAATAGAACATACAGGTATGGGACCTATTGTCCAGTATGCTTGGGACTTGAGGTTTTCTGGATAAGGGATCTTTCCATAATTTGGATCTTCCTTAAGTCTACTAGAAAACCATGTAAACATTAAATTAACCCAACAGGCGGGTTTTGCTTCCAGCAAGGATTATTGGATGGTACTTTTTAATTATTACAGAGAAAAAGAAAATTATTTTAAATAATTTTTAATAATAAATTTTTGGATAATATGGAGGCTACGGGAGACAAACTTTACGTAACTGGGAGGTTTCCGGATAAGGAATACCATACCTGTACTGAGTTTTATTGTTGCCGGCCATTCCACAGAATTTATAAATGGTTTTAATTCCTTTATTATTTGTGGTGCTTGAGTTATTTACATTTGTATTCAGCAATGTTCACAATCTGGTTGCTAGGGTCCAAGTTACCCTAGAAACCATGCATTGACTTGAATGAGAGAATTGAATGAATAGGAGAAAGCCTGATTTAAACAATAACAATAAGGGGCAAATTTACGAAGTTCACGTGAAATGATCGAAGCTCGATCGAATAACGATCATACGAATTTTTCGTGAAATCGTAAATTAAAATTTGGCCTCTTCGATC
>CM044435.1:129119643-129130453 GCA_024363595.1 Xenopus borealis | reverse complement strand
TATTAATGACAGCTAAAAATATAATAAGTACAAGTATGCTATGCAGAACCCAGAGCTTTCTGGATAAGGGGCCTGTCCAAAATTTTGACCTCCACATATCACAAGTAGTGATGGGCGAATTTATTCGCCAGGGGTGAAAATTAGCCAAAAAAAAACGAGTTGCATGTCATTTTTGACGCAACGAAAACGATGAGACGCGTCAAAAGCGTGCCGCGACTCATTTTGCAAATTTTTTGCCAATTTCTCTGGAAATTAGCGCATTTTTGGCAAAGCGAAACTGGGGAGATTCGCCCATCACTAATCGCAAGTCTACTAAAGATCAGTTGAATATTATATAAACCTAATAGGCTGGGTTTATCCAATAAGGATTAAGTATATTTTAGTTAGGATCAAGTACAAGGTACAGTATTGTTTTATCATTACATCATTATAATGGAGTCTATGGCCTTCACATAATTCAGAGCTTTATGTATAACAGGTTGCCAGATAACAGATCCTGCACCTTGGAGCTTTTGGTATACAGTTATGGGATATGTTATCCCCGAAACCCGTTATCCAGAAAGCTCTGGATTACGGAAAAGCCATCTCACATAGACTCCATTTTATCCAAATTTTTGAAAATGATTTCCTTTTTTGCTGTAATAATAAAACAGGACCTTTCACTTGATCCAAACTAAGATAAAAAAAAATCCTTATTGGAAGCAAAACCATCCTATTGGGTTTATTTAATAATTACATTAGTAGAATGATCCAAAGTACGTAAAGATCCATTACCCAGAAAACCCCAGGTCCCATGTACATGGTCCTTGGGGTTTCAATGAATTCTATTGCAGGGCACCAAGTATTAACATTTCTTATAACAAATTTTAAAAAGTCAAAAAAACAAAAATCCAATTGAAGGAAAGTTAGCATTTTTACAATTTTGTTAGAAATAAAATAATGAAAATGAACACAGTTACATATTCTGACCTTTGAACATTTGTTTTATGGCTTTTATATTCTTAGATAAGAATAGGCCGTATTTTATGCACCCTGTTACATTAGGCCTCCAATAAGGTGGTATTTTTATAACTGAAGATTTTTATCTTCTGATTCCTGCATTGTGCATGCTGAACTGTAAGAAATAGATTATATAACAACCAGCTAACTCATAGAGTGAAAGCCCAATGACAAGCCTTCAGAAATGTGATAGATATTTCATAGCTTTTTCAGTGAAGTCTGTATCGGAGTCGGTGCTAATTTAAGTCATCTGCTTTTCCCAATAACACATACTCACCAGCATTATATATAATATGGAGTGAGTCTGATCAAGTAGCAGTTTTTCTAAGACAGAAGCTAAAGCTGGCTGTGAATTTGGTCCCTTAAGGACAAAGCCCACCAACAGTCATGCCCACCCAATATCAGGCCAAATATAACACGGATATCAATCATGCAGGTTTGAAAACCCTGTTGGAGTAGTAAAGCATTGCCACATTCATGTGTTCTTCATCCAGCTGGTCTCTGTAGGCCCCACTGTATGATCTGAGCAGTCCTGATCCAGTGCAAGGTCACCAAACGAGCAAATCTGTGTCAGTAGACACTACATAGACCCCTACCCTATATAGACCCCCTTCCCCTCCCTTCTCCCACAAAAGCCTAGCTGCTACCCTGGGCAAATGTTTCTAAGTTTTTACTTACCTCTCAGTGCAGATTCTGTCCAGTGGAGTTCACAGCAGCCATCTTCCTCTGCTCTGTAATCTTCCTCTCCTCTGTAATCTTCGGCATGAGAGCGGAATATTGGTGCATGCACTTGGAGCAATCCCGCTTTGCGACAACTGCACACGCGCCGAAAGTCACAGAAATTGCCAATGTGCCGCTCTCATTCCGAAGATTAACGAAGAGCCAGAAGATGGCTGCCGTGAACTCCGCTGGACAGAATCTGCACCAAGGGGCAAGTAAAGACTTAGAGGCATTTGCCTGGGGTAGCAGCTAGGCTGGGGGGAGGTTTTTTTTTTTTAGGGTTGAATTCTCCTTTATATGAAGCCAACTTACTTATAGTTCTCTGGTTTATTTATACGGCTAAAGTGTTTAGTTTAATTGATGCATGCTAATCATAGTCTAAACGTTTATAAGTACCCATTGATGAATTAAATACACGTGGTGGAGGAAGCTGGTACAGTGCTACAGGTTATAGCTTGACTCTGAATGAGCACCTTGGTGGTTAAAAAGTTTGGGTCAGGTGGACCATGTAAATACAACAAACTACACTATATCACCTTTCTTTCTTTTTGCTACATATATTTCTCCCTGAGCTGCTTTTACATTGACTCCTATTGATCATGACTTTTGTTGCTCATTGTACTCGGGAGAGAACGAGTTCTGTGAGTCGGCTAACAAAGGGAAGATCTTAGGAACCTGTGGATAACTTTATTTTTACCTAACTTCATCTAAAATAAGGTACCTGAATTTGTCATTCTCCAAAAAGACTTTGCAGTGTACCATTGAAGGAGGAGCCTGATAAAAGTGAGGCAATAGGATAGGTAAGGTCCATGGTTGTTTTGGGTAAAGATGACAGCATCTACAAGAAATGAATGGAGTTTAGTTGGAGAGTAGTATCCAAAGAGTTGTACTAAGTACCAATGCATCCTGCTTCTTTTGCTGAATCATGGCAAAGTGTGTGTATAGAAGCTGGGGAGCTCTGAAGGCACCACCACCCTGGACATAGAGATAGTTTCAGGGTTCCCACAGCAGTTTGTGTCAATAGGTGTTTCAGACCTGCTCCAAGGAAATCAGATCTAATTCCAGCCACAGCCGGCACTATAAAACTAGTAGTGGAAACTTGCCCGATTCACAAAAATACATACACACAACAGCGTCCATTTGTAGCTTCATGGGCAAGTGTGGTAGACATACCTCTGAGCGAGATTCTAATCATGTGAGCAATGTTGGAAAAACATAGCAAAAAGTGTGTAAATAAACGTGCCGTAATATCATTTTGAATGTGAACGTCACAGTGGCTTTCTATGGCGGGTATTTTTGTTGTAGTTCTCCCATGCTCTCAATAACCTTGGCAGTAAAGAAGTCAGACAAACACTCCCAATGAAAAAACGAATTGCGAAGTTGAGCCTCCACCTGAAATGAACATATAGGTGCTGCACCGTACCTTGTTTCACCTTCACCAGCACCAAAGCAACGGTCAATGCACAGTTGAGGCAAGAAAAGTCAGCTTCTGTCTAAAAGACTCTAGAATAAAGCTCATGCTGCCAGATGAACCAGCATGAATGGAAAGAAAAATAAAGAGGTGAAAAACATTAGGGCATACAATATGGAACGAGTCATATTTCACGAGTCCAAAACATTTAATTTTAAATGTAATATATTGACACAGCTATCCAATGCATAGTTGTGTCCTGGCTACACTAGATTCCAATAAAATGACAAAAAAACATCCAATTAAAGGAGACATTTTGTGTAAAAAATAATGTACCAGTGTGTTATACTAATTTAGATATAGAAGAATTGTGCTTTAAAAAGAAGTGTTTCAGGCTGTTTTATTGAATATTTCTGCAAAAACCCTAATAATTCCTCCATTCTCTTCAACTTCTTGCTAAGTTCTTTCCCAGGCTGTGCAGGGGAGCTGGCATCACTCAGCACACTGCAGTGTAGGACAGGAACCAATCAGCAGCCTGTCTTTGCTTGTGTGACCGCAGGGCTGTGATTGGATGTCCCCCTCCTACTGTGCTTATGGCAGGGACAATTAGGACATGCCCCTTCCTGATTTGAAACAGGGATCAGTGAACATCTATAAGGAGCTCCAATAAAGAGACTATTTTTAAAGATAATTTTTAGCACCACGTAAAAGCAACACCATATATAACTTATAATTGTCTACAAAATTAGTTTTTTTTCATTTATCCTATATGTCTCCTTTAATTCTAATTATCCTAATCCTACAGATACAGACCATATTGGTCAGATTTCTGTTAAGCCTAAGCTTTAAACCAGGGATCTGCAACCTTGGCTCTCCAGCTGTTAAGGAACGACAAGTCCCACAATGCAATGAAGGAGTCTGCCATGATTCATAAAGGCAAATGCATTGTGGGACTTGTAGTTCCTTAACAGCTGGAAAGCCAAGGTTGCAGATCCCTGTTTAAACCAATAATGCCCAATGTACAAAGTAAGGTCCGTACAGAATGGGTTTGCAGAGATTGGAATGGAAGAAGTGGACTGGCCTGCACAGAGCTCTGACCTCAAACCATCTTAATTAACAGGGATGACCTGGAATGAAAACAGCAAACCCTGATCCTGACCCCCAACTTCATTGCCCAACTGCTTATGTGTGGATGGAAGCAAATCCCACGAACAATAATCCCACACCTAGAGCCTTCTTAGAAGAGTAGACGGCAAAGGCTAAAATCAGCAACAGGATCAATTTCATGTTAATCCCCTTTATTTTGGAATGAAATGTTAAACAGGCAGGTATACACATCATTTTGGCCAGTGTAGCTGATTTATATATTTTTTTGGAGGAATGTACCAAATCAAGGATTTAGTTTGGGATCAAATCCAAGTGCCTTGCTGAACTGAGTCACAGTTACTTTCAAAGATGGCAACTCCCTGTGACACGTTTGAAGTCCTGGATCATTGCTGTAACTGAGAAGCTGAAACTTTAGGCTGGTGCAATGAGATAATTTTATTATTGTGAGTGGGCACTGAATCTCAGGTTCTCTAATGAGCCTCAGGAAGTTCAGATTGACCTTGCATTTAATACAACTTATTTTACACTTGTTTTACAGGTATGGGATCTGTTATGCGGAATGTTCAGGACCTGGGGCTTTTCTCATAAGGGGTCTCCATACCATAAGTGTGCTAAAAATCGTTTAAACATTAAGGAGCACATTTACTAAGGGTCGAAGTGAATTTTCACCTAAAATTCGAATTTCAAAGTAATTTTGGGCTACTTCGACTATCGAATAGTCCAAAATTCAATTTGCATTGAAAAAATTAGGAAATTTCAATTTCAGAGTACTTTCTCTTTAAAAAAATTTAATTCAACCATTCGCCACCTTAACCCTAATTGCCATTTTAGCCTATGGGGGACCTCCCGTAGCCTTAACAGAGCTTTTTTTTTTTAAATTCTTTTTTGAAAATCATTCAAATCATTTGATTATAATTCGATCGAAAACCACCAAAAAAAAATTTCCCATTGGTCGAATTTCGGATATTTTTCTATTCGAAATTCGACCAATAGTAAATCTGCCCCTAAAATAGTATTGTTTTGCCACCAATAAGGTTTAATTTAATTTTGGTTTTGGCCATGAAATATGTTTTCAAATTTTGATTTGATTAAAATGAAGTCTAGGGGAGATGGCCTTCCCATAATTCAAAGCTTTCTGGATAACAGGTATCCTGATAATAGACACATTAT
This sequence comes from Xenopus borealis, assembly GCA_024363595.1. Lineage (NCBI taxonomy): Eukaryota > Metazoa > Chordata > Amphibia > Anura > Pipidae > Xenopus > Xenopus borealis. Next base: position 129,125,046 of record CM044435.1, on the reverse strand, counting down.
CAGTTGAAAAATAAATGTATGAGAAATAAAATTGTATGCTCTCCTTTAAAATATGAGGATATTAGCATGCCCCTTGAAGTTCCATGACCCCCGCAAGACTTTTGCCTTGTATATCTTAATAAAACTAGGTGACTGCTTATATATACATGTCTGTTAATTTGTAAGAAAAACTTTCATATAATTTATTTTTTTCTTGCCCTCACTGGGGGGGGATTAGTGTCATATTTTATTGGACCAATACAATTAGCTTTGCAGTTTTTTGCTTACATCTTATTTTGTTTATTTTTAACATGTAAAAATATTATACAGTATATACTTTTATTATGTTGTGCCACAATGTTAAAGTGTTCTATATATTGAATGCTGTGTTTTAATGTATTTACTAAATGCTCCTCTATTTGCTGAATGAATTACTTCCCATCCCATGTATTTCTGTGCCCTAAAATAAATTTTACTCTCCAGTACCCCCTTCCACCATCATAAGACTCTGGTTAACAAAAGATGGCAAAACCATGAGAATCTAAATTAGGCAGTTTGCCATTATCCCTAATGTAAGAAGGGAATTTTTAATTAATCGTGCCACAATTCCTCTCCTTTATAAGCCCATATAGAATTCCAGATATTTCACATTCTTTATTACCATACTCTCATCCACATGAAATCCATGCTTGTTCCCACAGGTAGTTTGCTGTTAGGTTCACTGCTTTTTAATGAAGAATTATTCAACTTGAATTGCACATGTTCATCTGTATTCTCTAAACCTCATTTGTATCTTATTCCTCATATCCTAATCAATCAGATTTCATATTTCCATTTAGCTGTCCAAAACTGCCTTCCATTTCAACATGTATATTATCAACCTCCAAGCCAATCAGCAAGCCACTCCAGAATTGTTTGCCACAGTTCCAGCTCTATTAACTTCTGTCTTTCACTTTTTTTACCAAAATAATATATTAACATTTATCTATACTTTTCTGGAGCCTTTGATACTTAATGCATCGACGCAATCGTCCTTCTTCTAAAGCAGGGGTGTCCAACCTGCGGCCCAGGATGAATATGAATGCGGCCCAGCTGGAAATGCTTGGCTCCCGAAGAAACGTCATGTTGCAAAGGATATAGGAGTAGGCAAGAGGGGGACTCTGCCCATTGCCCAGTTAGTAGTAATAATACTAATATAATAATAATATTTATTATCCAGGTGTCCCATATTCCAGCGTATAGCTGGTTATCCAACTGATATTGTAGTTATTTTCTGTGCATTTTCTTTACTTTTACAAATCAAAAGTGTTTGTGTATTTCATGTGGGCCCCAGACAATTTTTCTTTTTTCCAATGTGGCCCAGGGAAGTCAAAAGGTTGGACACCCCTGTTCTAAAGAGAAAAACAAATCCACTGACAAGCAAATATTGAGCTTGGGTTCATAAATCAGTGTAAAGATTGTTTCTGAATTAATAAGCCCCTTCACTAACTCAAAAATAGGTGATCTGGTTTTACTCGGTGTGAAATTTCTATTTAAAAATAAACCAAATCCATAACTCACAGATTCTTACTAAGTATTAAAAAAATTACCATGTGCCAAACTAAACTAATTTTTTCGCTTGAAAAAGGATCTGTTGGATCCGAAACGTCGCTATGTCATGCTACTGATGAAATAAAAGCGGTTTTAAACCAGAAGTGGAGTGCTGCAATTTATATACGTTTAAACTAATTTGTATGTCAGGTGACAAATTGTCAGGTGACTTTTACAATTAGGAATCCAGGTATCCCTAGCACTATTTTTTATAGATTATCTGTGAATGAAATGACTCTTCACTTCATCTTTAGTTATTTACAGGCCTGGACTAGCAATCTGCAGATTCCTGCAAATAGCAGAGGTGTCACGGTCGGCACCCAATACCAGAACAAATGCCAAGCACCCTGGTCTAGGCTCGTGCTTCACCAGTAGTGTGACCGCCTTTGGCTTCGGGAGGAGCCCTCAGCTACTCAGATGCCACCTGGACTTAAACGGGAGGCAGGCCCGGACTGGCCATTTGTGGGTTAGGGCAAATGCCAGAGGGGCTGCTATAAGGTCCCATAGAAAGTCAGTGTTTAGTGGGCTGGTGGGGGCTGTTTGGGCCTCTATGTGGGCTGATGGGCCTCTTGTGTACCTAAAATGCCAGGGCCTATTTTAATTCTCAGTCCAGTCCTGACGGGAGGTGCAAGACAGGAGTTCTGGCCAGCAAAGGGGCACGACTGTTTGAGAGTCTTTAAGGCCAAAGGTCACAGTACAGACGGGAGTAGACAGAATCGTGGTCAGACAGGCTGGGTCGAGGCAGGCAGAAAGCAAGAGTCATCAGGCAGGCAAAGGGTCAAACCGGGTGATCAATCAGATAAGGATGAGGCAGGATACAGATAATCAGAATAGTCAAAAGCCAGGCAGGGTCAAACACAGGAATCAAGATCAAACAGAAGCTTTTCAGCAAAGGTACAAGGCACCAGGAAAAAACCTATCACTGGCAACGATAGAAACCAAAATGCCCCCTTTAAATATCTTCAAATTTGGCGCCATTCATCAGCGCGCCTGTACCTTTAAATACCAGAAGTGCATGCACCGCACCATTTGTTACAAGAGGCCTGTTTGGGCCTCATTATACTTCAAGGTGCTTTTTAATCTCTCTTCAAACCTAATCCTGACACATCCATTATGCCCCACTGTGCTAAACTATATTATCCCACTACTACGTCGAAGCTATAATGTATTTATTTTATTCAGTAAGACAAATGTTCAGCGTAGAGTCCAGTCAGCGGTCATTCTTTTCTTTTTTCCCCCGGCTTTTTGGCCCCCGGCTGCCGATGTACTGAGGATGCACCAAACCTATAACTCTCAGATTCTTCCTAATCATTCAATAAAATATATGGTCATATCCCAAACTAAACTTTTTTGCATGTAGAAATCTAAAAACAAAATTGCACTGATTTGTGAAATCCAAACTTTGTCCAGTGACTTTTACGGTTTGGAGTCTAGGGGGCAGATTTACTAAAGATTCAAATTCAAATTATTTATTGCCATTTGTACCAGGAGTACATAGGAATTTCTTTTGCAGTATACAGCAGTAAGACACATGTACAGTTTACAGTATATGTTGACATTTACATATTAATCGAATTAAGTTGTTACAGATTAGACCGTTTAAAGTTCAATTGGACTGCGTGATTTGCTGGATGGATGATTCTATCCGCTTATCGATGACATTCATTTGCAATTAGCCTAACAGCCCTTGGGAAAAAGCTATTAAATAGTCTTTTGCTTCTGGCTTTTATGCTTTCAGGCCTTCTATTTCTCAGAGAGTAGTTAGGTTTGTGCCAGATGAATATTTCGTGTCCTGGGTGGTTCTGGTCAGAAGTAATGGCTTTAGTTTTATTCTTGCATCTGGCTGTATCTAGATCACGTAGTGATGGGAGTTTGGTAGTGATGATACGTTCAGCGTGATTTACCACTCTTTGGAGAGTTTTTTTTATAAAAAAATAAAAAATTCGGCTAGCAATTTTTTTTTTGGGGGGTCATTTTCGATCTAAAAAGACCGTTTTCTATCGAAATGGAATCGTTCGAACAATGCGATTGTTTGATTTCCCTTTAAAAAATTTTTGATTTGCAAAAGTTTGCCAAATTGCCTGTAATGGCTATGGGAGATCCCCCATAGGCTACATAACGGCAATTAGGCAGGTTTAAGGTGGGGAATGGTTGAATTCAAATTTTTTTGAAGGGGCAGTACTAAGAAATTTAAATTTTTTCAATTCAAATCAAATTTTGGGCTATTCGTAGTCGAAGTATAGAGTCCAGTCCAGAGTTGGACTGGGGGGTCCGGGGCCTATTGCCCAGGGCCCCTCCGACCCCCCTACCATGATGCGCCTGCTCAAAATGTGGCACGCACCTGCACTGCACGTGGCACCTAACGAAAACCGTTTTTTTACAATTTGGTTGGGAGTGGGGTCTGGCCTGGCAGGGGCCCATTAAGGGTTGGGGCCCACCGGGCCAGTCTGACACTGGTCCAGTCAGCAGTCATTCTTTTGCCTGACTAAATGGCCCCTGCTGTTGACATACTGAGGATGCACCAAACCCATAACACTCAGATGCTTCCTAATCATTCAATAAAATATATGGGCACATGCCAAACTAAACTTATTTGCATGTAGAAATCTGAGAACAACATTGCATCGTTTTGTGAAAACCAAACTTTGTCAGGAGACTTTTGCAGTTTAAACTCCAGGTAGGGTTGCCAAATGTATTAGTGGTTGATCCCAATGTTATTAATAGGAAAAAAAGATAAATATATAGGAAGGCAGGTTGTTTTTTTTTCAAGAGAAGGTGGCAACCCTAACTCCTGGTATACCTAGCACTGTTTTGTTTCTATTATCTGTGTGAATGAAATGACTCTTCACTTCAGCTTTAGTTAGCTATAGGACTGGACTAGAAACAGAGGCTTGTTTGGGCCTCTTTGTACTTTTAGCCGCTTTTTAATCTCGCGTCAAACCTCCCCTGACGTGTCCATTACGCCACACGACGCTAAAGTCTCCTATGCCAATTGCACACTACTATGTCGTACATACAACGTGATCATTTAGTTAGTCAAATATTTAGCAGAGTCCAGTCAGCAGCAGTTATTTCACGTTTTCCCCAACAAAATAACCTCTGTTATCGACGTATTGGATAGAACTGCTTCCTAACACGACTCTACCCTGCCTCCTACTGCGCATCCACAACAACCCTCGCCGCCTCTGCCCCATAATCTTCCCTCATCGTTCCCTTTACGCTCACTCGCGCGAATTCACGGACACAGCACGTAACGCGGCAAGGGCGGGGCTTGCTAGGGATAGTCATTGACAAAGGCGCAGTCACGTTGTTTGTTTTGTGTGGGAGGGAGAGTAGAGCCGCGACGGTGATCATGTCATGGCCACGCCCCCTCTACTCTGGACTCCACCTGACTGTGTTCAATCACTAATGTGGCACATCCTGGGACTTCCCAATAGCAAGTGTCATGCGCAGGGGTCAGGGTCGCTGCACAGGTTAAAGTGCCGCTAGAGCTTCACAAGGTGGGGAGAGTTTGCCCTTATGTGCTTGAAACTTTGTCAGAAAGGAATATCCCGCATTTGTATGAGAGAAAGTCTGCTCTTTTAGGTAGTCTTCTGTTTATTGCCAGTGACGCCTGTATGTAGGCTTCCACTAATTCATTATTAATGTGTAACTTTTGTTGTTAGCGGTATTCTTAATCGTATTTATTGGTAACACGCACATTTGCATTATTCTGAGGAACTCGATAATCTTGCATGAAGAGAATGCCAGGTGTTTCCATACTGAATATTGCTGGGGAAATGGATGTGTGAGGCAGTCTGGGATGTTGTTGCCTTTTGGGGCCACTCTTGTTGC
>CM044435.1:129052819-129065783 GCA_024363595.1 Xenopus borealis | reverse complement strand
TCCTGAAAAAAATACCGGCCTTCCTAAATATTTATCTTTTTTTCCTATTAATAACATTGGCATCAACTATCAAAAATACCGGCCAGGTGGCAACCCTACTTGCTTTTAATAACTATGCATATTTCGTGGCCATTCCCTATTTATGGGAACAAAGAGGCTTAATAATGGAAGAATAGAGTATAGTACAGTATGTAGTGAAAAAAGAGTAGAAGAACATAAAGGTTGAATGTCTGAGGAGAGGAGGTATAATAGTTTGGAAAGTGGTTCCTTGGCTTCAGTAGCGCCAGGGGGGTTTGAAATCCCCTTTAAAGGAGAATTCACCCTTTAATAGAAAAAACCTCCCCTGGGTAGACCCTCCTCCCCCCCCAGCGTACCTGCACCCCAGGCAAATGCCCCTAATTTTTTACTTACGGGCGCCACCTTCATTCTTCTGTCTTTTTCAGAATCAGAATAACATTTTCGCCGCATGCCCAGTTGGAGTAAATTTCCAGTCCCGAACCACTGCACATGCTACGAAAGTCACGAAAATTTCCAAAATATTTTTAAGCTGCTCGTCTCAGTTCTACCAAGAGACCTGCTTATCTAAAATTGTTTCTTTGCTTATCTTGAATTGTTTCGAAAGTATCTAAGTGCAGCTGCTGGACTCTGTAAATAAAGGCTCTTAAGATTCAGAAACTTTATATCTTTTTCTCAAGTCAGTGGAGGAGATCAAAGAGAAAGTCGTGTCAAAATCGGGACTGTAACGCAGAAAACAGGACAGTAAGGAGGTATGCAGAATGGTTTGTTTGAGCCAGAGATTCCATTCTAGCGGCAGGAACAGTTTGTTTGACTTTATTAAGGTCCATGGAGGTTTTGGGAAGGGCCGTCCAAGTGAAAACTGCCTAGTTGGATTTTCAAATTAGGAAATCTGGACAAGAGCTTTAATAAAGCTCAATATCATAGCCCACCTCAAGGGGTGAGTGTACAAGGTATAATGAAGCAATAGAATTCTTAATGAATCAGATGAAAGTTGAGCGTAGGACTGGCCAGATATGGGATGACTTTGATGTAGTTGGCCAGCTTAAATATATTGCAATATATGGACAAACAATCCCTGTTTTGTTTAAAGGGTAAGGCATTTTTTAGTAGCTGTATGCACAAAATGTCTCAATGTCTTAAATATATTAATAATGGGTTGAGTGCAGAGGATCTTGTATTTGTCTATATACATCAAAAACCAGACTGCCAATTCTACAGACACAGGGCCAGATTTATATAGTGGGCGCCCCTAGGCCCACTGGTGTTCACCGCCCCCGTCGCTTCCCCTATATTCGGGCAAATTTCCGTCATCAGGACTGGAGCAATGGGGATTGGTGCTAGGGTTGCCACCTTTTACCGTGGCTAAACCCTGACATGGGGGCGGGGCCCGTGACGTCAGTGGGCAGGCCCGTTATGTCAGTGGGCGGGCCTGTGCCGTCAGTGGGCGGAGCTATGACGCAGCAATCGCCGATTGGCCGATCGCTGCGTCAATCAAGCTAATCCAGCCCGGTTTTCCTTATTTGGAAAACCGGGCAGGAAGTATTGACCCGGGCAGGCCTTCAAAATACCGGGCTGTCCGGGTCAAAAACGCCTTACGCGTTTCAGGAAAGCATTCCATTAATCATATGCATGGTGGGGTGAGTCTTGAGCGGTCACAATTCTATTGACTTGTTCAATTTATGCCACATGGAAGGCTAGCCATACTTGTCCCAGTGGTCTGTTACAACCTCTACCCATTCCTGCTGATCCATGGACTCACCTAGCTATAGACTTTATTGTACCACTAGTGGCCACTTATCTCTGGAATTCCATCTCTTGCCCAGCTTTCTGGCTTTTGTATGGGTTTACTAGCTGACCAGAAATGGCACATGCAGTTTACATTTGGATCCCAAAAGTTGGCCCAAGTCAACATAACAAGTGTTGATCTTATTGCCTTCAGTCACATGCTCAGTCTGGGCCATGGGTAACCTGAAAGTTTGGCCTTCAGATGAACATCTAGATCTCAAAAAAAGAAAAAAGTGAAATTTCTAAATTGTTACTGTTAGGAAGGAGGGGGGAAAAACAAAGAACAGACGTGGACATTCAAACAATATTTATTGAAGTCAACGAGCAAAGTTTGAAATCAGCGGAATGTCATAAAAAATGTTTTTTTTTGTGGGTTTTTTTCTCTGCTTTCGTATCCGAATGGCTAAAACACACGTTTAAAACTGAAAACATTTTCCATAAAGTAAAAAAAAAAAAAAGGCAATGTTATTTAATATACAAAATGATATGCACAGACATTCAGTGATTAGCTAAAGTGTTACAGGCCATTCTAGTATTACTAGTGTAAGTATCTATTTATTTACAGTATAAAGGCTCAGCCCCACGTAGGACTACTCTGCACTAATGACTGGCAGCTGCTGAGTCTCTCGTTTTTTTTGCCTTAAATTTGTACAAGCAGGAGGCGCAAGAACTTGGGAAACATCTAAAATAAATGGTTCAAGGGCAGATATAAAGGTCCCAGGTAAATGCAGGAAGACTGGACCCACAATTTTAGAACAGTGGTCCATCTTCTCTGTTGAGCTACAACTACCATCATCTACTTTATGGCGGGCCAAAGATTGGGCATTTAAGAACTTATCACCAGGGCCACAGATTAGGCACCTATGATGTCATTTTACCTACAGGTAACTCAGCCCTAAAGGGGTAAAAGCTCATTAAAGTGCAGTCGCCCCAAATATATCCTGCATTCTAATCTCTCCAGCCATTGGCCTGGGATAAAGCCAGCTGGTGTGTTGCAGCATCATGGCAGATTGACTAGACCAGCCTGATGATGTCACTGCCCTGACATCATCAAGAAAAAGAGTTCTGTGGATAGAAGAGAAGCGGTGAGCTAGTGTGTAGGGCTGAAAACCTATGAAAACCCAACTATGGCAAAACTTTTGGGATGAATCAAAGGTTGTGCTTTAGCTGGCTGCACAAGATGCAGAAAAACAATAGCTATTGTCCATCGGTCTCCCACCCCCTACCCATCTTACAAAACAGTCATTAATTCAGTTGAATCCCACGTGGGACTGACCGTGAAAATAAGGGCGAATCATTTACACTTTGCAAGAAAAACAGTCAAACAAATACAGCCCCGCCCACCTATACACTGTATATTTTTGAATTTTAATGCAGTTAACATCAAGTCAAAAATACAGAAGAAATAAAAAACACCCAGTTTCTGTTTCGTGATGTTTAGATCGAGAACATTTCCGTCAGCGCCTCGACAGATAGCAAGCTCTTAAGGTTAGAATACCAACCATTGCACAGGTGTCCTGGGTAACTGGTGGTGCTAGCAAGTGGTGGGAGATAAGGGGGCAGTCCTGTCGGAAAATTGGGGAATAACAGATAAAACAAGCAGGTACACATTGAAAGGAAAAAGGAAATGCAAGCTCTTGAGTTCAGCCACATGTTCCCTGAATCATGCCTGCTTCCCAAACAGAGTTCAGACATCTGATTGGGCGCCTGAATGTCACAGGGGCCAAGCGGTAAAACAAAATGCATCCAAAAAATAAGAAGCGGTTTTTAAAAAAAAAAAAAAGAAACAACCTATGTTTTAGAAAAAAAATATAAAAATATATGTTTTTTTTATTTGAAAAACAGGAACGCCATTAAAACGTATTTCACAAAAAAAAGATTCAACGTAACTCTTTAACACTAAAATAGAGCTTGTAGGGGGCTATTCCTGTTTGCCATGAAGAGCGCCCCCATCCTTGGGATGTGTAGTGTATTTCTCCTTTTGCCCTAGTCAGGGTCGAACTAGGGGGCGAGGGTCGGACAGGGGGCCACAGGGCCTGCTGCTTTGGGGCCCCCACACCTCCCCAGCGGCGGATGCATTGGCCAGGCCCTCCACCCCCCTGCTTACTGTTTTTCCTGTTTGCTGCCATAACAGGGGTCCAGGAGGGAGGTCAGAGAGGCAGCATCAATAGCTGGACTTGGCCCCCACCAGGTTTTTTTCCCCAGTGTCCTGCTGGCCCAGTCCGACCCTGGTCCTGGTTTTACTTGTTAGAATGCATGCAAAGTGCATTAGGAACAGTATCTCACGTAACCTTCAGGATACATAGGAACTGGCAATGGAAGGGATGGAAAGGGACACGTCACCGACACAGCCCTAGATCTGAGGTAGGAGTGAACAAATTTAAAGAGGTATACACCAGAAACTGAAGTTAAAGCAGCGGCGCTACCTTGCGTGCATCATGAAAACATTACATAGGAGCTGGACCCACCCAGTAATATAGTACCAGCTGCATGGGTCGATTCCTTGAAGGAACTGGAAGGGCGAATGATACTGTAAATCCATGCGTTCTGTAAATCGGACTTGTGTATATATGTTATTGTACAATACATGAGAGACTGTAATACTGTTAGCATTTCAAGTATATATCAATAGAATGTTGTTGTGGTGACGTCACAATAGTTATAATGGGACACCGTTGTGACGTCACTCAAGTAGTAAAAAAAAGAAAAATATACACCCTTCAACTTCCTACTGGTCACTGTACTCCAAGGGGATTTCTTAACAAGAATTTAAGCCATGGGGCACACTGGGCATCTCCTCCGAGGGGCGAGAAATGCCCAAAAAGTGGCTTTGCGGCCTGGTTAAGTCGATTGAAGGGAAGTCAACTAGTTTCAGGTGGATTCTGTTCACATAAATGACAAGTTCAAAGGCCACATTTGGGGGGCTTCTCCAAAGGCTGAAAAAGACTTGCAGAACATATGCTCGTCATGCCATGGGACTCTGGTTTCTTGTTGGAATACAACTGCAAGCATCCAATGACATATTTGCTCTACAGTTAGTGCTCTCTAAACGCCAGTAGGACATTAATATAAACCTGTGCCGACACTTAAACGAAGAGGGTCCACACAGAGAAGAAAGTGGACTATGTATGTATACAATATATACATATACAATGTACAGGACTTGTGCATACCTAATAATGGGCGAAAATATTCTCCAGGTTTCACTGTCGAAAAACAGCCAAGGACTCCAATGTATTGGGGGGGGGGGTCACGTAGCTTGGAAAAAGTCACTGTCAAAAAACGTCCTTTGACTTCAATGCTTTGGCCGAATTTTTGCCGTTTCACAAAATTTTTTCGCAAAACAGGAGGGAAGCTCTACCCGGTACAATCCAACTATTCAGCTGTGTACAAAGTACTCTGGGAAAGGATGCTGGCAGTTGCATTACAGCCTCAAGTGCTACAGGAGAAAAATCCATGTTGTAGCCATTGTTAAAGTGATCTGGATTATTACGGATAAAGGGGTTGAACAACTTTTGATATATTACAGACTGCGTTTTTCTAAGAATATTATCAATTTGTCAAATGTTTCCATTTTTGGTTCTGCAACTCTCAGCCTTGGACTGATAACTGCTTTCTGGCGGCTAGGGTTCAATTCCCGCAGTAACCAGGCAGCGGCTCAGAATAATCAACAGGAGAGGGCATAAAAGAAAAAAAAATTAAAGATAACCATTAAACTGAGCCCTAAGAGATCTTTTTTTTTTTTCTTAAACAGTTGTCGGGGTCAGTGACTGACAACCAGATAAACACACACAAATTAAATACCAGAGGCCAACTGAAGAGTTGATTAGAATAGGTTCATTTGTGGCAAACTATAGGTAACCTACAAAGTCCCTTTTACGCATATTTATTCAGCACATTTTTGTTAGTGGTGACTTGTATGTACATAGCGTTTTCATTAATGTATGTAATGTTGTGTTCTCCGCTAAAGCTGTACAATGTAGTTGTGCGGCTCAGACATGATCTACTCAATCAAAATTCAAATGCAAGGAATGCCACTGGCATAAGTAGCAACAGAGTGCTCCATAAGTTCACGTTGATTCAAATTCAAGTGCTTTTAGTAGCCAACCACTAGTCACACTTCATTAAGGCAGAATATTCCTATGTTATATCAATCCTCATGGTATAACGGGGAGTCGGGGACTGTTAATATGTGGCCTTAATAGGGAAGGTGAATTGCAACACCCAGTGTCCTGCCAAAAGGTGAGGACAGTGGAACTCTGGGACCTTGAAGTCCTACCTATTAATGTGTTGAGCTGGAGACCCAAGGGCCACCGAAGAACCTGACCTCCAGGGTCCCACCACCCCACAGCCTCTGCTGTTGATCACCCCCACCCCTTCACCTGCAGCACAGACCACGGGACCCCACCAGGATTTCACCCAGTGGACCAGTCCAACACTATGAGGGTTATCTATCAATGATCAAGGGTTTAGAGTTTTTTATACCTCGAATGAAGTCACAACTCGAATCGATTCTTATTTAAGAAAAAACTCTAATGGAAAAAAAACACATTTTGTGAGTTTGAGTATCGAAACCCAAAAACTCAAATTAGTCGAGTTTTCTGCAGGGGAAAAAAACTCCAATAACCTTGAACATCATGAAAGCTATTAACATCTTCCAATAGTTCAAGGGACCTCTGCCATTGACTCCTACAAGATCTCGACAGGTTTAAGGGTAGAAAGAAAAGAGTGTTTCTCGGTGGATCAATGCCCGACGATAAAACGCAGACGACAAATCAGATGGAGACGCTGGCATCAAACGTCTAACTGGACTGAATGGAAAGTCGCAGGTAAGAACTACATCAGATCCGACGCGACATGACTGTTGGATGTGGACTCAGTAAGCAGCGTCTGACAGTTGGATTGTGTAGTTCTTACCTGCGACTTTTCATTCAAACCACTTATACGTTGGCGTGTGACGCTGTCCGATGTTATGCGTCGATCCATCAAGAAACGCTCGTGTAGTTCTACCCTGAGATGGTGTATTTTTGCATTTAAGATATTTCCAGGGCTGGGGTATAATAAATCTTGAAAAATATGAGTTTTTTTAAAACAAAAAAAACACAAAAATTCAAGTTTATTTTTTAACCCTAAAATGGGAGTTTTGACCCAAAAATTCAACTCGAAAACCCGAATTTTCCTGGTAAACAGAACACCTTAATAAATAACCCCCTATCTCACAACTTTCCTGTCCATCCTTAACTGGAACTGAATGTTAGCACAAAGCATCTTTATGCTGAAAATTAGTTCATGGTTTGTTTTCAGCAAGATGGCAAACTTGAACTCTTACGTACCTACCAACCAAGTAGGTGAGAAAGCATCAGTGGTCACTTCTCCCTCTAAATTCCGACGTATCTCAGAAGAGACGTTAAAAGCAGCCACGTTGCTTGGCCAGATTACACATGATCCTGGAACATGGGAGCAGTTATTCTATATCCAGCTTAAGGGTAAAGGCAGACAAGAAAACTTGTTGGCTGTGGTTCAATCTGTGCTGCCGCGGGCAACAAATCTCCTGAAAATGCTCGAGTGTGCTTCATCACCCAAGTGCCTGTGTCACACAAATGTACACACACAAGTGCATGGGTGCAATGGACTTAAAAATGAATAAGTCCCCATAAAAACTTCAGGCCAAAGGCTAAGGCGGAACCCTTTATCCCCAACCGAAAGGCATAGACATGGGGCAAGAGTCTTCAGGTCCCCTTCACTGCAAGGCTAGGGAGACCCCTTTTCTCCAATCTCAGCAGATAAAGGACACAAGTGGCCTCTGAAGAGATCCAACATCGTTACACCCACTTGGGGCCAGGTTCAGGGGGAGAAGGAGCCACCAGCAAAAAGTAGATCCACAATGGGAAAACATATGCTGCTCTTCGCTTCTACCAAGTCGGCTTGAGAGGAAACTTAGGGCAACTTGGCAAAACCAAAGGGCCATGTAAGTTTTCCCACCAGTGATTTACATCATTGCTGGTGAGAAGGAATTTACAGGAGATTAGTCACCCATGAGTAGGGTTGCCACCTTTTCTGGAAAAAAAAAATACTGGTCTTCCTATATTCGTGCTGTTTTTTCCAATTAATAACATTTACATTAAGCATCATTTTTACCGGCCAAGCCGGTAAAATACCAGCCAGGTGGCAACCCTACTCATGAGCGACTAATAACCTAGTGTGCCATAGCCCATACTGTATGTTTACTTCTTTATCAGACATAATGATTAATTCCTACACAAAAGAAGAAAAAAAAAAGGTAATTAACAGGATCTTATTAACGGGCAATTATACATATTAGCAAATGCGCGAAAATCATCTGAAGGATAAACAAAAAGTGCTTAATATATTGGCTATTTACGATGTGTTAGTCATTCCTTCAACTGCTGGCCTTCAGAGACTGGCACATGGAGTGTTGGGTAAGCTGGAAGAGAGGTAGGTGTGTGGGAGAAACGCCACTTGGAGTACTGTGCTCTTACTGTCCCGTTAAAACAAAAGGGGAAACTCCAAATAAACGCCACTGATGCTTAGGAATGTTTTATAATGTGATTGTTTAAAGTTAGACAAAAGACTCACGCCCATCAAGTGAACTCTTTAGTACAAGTATTTATATCCCAATTACAGGGTCAATTTAAGTAACTTAAAGGGGTTCTTTACCCTATTTTTTTTTCCTGCAAATTAAAAGAAAATGCAATTCTAAGCAATTTTCTGATACACATTAAAATTTTCAGCATATTCTTGTAAATGTAAATTCAATCGAAAGCAGCCGTTGTCTGTCCCTTTCTGTCTTCTGGGTCTAACGCTTGATACAATGTTCTTAAGCCCCATCTTCACAGATCCAGGGTTTACCTATGGGTTGGGTGGATTCAGGCAGTCTTCTGCATGAAATTTTGGGGAGCCTTACACTGTCTCTATTTACAGGCATGTGCGTGCCCTGCCCCACCCCCTTTCATGATGTCACAAATGAGTGGGTTGGATCTTTAAATAAAGGGGACTTGCTGGGTCAGGGTGGGTTCAGGTCAACTTTTTGTCAACCCTCACATCACTACAGGGCTTAACTTGCACCTCCTGACCCAATACAGAGCCACCTAGTGGCTTTACATAGCACAAACACCCTACGAGCTGACAATTTTATAAAATACAACTTTTTTTCTTTTCAATTATGATTTTGCACACATAAACAACATAAAGGAATTTGATTGCAGAATTTTTCCGCCCCTTAAATGGATTTAAACAGCAAAAGACTAAAACAAATTGGCACAAGGGGCAGAATAGGTAAAAACCGAGACTTTCTGCTAAGTAACAATTTGGAATCACATCCCTCGTACCCACGGCCATTCCTTATATAGACTGGCAATCGCTTTTCAATAGCAGCATTAACTGGTTCTTGATAGTGTAAAAGGGGCTTGTGGGCTTGGTAATCACATACAGAAAAATGAACACACTAACACTGCAAAAAACATTACGGAATAAAATGATCAGCATTACAACAAACTTGTACAATCTTAAAATTGGCACATAACAGAGAGAAAAAAAAAAAACAATAGAAAAATTGAATAAACAACCCCCTCCCATAAATACAAACCCAGTTACTGAAAAGGCTGGTGTGTTTGGCACAAATATCACCTAATAATGGATTATCCGTTGTATTTTTAACATTTAGTGCTCACTAGAACCCTGTGATTATACACAAAGGCAAAAGGATATGGAACCCGGAAACCTGATCGTTGCTGAAAGGCAAACTGACAGCGTCTCCGGGACGGGAATGAAATGAATCCTTAGAATTCGGTTAAATTGCCCTGTAATCATGAACACATAATCTGCCTCTTATTGGCCAATATCTGCCTCTATTTAGTCCACTATTTCCAGCAACAACTGGCTACCCAGCTGTATTACGGAATAAGGAAACAAAGGGAGGAGTGGTACACCCCCCATATTTCACAATCCATTCATGCTCATTTAATATGAATTTCCTTCCATTAGGATTTAAAAAAAAAAAAAAAAACATAAAACCTAAGAGGAAAATAAAAGCTTCTCCCAGCTGTTTGGACTTTTCCTTTCCAGTTCTAAAGGTGGCCACACATGGGCAGATCCGTTTGTCAGGAGATGTCTGCAATTGAGCGGATTTTGCCCTGATATTCCCACTTTGTGTGGGCAATATTGGGCTGATCCAATCGTGAACCCAACTGCCCAAAGGTCGGATCGCAACACCCGGAATGTAGGTGGCCACAGCGGGGAACCGCATCAACCAACCAATGCAACCCTCAATCCTATGGGATTTTTAAACCTGCCATCTGGATGATTTTCAGCCAGATATTGGTCGGAGAAGCCCCATACACTGACCAATAAGCTGCCAACTTGAGTCTATCAGCAGCTTTTATTGACCCGTGAATGGCCACCTTCACAAGCATAAAGGAAAGACTCGCAGGAAGAAGATGACATTGCCATGTTGTTAGCTGCGATTTGTAAGGTCATATCCTGCTATTCGTACTTCCCAGCAGCCAGGAGTAAATAATTGCAGGGAAGAGCATTTGAAAATGGCGGCCACTCAAAGTGCTTAGAAGAAAGGAGGTACCCCTGCCATTTATGGGTCTCTCCTGCTATGGGAACTGATTTTAAATAAAATGAAAGTGAAGGTGTGTAAAATATAGTGACAAACGTGCACAAGCGTGACAAATACAACAGGAAAGAGACCAGCTGGCCTTTTGTTAGGGCTGAGTCTATATTTTGTTTCCTTTCATGGAATAAAAGTGCTGCAGATCTAGCCACCCATGGTAACCAATCAGAATCAGACAGCATTTACCTTTTTCCAAGCAAACGTCTTATTGGTTGCTATGGGTTAGAAGGTCGGCCAATAACACTGAAGACCACGTGCAAAATGGTCAAAATTTTTCATCATCTACTGAACTTCTCTTTTAGGTCATGATGTAATGAAGGACACATGCACAAGGACTTTGTAGATATGCCAGTTACAGGTAACAGCTTATCCCTTTAAATCTGGACATGAGTTAAACAAACATCCTTCCTACCAAATGAGCAAACCAATTAGATGCAGACTGTGCAAAAATAATTCAAATCAGCTGCTAAGCACTTTTTGCAAAGTGTTATTCTTCTTATTTTCACGCAGTTTTTACACTGCTGATATTATGAACGGGAGTTTAACGTGAGTACCCCCCACCCGCTTCTTCCATCAAGGTCACTAGAAGGACAGAAAATAAAAAAACTGAAATTACTGATGCAGGAAGTGCCTCCTGTTGCTTTTCTGCTCAGTTCTATGGCTCAACATGATAGACGCGACAGAACTGAACAGGAGTCAGGAGATGCTTTTGCCATTCAGTCAGGCCAACCACCCACACAGAGCAATATGGGGCAGTGTAAAAACTGCCAATATCATGGAAACAAAAATAACGAATAAATACTGCCAAAGAACATAGGACAGCATAGGTTGAGTAGGGGAAGCCATGACCTCCTACTAATACTTATTGGCCATTGGTTTTAGACAAGTGAGGAGGCAATCCTGCCTTGGCTTCCAGGGAATACAAAAACATGAGTCGTTTACTATCACAGAATAAAAGGAGGAAAACCCCAGCTACATACCTGGGAATACTTGGCAATATGTAAAATTAAATGTCTCTCTTATACAAGTAAAACTTAAACAAAGATAACATACTGTTTTTGTCCAGAAATCGGACTGCCCTTTCTTTAAAGAAAAAAAAAAAAAATCAACACCAAAGGGGGGGAAACTGGCATAACCGAAATGTTCACCAGTGCTGTAACTCACAGCGATCAGCTTTGTCGAGTGAAGTGCAGTAACACTGATGAAAGCACCTACAGTTGCAAATAGCCCCTTACAGGTTGACTTTTCTTACAAATTGCCTTGTTGATGGCGGTAGAATGTGGAATGAAAGCACCAGAAAATATATTCAAACTGGAAGGTACGTGGTGAGAATTTGGGATGAAAGACAGCCAAAACGTGTCGCTTGTTGCTACTCCAGAAGCAAAAGGTTCTCTTCTTATTTTAGGGTGAAGGGGGGGCGTAGAGAATGATTTCCACATTTGTCCAGAATGCTGAAAGTGACATTTCTCTGTCCGACGTCCCTTCTTTGCGGCAGGGAACATAGTTTCTTCATATGATCCTTCAGAAACCAGCTACGGGCTAGGCAGCCGCCCCTTCCCCTTGTTCCGTTTCTAGAAAACTGAATTAACCCGGGGGGGGGTTGAAATCTGCCGACATAAATACACATCCTTCAACGAATGCTCTTGAAGTGTCAGCGGAATAAGTGCCTTTTTATTCCCACCGCAAGTACTTTTTAAGGAATACTCTGGAAGAGGAGACTGAAATCTGGTTCGGGAATATCAGTCCATAACATTTAACAAGCGTCACTCTTTTTTCTTCAGTACTTAATCCGAGAAGCTGGTTACCTGCGCCAGACTTGATTTTTTTTTTTTGTTTTTCCTTTTTTTTTTTTATAATCCAGAAAAGAATAATAAAAATAGAATAAATAGAATAAATACAACATCTGCTTACCACAACCTTGGGGGGGGGAGGGAGGAAACAGACTTCACCAGTAAAAAAAAAAGTAATAATAAGGAGCTCCAAGGACGACAAAAAGACACAGAAAGGACACAGGACGATCCAATCCCGCTGCGTGCGTTTAAAATATGGTGTGTGCACTTCGTGTATCAACAGTGACGGGTGGAGATTTCTTGTTTGTTCTGTCGGGGGTTCACTAAGTGCAACACCTGCTTTAAAACTGTGGGGGGGACAAGGAGTCATCGCTCTCTGTTTTACATCTAATCTTGTTCCTGTGCCCACTGGCTAGAGGGCGTCTAGGGTCATGGTCCGAGCAGCAGAGTCTCCCATCCAAAGCTGAAGGGGTCACTGACCCTTTCTCGTGCTCTCTGCAGAAGGAGGTCGGACAGAAGTCACAGAAAGACGAGGAAGCTGCTCCACAAATGTCACACTGGTGCCACGGACAATCCCATTTCCCTACAGTAAGAGAAAAGCACAAGGTCATTAAATGACGAGTAATGTGGTGTTTGAGAGAAAAGAAAAGGATTCCCTTGGCTGCCTACTTATAATTGAATCATTGTAGCCGAGGTCTGACCGAAGTCAGTACTGTATAACAGGATTTAAAAA
>CM044435.1:129025875-129038266 GCA_024363595.1 Xenopus borealis | reverse complement strand
GAGAAAAGTGTAAAATAAATACACAAAAGAGGTGAGGGAGACAATGAAGAAATAAAAAAAAAAATAGACAATGGCAATGAGAATGGATAAAAATGTGATCATATGGAGAAGCTGCACAAGGGACTGGCAGTGTATATATAAAGCACTGCAACTTTCTATAACAAAGAAGAGCCTTTGACTCCCCTTTGGGGGCAAAGGTCCATAATTCTTGCTGGTTGCGAAGCTTCACGCTCGGAGGGACACCCCCTGCCAAACTGCAAGTTGCCTCTGTATGAAAGGACTGCTCAAAACAGGACGTCTGGATAGAAATGTAGCAATCTGCATGGCTCATTAAAGTAAGAAGTCACTTCATTCTTATCAAACGACTGCCCTTCCAGCTGCTGTGAACTTCATTGGCCAACATCAGCTGTCCCCGGCTAGTGAAGAACTTCAGCAGCCCTCAGGCCTTGGGAGGTAGTCAGGTTATGGGCACGTTATTTTGTATTTCTGTAGTACGCGTCATTGGTACATTCCGGGCCAAATTGTGCCGAAACAATCGTTGGGTGTATCTGCTCATTCATTGGGGCCTACAGTGACAGGACTGTATCAATGTGCCCACGAGCTTCTCCTCGTACAGGAAGAGTTCAATGTAAAAATAAAAACTAGGTAAATAGACAATAAAAAATGTTTCTAATATATTTAGTTAGCCAAAAATGTAATGTATAAAGGCTGGAGTGACTGGATGGCTAATATAATAGCCAGAATACTAATTCCTGCTTTTCAGCTCTCTAACGCTGAGTTAGTCAGCAATTTTAAGGGGGGGGGGGGGGGGACATGGGACATAACTGTTGAGTTAATTTGCAATTGATCCTCAGCATTCAGCTCAGATTCAAAAGCAACAGTTATGTCCCATGTGCCCCCCTTAAAGTCACTGATAAAGCTGACCATACATGGGCCGATAAAAGCTGCCAACAAACCCCAATCGATATCTGGCCATGAGTCGGCAGATGTTGATCGCGCAGGGGTGAAAATCCAGTCGGATCGTGGACTGCGTTCGTTTGATTATGTGGTCCCATGATCTGGCCCCCGTATTGAAGGTGTATCGGGAACAGATACACTCGTTCGGCGAAATTGCCAAAAAGAGGATCTCTCTGTGTATGGCCAGCTTAACTCAGAGTTAGAGAGCTGAAAAGCAGGAAGTAGTGTTCTGTTTTCTTCTGTTCGACATCCATTCACTACAGTCTTTAAACATTACATTTTGGCTAAGCTGCAGACTCTATAAATTAAATTTGCCTGGTAGATGTTCACAAAAGCTGGAGCGAGAAGTCGGATTTCTCTGAAATACCAAGGTGTGTGTTCATGCAACGGCAACGTGCATCAGGGGAAAGGTAGGTGTCCCGTTAAAGAGTATGAGATGGTGAAACAGAGGAATGTGACACAGTTGAGTTCCCATGTGGCTCTGGATATTTAAAGTGACTCTGGAGTGACACCAGGTGAAAGGCTTTAAAAACCATAAAAACGAGAAGTCTAGGGCTACCAGCCGGTGGAAAGAATGACCTGAACTGTGTGTCTCAAGCCCAAGCAGGGCCAATTTTAACTAAATAAAATATTTATATGTGGGTGACCTACTTTATAGGTCACTCCTTTATGATTACTAAACGTCTCAGGATTCATTTGCCTTTTGCGTATGTTGGTAACATTTCTATTTTGTACTATGAGTGAGGATTAGTCCTCGGAGAGTTATAAATATGAGAAACCTTCTCTTTACATTGCTGAATCAAAAGTGCACCCGTTCATGGGCCAACCTGTCGGCCCACAATCCCTTTGTTTAGACACAGTACAAAGGTCCTATACAGGTTCCTTTCTATTGTCCTGTTCATTTGGGACAACAGTCCAATGAAAAATTGGGAGTCAGGGAGTGAAGAGCAACTTTCCCCTTCCTCATCTGCCGACTCACTATACATACTGAACAGATATAATGTCATTTTCAAGTATGGATATCATTTGGGATCATTAGGCTGCCATATTACAGGGCCGCGCAGCAAATAATTTTTCAGGCCCCCAAAATGTCTAGAGATTGATCTGCTTTACCAACATTTATTGAAATTGTATATGAATTAGGGCCTCAGGGGGCTCCTGGGTCCCCCTGCAGCCACAGGGTCTGCTTCTTCTGTAGTTACCTGGTTTCCGTACAAACTGCAGGATGCCCGTTGTTCCCTATCCTACACATGCATCTTTCGAATTCCTACTAAACTTATTAGGGCAGAACTACACGGTAGACTTCCGTGCGTTTCTGTCGGATCCAACGCTGGGTGACAAAATGCCAGCTTCAAGTAGGATCAAGGTAAAGAAGTCGGACCGCATCACAGGGTTTATCCGACACAACATGACTGTCGGATGAAAATGCTGCAAGCTGCGTCTTCATCCGACAGTCGTGTTGAGCGGTTGATCCAATGCGACGTGACTGTCGGATGAAGATGCAGCTTGCAGCATTCGGATCAACCCTGCAACGCGGTCCGACATAATATTACTTTACCTTGTTCCTGTCTGAGCTGACAGAAACGCATGGAAGTCTACGGTGTAGTTCTGCCCTTAAAGAAACAAAGTATGTAAAGCACAAGAGCCACATGGGAACCTGTAGACCCAGATTTTTAAAATATATATCAGCAGTCTGTAGTTTTAAACACTTTATATTATTATATCTCTGTGAGTGTCTCTGGCCTACAGTACGTCAACAGCATAACTTCATCACACCAAGGTAAACACACCAAGCCTAGGGGACATAAGGAGGCCTAGGGGAGGGATTCTAGTGCCGCAGGGTTGAATTCTGCTAGAAAACCATGTGAATATTAAATAAACCCAATAAGATGGTTTTGCTTCCAATAAGGATCAATTGTATCTTGGTTTGGATCAATTAAAAATATCTGTTTTACTATTACAGAGAAAAGGGAAATAGTTTTTTAAAAAATGTGGATTATTTGGATAAAGTGGAGTCTATGGGAGACTGCCTTTCCATAACTTGTAGCTTTCTGGACAATGGGTTTCCAGAAAATTGAACCCATACCTATATATATCTATAGCTGTATCTATATCTACACATATCTATCTACATCTACAGTCGGTGCACCATCGACCACCAAGAATGCCTCGGTGCTGGTTATATCCAATATATATAAAGAACATTCCATACAGGGCCGGAACTACTCGTATAGCTGTGTTGGATGCCTGGGTGCAAACAGCAAAAAATAGAAAATACAAATCTTCAAAAAAGGCGAGCACTCTCAGGACTTATCAAAGGATTAAGGTGCAATTTATTCAAGCACTTAAATTGCACCTTAATCCTTTGATAAGTCCTGAGAGTGCTCGCCTTTTTTGAAGAGATATATATATATATATATATATATATATATATATGCTTGACATTGACATCAGACTTTCACAGCCTGATCATGTCCTCAGTATAAATAATATAAAGTGTTCAAGTCTTCAAACCGAGTTCTAGCTAAAGGGTTAAACCAGAGTGTACATGAATGAGACAATATGAGAAATGTGAGTAAATAAGAAGAAAATGTTCTAGAGTCTCAACCTGCTTAGGGCTTTGAATAATGATATCTGCTGGTTGTGGCTAAGATGGGATAACATATACAGGGAAAATTCCATCTCCTGATAGTATAGCGGTTACACACTTAATCATATCATAGATATTCACATGAACCTGTAAATATGGATTTTCTGTCTGCTTCAGGGGCTCTCCTGTCCCAGCACTTGCTGCTGAGATAGAGTCAGTGGCCCTACATGCAGGATTGAACATTACTGCCATTCTATTCATCACACCAAGGAGCACTCATATGTAACTATGCATCATGTATGTACATTCTACACATGGGATGTACAGGTGGGTATTCACCAGTGCAGGTGACATGCAGGTAACTTCGGTGTTGTTACTTAAAGGTGAACTATCGTGACAATGAAAATTGAATATAAGCTTGCTCATACTGAAATATTAAACTTTGTAAATACAAATACAATAAAAATTCAGCATTGTTTCTGAAATAATCAAGTTTATGTTCATATTCCTCTCTCAGCATCTGTTTCTCTTCATTCTGTCTTCTTGCAGCAGTTGGTTGTCAGGTGACTGATCCAATATATCTTATAGTTTGGGGCTTCCTTTCCTAGCAGATGTATTAGAACTCATTCAAATAACTGATCGTAGTTCAAACAAAATCTAACAAAATAACTGCCTTTTGCACAAATTCTTCATCAGGATCTCCAGTGATTTTGATAGAGTGAGCTCTAATACATCTTCTAGGCAAAAGGACCCCCCTATAAGATATATTGGATCATTCATCTGACACCCAACTCCCGAATGAAGAGTGAGGAGAAACAGATGATGAGAGAGGAATAGTGAAGATAAACTTGATTATTTCAGAAACGGTACTGAATTTTTAATTGATTGTATTTAGAAAGTTTCTTATTTCAGTTTGCTGCTGCTTATATTACATTTTTATATTTCGCGATAGTTCCCCTTTAATGGTTAAAGATAATTGGAATGTTGTAGAGTCAACCACTGGGCAGTTGCACAATGATCAGCTCAACCACAATCCTAGCATTCATAGGCTGCCTGGCACAACACGGCTTGCTCTGAAAACCCAACTATACATGCCCTATGATAAACTGCTTTTCCTCTATGTACAAACAGATGCAAGGCAACTACCAGTAAAGGAGAAGTCTTCCATTATGGAACATTCTGTTTTTATACACAGAAATCCCTTATTTTAAAGGTCTGCCTCTGATCTCCTTTATAAACACACAAGCACACAGTCTCACGTGTATACCATTCAAACTATTTACTCTATACACAATCTTCCTTGACGGAATGTCTTAAAAAACATCACCGTGCAACACTATTACCACTCCCTGTCTACTAAACACACATACCCAAAACACTCATAAGCTTCTTACCTCGGGCACACACAAAGCAGAAGCCCACATTGACAGCGGAAGAGGCGTGGCCACTGCGCTTGGAATGGTTGCTGCAGATGATGAGGCTCGAGGAAAGATGGAGGCTGCCTGCAGCAATGCAGCTATCCCCATTATGGTATGCCACCGGGCACCGTATACAACGCAGCATGCGGCCTGGAAAAGAAAGAAAAACTATTAAATGCTGGCAAGACTTTGAACATGCCCCTGCACAACAATGCCATCTTCACATAGAGGAATAGAGATCATCCCTTTAAATTAAGTGTAAAATAATATCCACAGGCTGCATGGCTAATTAGCCACCAATTTAAATATGTCACACAGATTGCCCTGGCTTCTATGCAGCTGTGTTATACGTGTTTACCTAAAGGGTCACCATTAAGGAAACTTTTAATATGTTATAGAATGGATAATTCTAAGTAACTTTTCAATTGGTTTTCATCATTTATTTTTTATAGTCTTATAGTTATTTGCCTTTTTCTTTTGACTCTTTGCAGCTTTCAAACGGGCATTGCTGACCTAAAAAACAAATGCTCTGTAAGGCTACATATGTATTGTTATTGCTACTTTTTATTACTCGTCTTTCTAATCAGGCCCTCTCCTATTCATAATCTGGTCTCTAATTCAAATAAATAAATGGTTGCTAGGGGAATTTGGACCCTTGTTAACATATTGCTTAAAGTGCAAACTGGAGAGATGTGGAATAAAAAGGTAAATCCTTAAAAAATAAAATGAAAACCAGTGGCAAATTGTCTCAGAATCACTCTCTATGTAATAATAAAAGTTATCTCAAAAGGTGAACAACCCCTTTAAGACGCTGGATATGTGTTTGTTTAAAGAGATGCGGACACCAGAAATTAAACCTTTTTTTTTTTTTAATCTATCATAACATTGTCTTTTGCATGCCATTTAGAATTTTGCCATAAAAGTATTTTCTGATGCTTTTAAGAACTATCTGATACCCTATGTTCCTCTATGAGGGTGGGGTCTGCCATATTTGTGCAGCAGTAGTGCATAATGACAAGTTGAGAAGAGTTGGCAATACAGTCGGGTTTAGGAACTTCAACTGCACTGTATTAGAATGTATAGTGTTATATTTGTCATTATACACTAAAGGGAAAAGGTAGGAAAAGGAATCAACTAAAAAAAATGGAGACAGTGTGAAGGAGAAAACGGGGTGTACACAGGGGAGACAAAAAGTATTCACGGGGGAGACAAATCACATAATATATATATATATATATATATAGATTGCAGAAATTGACAGCACATCCGAGGAAAAACAGAGTAGCAAAAAGTTTGAATGAAGTGGGGTTTATTAATATCCGACGTTTCAGTTCCACACAGGAACTTTCTTCAGGGGAAACACAAATCAACAGTGCAGACTCAGGTATTTAAATGTGAAAAAAATGGCGCCAAAAACAGGAAGTAAGCACACAGTGAGAGAATAACAATCAAAATAACATATAAGTGTGCACGCAAAGTCATTGCCAACAAGGATTTTGTATGGGAAGACCTACCCTTAGTATGCCAAGAGGACGCGCTAATAGTAACCAAATAATATAACGACCCGCAGCTATACAGAATCATAGGAGAAAGGGCTTTTAAGTGCCATGTTGTAAGAGACATAATGAAAAGGAGGTCCCTGTCCCGTAAAGTTTACAGTGTAAGTGGATGGGAGGATAACATACGGGTACAAATTGGAAATAAATAAGTGTATATGGTAAGGCACAGGACTAGGCTAATGTTCTAGTGCTCCAAAAGGTAGAAGGTTTTTTTTAAGTTTTTTTCTTGAAGAGATTGAGAGAGAATTCCTTACAGAGGAATTTAAGGATGGAATTCAAGTGGTAAGGAGCAACAAGATAATAGGATTTGAGACGAGAGGTGGCAGTGGATGTGGATGGTGTGAAGTGAAGGTGGCTCTGAGAAGAGAGAAGAAGACGACCAGGATCGTATAGGGAGACAAGAGAAGAAATGTAGTGAGGAGCAGGGGAGTTTTGAATGTTAGTAGAAGGATTTCATATGCTATCCTTTGCTTAACAAGCAGCCATGCTGCAGAAGCAGAAGGATCCTGGTAGCAGAGTTTAAGATTGATTGGAGGGGAGAGAGATGGGAGTCAGGAAGACCAGTTAGGAGGAGATTGCAGTAGTCTAAACCTGATAAGATAAGGGCATAGATTAGTGTTTTGGTTGTTGTTTGTGAAATAAACGGGTGTATCTTGGCTATAATGTAGTGAAGAAAGGTCAGTTTTGGAAGTATTATTAATATGATTAGAGAAGGAGAGGGACTGGTCAAAGCTGACCCCTAAGCAGTGTGCTGAGTTAACTGGGTTAATGGTTATGCCATCAATAGTAATGGTGAAAGGAAGAGAAGGGCTTGGTTTGGGTGGAAAGACCATGAGCTCAGTCTTGGCCAAGTTGAGTTTGAGGTGGCGTTGATTCATCCAGGAAGAGATAGTCTGCGATCTCGGTTTGAGCATCAGTGGTTAGTGAGTGCATGTCTAAATATATCAGAATGTCATCGGCATACAGGTGATATTTAAAGCCAAATGAAGATATAAGGTATAAGAGAGAGTGTACAAGGAGAACAACAGAGGACCAAGTACAGAACCCTGAGGCACCCCCACATAAAGATGAACAGGAGGAGAGGATTTGTTTGCAAAAGTAACACAGAAGGAGAGGTCAGAAAGGTTGGGAGAGAACCAGGATGCAGTTTGATCATGAGCACCAATTGAATGGAGAAGTTTTATTAGAACAGAATGGCTAACAGTATCAAAAGCAGAAGAGAAGTCCAGGAGAATAGAGTAATGCCCTTTGGCCTTAGCAGTCTGGAGATCATTTTCCACTCTACATAAGGCAGTCTCAGTGGAGTTTGAAAGCAAGACTGCATTGGGTCAAGCAGATTAGTGGTGCAGTTAGTAATACGGGAGAAGACGAGACATTCCAGAAGTTTAGAGGCTTGCAGTAAGAGAGAGACAGGAACGGTAGTAAGACAAACAGGATGGGTCCAGTGTAGCCTTTTTCAGAATAGGCTTGACACAGGCCTGTTTGAATAATGAGGGGAAAGTAGCAGACGTTAGTGAGGAATTGAATATATGAGTAAGTACTGGAGTCAGGACAGGAGCACACGGTTTTAGTAGAACTGATGGGATAGGATCAAGTGAGCAAGTTGTTGATGGAGAGGATAGAAGAAGTTTAGAGAGTCCAGACTCAGATATATGATCAAAAGAGTTGAAATGGAAATAGAAGCTTGAGGGGGAATGAATCTAAGGGGTGGGAAAATTTGTGGATAGAGTCAACTTTCAGTTAGCAACGTCTTGGGGGTTATGGTCAGGTGTTCGCATATCATTTGTAGAGGGATAAAGTAGAAAGTTGAATATTGAAAATAATTGTCGTGGGTTGGATTTATTGTTATTTATGAGTGTATTGTAGTGCTGTTGATGAGCCTGGGATAGGGTAGTACCAAGGCAGGCCATGAGAAATTTAGAGTGGAGGAAGTCAGCTTTTGTATGGGATTTCCTCCACAAGCAAACTGCCACTCGCGTACAGGACAGGAGAAATTGCATCTGGACGTTCATCCAGGGATGGAGAATGTTGATAGAAGCAGACAGAACCAAGTTATATGCAATTATCAGTGAATCAGGATCAGAGGAAAAGTGATGGAAGAGAAGCTAAAACTGAGAGTGCCAGATAGAGCAGTTACATCAACAGCATCGGTGCTGTAAACCAGAATTTATGGTTCAGGGTTACCAGTGGGGGGAGTGTGTGAGTTAGAAAAATAGATAAGATGGTGATCAGAGAGAGAAAAGGATCTGTTAAATGTAGAAAGTTTTAGCACCAAAACCTGCACATGCCTGCACATTTAATCATCAGGGGGGCTCATTTATAAACAGTGAGCACATTTGCATCAGGGCAGTAACCCATGGCATCAATCAGATGATCGCTTTCAACGCTCAACCTGCAAAAGTTTGAAAAATGCTAATCACTGATTCGTTGCTATGGGTTAGTGCCCAGGTGCAAATTGTACCACTGTTTATAAATGAGCCCCACTGAGTGTATTCATCAGGATCAGCTCCAATCAGACTTGGTCTACAAAGAAGATTCCAACATGAGTCAGTGATCTGGAATTCTCAGCTATCATACAGCAGTTGTCTAAAGCAAAAAAAACAAACATTCTGGATGGAGCAGGTTAAGGAAAAAAATAATAAAGCTCATATGTTGCACAACCATGTAGTGTGGTCATAACTGACCTAATGCAGAGCCCTTCTCACCTTTACACGCTCTGTACGGGTCCTTGTCGGCAGTGCAGGAGCTACAACTGTGGTGCGGGCAGCGAAAGCCTTTGGAATCAAAGATGGTGGCAGAATACTGTCGGGCGCAGGTTTCATGGTAAAACTTTCCGCAGCATGGAGCCAAACAGCGCTTCACACTTGTACTTGGGATCTTACAGGAGAAACAGGTGTGGAGGCCTGAAAAAATAATGAACGAAAAAATCTACATATAGCCACTCCATAGGTTGTGCCTAAGCACTGGGACTTGCCCCAGAGTAACCAAATAAATGACCCTACCTGTTTTACACTCCATACATATAAACTTCCCATCTGGTAGTGTATCCATCCCCAAACACTCAAGATGGAATAAGCGAGAACATTCCCCATCACATGATACCAGTGATTCTCCAAAGCTTTCACAGATCTATATAAGAGAAAATACAATCTGAAACATAAAGCCATCATTACATTAAAGAACTTGTTTTTTGTTGGGTATGGGACCTGTTATCCAGAATGCTCTGGAGTCAGCAGGAACACTCAGTCATGGACCTAACTATTTATCAATGGATCCTGTTATCCAGAATGCTAGGGGACCTGTGGTTTTCCGGATAAAAGGGGTCTTTCCTTAATCTGGATCTCCATACCTTAAAGGAAAAGTAAATGTTTTTCTTTATCTCTCTGTAAATTTGCTCTAAACTGCCCCCCAGATTAATGTACCTTAGTCCCTGCTGCAAGTCTGCTCTGGTTTCTGTGTTATCAGCAGCTTGTTTCCCCTTCTTCCTGGTGCAGAGTGAAGCCCAGCCCCTTAGTTTACTGAGCAGTCCATTTGCTGCTGTTCCACAATAGAGAGGAAGAGGGAGCCAGTGTGTACATTAGTAAGCTAGTTTCCCCAAGCAAAAGCTGCTAAACACACTGCTCTCTGCTATGTCACATTATGCAAATGATCTCCAAGACTAGTCTGAGAGATAAGGCCAGCTCAGTAAGATAAGGGGCGGGGCTTCACTCTGCACCAGGAAGAAGAGGAAACAAGCTGCTGATAACACAGAAACCAGAGCAGACTTGCAGCAGGGACTAAGGTACATTAATCTGGGGGGCAGTTTAGAGCAAATTTAGAGATAGAAAAAAAAAAAGGTTTACTTGTTCTTTAAGTCTACTAAAAAAATGATTTAAACATTAATTAAACCCAATAGGCTGGTTTTGCATCCAATAAGTATCAATTATAAAATCTTAGCTGGAATCAAATACAAGGTACTGTTTTATTATTACAGAGAAAAAAGCAAATCCATTTTAACATTTGGAACTATTTGATTAAAATGGAGTGTATGAGAAATAGCCATCCTGTAATTTGAGCTTTCTGGATAATGGGTTTCCAGATAACAGATCCTAAACCTGCACTGACAAATACGATGTTCCTTGCTTTTAAAAAGGCTCACTGGCATTGTGCACTCTACTGTTCTCTACAAAAAGGGATACCAAGCAATATATATATATATATATATAAGAGCCATTACAAGACATCAATAATTCACATAGGTACAGGTATGGGACCGGTTATCCAGAATGCTGGGGAACTGGGGCTTTCCGGATAACAGATCCATAAATTGTATCTTCTTACTTTAAGTCTACTAGAACATTGTGTGAATATGAAATAAACCCAATAGTCTGGTTTTGCTTCCAATAAGGATTAATCTTAGTTGGGATCGAGTACAAGCCACTGTTTTGTTATTACAGAGAAAAAAAGGAAATCATTTAACTATATTGATTATTTGGATAAAATGGAGTCAATGGGAAACGGCCATTCTGGAGAAGGGGTTTCCAGATAACAGATCCCATACCTGTACAAACATATCAGTCGCGTAGTCACATGTCAGGTGTCTAGTCCAATTACTGCATTAACAGCCATTTCTCCCTTGACCAGTTACTAAGCTAATGTCCAGTCCATTTCTTTAAGCAAAATGATTCATTCTAAACATCTTATTGGGATACATAAAAAAAAGACAACACTGTATTTCTTGATATTCATTCATACCTGGCACACAGAGTCTCTCTTGCTCGACCTCTGAGAAATACTGGAATCGACAGACTGCACGTCTGAGGCATCTGCATCTGCTGCGGCTGACGGACTGTCTGTCTGCTTCTCGAAGCTGATCTGAATTCGAACAGGAAAATAAGCAAACATTACTTGCATTGAGGGAACGCTGTCCCACACTTCGCTAGACAGGTTAAAGGGGATGTTCGCTTTTAATTTAACTTTTAGTATGATGAAGAGAGTGATATTCTGAGACAATTTTCTATTGGTTTTTAATTTTTTATTATTTGTGGTTTTTGAGTTATTTAGCTTTTTATTCAGCAGCTCTCCAGTTTCAGCAATCTGATGGCATGGGTCCTAATTACCCTAGCAACCATGCACTGATTTGAATAAGAGACTGGAATATGAATAGGAGAGGCCTGAATAGAAAGAGAAGTAATAAAAAGTAGGGATGCACCGAATCCACTATTTTGGATTCAGCTGAACCCCCGAATCCTTCCCGAAAGATTCGGCCGAACACCGAACCAAACCCTAATTTGCATATGCAAAGTATGTGTGGGAAGGGAAAATATTTTTTACTTCCTTGTTTTGTGCCAAAAAGTCACGCGAGTCCCCTCCCTGGCCCTAATTTGCATATGCAAATTAGGATTCAGATTCGGTTCTGCCAGGCAGAAGGATTCGGCCGAATCTGAATCCTGCTGAAAAAGGCTGAATCCCGAACCGAATCCTGGAATCGGTGCATCCCTAATAAAAAGTGGCACTACGTAGCCTTACATAGTACTTATCCTTTTTCAGCAGGTTTCGCATTCAGCCGAATCCCTCTTCCTGGCCGAACCGAACCGAGGAGTGGGAGAGAAATTGCATGACTTTTGGTTACAAAACAAGGAAGCAGAAAATGTTTTCCAGGTCCAACACCTAATTTGCATAGGCAAATTAGGATTCGGATTTGGTTCGGTATTCTGCCAAATTTTTGGAAACGATTCAGGGGTTCGGCCGAAACCAAAATGGTGGATTCGGTGCATCCCTAGTACTTATGTTTTTATATGGCGTCAGTGACCACCACTGAAGACCACCACTTAGAGACCTTCTAAGCCCTACAGTACCAAAGATGCGAACAGCGCAACCAAGAAGTA